>JBBMJY010000014.1:5484864-5496129 GCA_037833715.1 Toxotes lorentzi
TTTATTAAAGACTTACTCTTAGCCTGTCTTCTGGGTTTTTTGCGTTTGGGTCCTATTCCTCGTCCCAGCCCTGACACGTCTTCTATTCTTCACTTCTGCAATGACCCAGTTTCCCCACAGGGATTATTAAAGTTTCATTTTATCATCTGCTCTAATCTGAAGTACTCTGCCTTTGTTTAGCCTTCACACCTCTCAGCATTACATGAACATTCGCCGAGGTTACAGAGTACAGCCGCATGCAAGCAGGGAGCAACACTGACAAGACAGGACGTTGCTCATGCAGGGGAAGGACAGGCGATCAATATTCGGATGATGTGTGGTGGAATGATTTAATAAATATTTATAGGGTGCGTAAAGGCCTGTAAGGGGCTCAATCATAAAGGCTCATAATCTGACTGAGAACAAAAATTGGATGAACGTGTGCATGTGTCACTGTCGGTGTCACCCATGCACAGACATCACAAGCACATGCGGTACATACAGACACAAACACGCTCACATACAGAATCCAAAACAGCACAGCTCACTTCTCCGACTTGGCCGTGCAAAATCTCATTTTACAAAATTAAACCTGTAGAAGAACTTTCTTCATTCAGTGCATATTTACTACCTTGATGGCTTAAGTTTCCACAGGGGAAACTCAGTTGTGTTAAAACTCTGTCTGCAGCAGAAAAATAAACCATTTTGCTATGGCGGCCCAAATTTTTTTTTTTTTAATTCTATTTAGAATACAGAAATGTCTTCTCTCTTCACTCGCTGCTGGTTTACTTCACCTCAGCATAATGTGGAGTTCTATGGCAATAAAGTCAGAAATAGGGAAAAGGAAATTATAGGACTTAGTCTTTGTCGCCTAAATGTTGTATTTTTCTACCAGGAAACGATCACGAGTCCATTTTATCTAAATAAAGTAAAACTTGCCACATTACTCGTGACTCATACCCAACTTCAGTACACAATATGATTGCACCGCTAAGATAAAAAGGCTCCGGAGGAAAGGAACACTGTGGGGGATGTTGTAATTGAATTTGGGTTTTTCAAGTCTCCACCTTGAGCACAGCATGACCAGCTCTATACAACAAATAGGTTAGCACAGCAGCTTCAAGGGAGCGACAATTGCTTCTTATCCGGGCTAAAAGCAAAGCTTCTGTTTAAAAGTCACATTATCGGCGCACATTAAGAAGATTGAGTTTCCTCTAAATCTTTGACCTGACAGTGCTTCACTTGTTTTGTAGCTTGTTCTAAAAGCAACAATCTCTCTTTCTTCTGTCAGTGTATTTTAAAGGTTTGTCACTGGAGTACAGGAGAGGAATGTGTGTTCAGGTGCCTGTGTCCTTTAGGGCGTGTGTGTTTTGAGCAGGGGAAAGAAGAAAACCTAATTATTCCTTTGATCAAAGCAATTATTATACAAAAAAAACCCTCTCTGACCCAAAAGTGTCTCAGCTGGAAAGCATCACAACTCAATCTGCTGCAACCTATTAAAAGAGTTATTAAGCATTCACAGAGCGCTCACACACCCCGACACTCATGCATGACAAACTTCACACATTTACAGAACCAATCACATGCAAACGGTGAACCAGTTTACTTAAAACAACACTCACGTACACCATGTTCAGCCATTTACTTTACAAAGTGGCTCACGAACGCATAATATGCACCCATTTGAGTGACTTACAAAACTACTCACATAACACACCATGCAGGAACTTATGGTTAGTTACGCATGAGATACTGTTCTTCAGGCTAAATACCATCAACCAGTAGGCAAAGCACTGGAAACGTCAAGTAACAAACTTGACTTTCCCAACTTACAAACTAAATAGGATTCAAAGAGACCTCCATTGAAATGTGAGGGATAAGAATCAATCTCTGTCTGTCAATCTGGCCCTCTTTGTTCTGTAGACTGAGGACATTACTTGAAGACAGATGGCTGCGCAACAAAACTTTGAACAAAAGCTTAAACTGTTTTAAGCCACAAAGACACTTTGTGAAAGCAGGGAGGGAGAACTTTTCTCGTAAAATTAAAAGAATCTTTGTAGCATCTTGCAAAAAGTGCTTTCAGCAGGTTTTTCCTTTGTGCTTTGGTGCATTGCTAAAAGAACTACACCTGAATCCTGTGTAACTGAACAGACAGTGTGGTCCATGAGTAAGCTATGTTTTAATAAAATACATTTCTGAAGAGTTAAAAAAGGACCATCAGTGTCAGTAAACCATACAAAATTGTGAAAAAAGAATGGGTGAGGTTAGATATGCAAATCTCATTCAGAAGTGTTAACAGTGGCTGTAAGAGTCATAGCATGAGGTCTTGTTGGTGTACCAGTTGCTACAATGACAGTCAAGACGCCACTTTGCTGCTCTGAGCTTCTAATGTTAAAACATTTTTATTCATCCATGCCAGTTGTTCCACATTTCTGCATTCTGAATTCACAGCATATAAAAATGATGATTATTCTAAACTGAATCAAATGACGAGCTGTGATCTGACGTTTCTCCCCCTCTGACATCAGAACAGCTAATTTCCTGACAACGTCAGCGGCCACCCAGGATCTGTTCTCCTCTCGTCACTGAAAGCGAAAGCAGCCATAGAACTTCCTTTCCATCTCTGAGTGTTTCTTAAACCCTCCTACGCACACACTCACACACACACTTCACTCACCATGCAGTGCAGCAGCTTTGCTAATTGACTGCCATTTTAGAAAGTCAATCTAATTGCTTTTTTGTTGTTGTGTTAATAGTCTCTGCGCTGTTAAAGGGCACCTGCACTGCTAATATCCAATTTAATCACACAGACCATTCGTTTGGAGACGCCTACTGTCCAACTACCATTTAGCACTGACGACTAATGAGAAAGGTTAAAGAGGTCAATTTTTTAACAAACTACATTGTGTAAACCTTGTGTAGCAAAACCTCTAAACCACATTTAGATGGTAGGTACAGGAAGAAGGTTAGAGAGGGTTTTTAGGAAGCCTAAAAGTTTAGACTTTTAGACATTTTAGGACTAAAGGGTTTGAATTCAGGATAAAATAGGGCAATCCCGCCTCTCTGAAAGTACTGACAAGGTGCCCTTAGTGGAAGAAAATGAAAGCATCATGCAGTAAAAGACTGGCTGCGTTGGGCAGGAAAGATTTAGTGTGAGGCTTATGAAAAAAGAGCTGTCTGCTCAGCCAGCCCTCAGCCAGCCCTCCCTGGTGAAATAAAGGTTAAAATACTTGTAGGATGGAAAAGGAGTGGAGAGTTCGAATTCTGGTCAGAGCAGTCACTTTGCTCTCACAATAACAGCGTGTATGACTCTCCCCGTCTGTACCAAACTACAGCGAAAGCCAATACAGAAAATGGATACTAAATGCAATGTGAAAATACATGCCATATATCACGATGGCAGACAAAAATGTAACTATGCAACCAGAAAACATCTAGCCCTGACATTTACAGGTGAACAGCGGCTTGAGTTTCTTGTGTACTTAAAAGGCAACATGAAGCCATAGCAACAAATGAGCACGTCTAGACATCCTGTCTGCCATGGATCGCTGCCCATACATACATCGAGGTAGCGTCATCTACTGTGATTCTGACTCCCCTGCCAGTTTGACAGAAAATGCAAGGAAACTACACTTTGGAGGCCAGGAAGTGTTGCTGAGAAATAATGAGTAATGCAAGAGAGACTGACATGACTAGCAGACTGTGTCACTTTGGTTTAACTGTGATAAACAAATGACATAATGTCAGTGATGACGAACCCCGACCTAATGTGCCGTTAGCTCTGTTGGACAGAGCTGATTATTTGATCAGCTGAGCAACAGAAAATGAATCAGTGGCTATTTTGATAAATGGTAATAATTTATGTCATCTATCAAGTAACAAGACCGTATAAATTAGCCAGTACTCTAGCTAATCTCTGATAGCCAGTGCTTAAGCTAAATGCTAACAACAGCAACATCAGCAATTACTACTAAAGACAAAGTACAGCTGAGGCAGATGGGAATTTAGTCATAAACATGATGCTGGACAAAGTGAAATGTTGACCTTATGGTGGCGCTAAAGGGAAAGTCAAAGAAAGTAAAATAAATAAATAAATAAATAAACGTTTACCGTCTACTGCTTCTCTGATTAACTTTATATGAAGCTGAAGAGCAATGTTTCACTGCCATCAGCCAACAGTGACGTCACATCATACCTAGTCTACTTCTTGTGTAGACTTGCCCTAGTTGTGTTAAATTGCCTTTTGTGGAGAATAATTACTTGCTGCTGCTTTAATTTTGCTTCAGTTCTGCAATGTCATAATTAAAGTGTGTGTTTCCAACACTAAGAGAGGATGTTTATTTCTTTTGGTTGTGGATGACAGAACTAATTTTTCCTTCCACTATCTGACAGTGTGAGCTTCTCTTTAATTTCCATTTGCACAGGACAAACAGTGGTTTTCCTTTTAATGTTTAAAGTTAAGTTCTCACAAACTCAGACCCATCAGCACAAAATATAAAAAACACTGTTTTTACAGTGAAGTTATTCTAATGTCTTAAAATTAATATGTTGATGATCTGTTGATGTGTGTGCACTGCATGAAGTCCTTTTAATGAGGATCTGGACCAGGTATTATGGGAGTGTTCATTTAAAAAAAAAAAAAAAAAGAGAAGACAAGACTTTCTTGTAGGTGTTTCAGATGGGTGAAGAAAGACAGCATTTAGGCCGGTGCCCTGTGCTCTGGTTTTGAGCACCGAGGGGGGCAAGAGGGGACAGAATGAGCATTAAGAATTGATGTACCCATCTGGAGGAAAGAGAAGAGGACAGGAGAGGACAGGGGAGGATTTTTTCCCTCGTTCCTCAAGAGCTGATAAGACCAATTCTTTCATTTAGTATCAAATGAAATGCGTTCTATCCCTAACACTAAATTACAAAGAAGATGACGGAGGGAGGGGGGGCTGCTGCAACCTATTAGCAAGTGTAATTTAGGCATTTCCTATTTTAGAGCTGAGGGAAAGCCAGAGGGATGGTGACAGAGGGAGGCTACTGAAAATGACAGAGCGAGACAGAGGAAGATGTGAAATGAAGAGAATGAGATGAAAAGGGAGCAATAATGAGAAATAAGGGCACAGAAAGTGAGAGAGAGAGCAGCACCACAGAGGTTGTAAATAGGAAAATAGGATCAGTGGAGGTAAAGGAGAAAGGCGAAATGTCATGAAAGTGTCACACAGACACACACACCAACAGGGGAAAACATCAGTCAGAACAATGAGTCGGTGAAAAAAGGGGAAGGCCAGGGCAGGTACAATTCAACACATCCAGTCCAAGGTAGAAACCACATACTGAGAGAGGGTCACATGAACAGTATCTGATCTGTATTTCTTGGGATTATCCACTCCAGTCTGCAGTGACCCTCTGAAAGGTTCCCAGACTCAAGACTCCTGCGCTACACAGAATTAAATATTAACACTAACTGCTGCCAAAAAGATGCAGAAAAGGACGGCGTGCCACAACATTTCTTTCTTTTTTTCTTTCAATTTTTTATTTTTCACCTCATCAAAAAATAAGGCAACATTTACTATATTTAAAGGACTGTGCAAAAGTTTTAGGCACTTTAGATGCTGAGGTTCCATCACATAGTACAACGAGGGAGGTTTCTGATTGGGCCCAAATTCATCCTGCATTATGAAAATGAGAACAAACAAAGTCAGAGTCACAAAGAACTATCTTCAGAAACAAGAACACAAAGTCCTGCAACAGATGGTCTGGCCCCCACAAAGCCCTGGTCTCGACATCATGGAGTCAGTCTGGGATTACATGAAGAGACAGACTAAAAGACACTGAGACAGACTAAATCCACAGTCAAATCAGTCCTATGTAAGATAGTAAAGAAAAAGACAGCACAATGAATGAATTTAAATTTCTATCTGATAATTAGTTTATTTAAGGAAAAGAAAGTAAGTCTACATGAAACCGATCCTGGAAGACTTCAAAAGACTATGGGAGGTAAATCAGTGCATGAACCCAAGTATGTTTGACTTTTTGGAGCCCACTGTATGTTGGAAGTTGTCATTATCTTCACCATGATCAGCTTCATCATCAAAACTACTATCATCCAGTCCAGACACAGAAGAAAATCTCTAAGACTTCTCTCTATTAAAACACCCAGAAGGTTTTACTCCTCTTGCTGCTGATCCATAATGAATGAGGAGAATGACACAGAACACTGGCTCCATATGAGCCTCAGGAACAAAAGGCAGCCTTAATTGTGACAAAAAGGACAAAAGTAAAAAGACTAAACAGGTAGTAGCGGGAGAAAGAAGTGGCACAAACCCTCTGCCGCCACAACCTTATCAACAGGTTCAGATCACTTCATCCCACGACTTGACAAAAGAGCAGCGATAAAAAAGAGACACAGACTGTGACGGCATTTCTTCTTTGTCCTCTCCTCCCACTTCTTCACCAGTATCATCAGTCAAAGCCTTTGTCAAATCAATGATCTGGTCTAGTGTTTCCCTGGCTTACAGAGCAAGGTCAGGCCACAGCAGAGTGGAGCAAGATGTCTTTCCAAACTATTTAACAGTGTACATCTCATTTCCTTGCAGGCCATTACAGTAAATCTGCATTACGGAGGTCTGTCAGTGGCTGCCTGCCTCTCCCCACACCATTACAGACCAATAGACACCAGGCTTGAGGCTCATGGACACACTGCCATCTATAGGTAAAAGATGAAGAGAAGTGGTGCAGGTGGTGTATTGTACGAAAGAGTCTGTCCCACTAAAGGAGAGTTGCAGGTTTTACTCCACCATAAAAGCCACTGAGTCCATGAACATCTATAACAGAGCTCCCACCCGCCCTTTCATTGTCAAGTCATGATAGAAATAAGGTGAAAAGTCTGTGTGTTCAGTGTACAGTATGTGCAGACACAGTAGAAAGTCCGCTATTGTTTCTTTAGCTGCTACAGGATGGGAAGCTAAGCGACTAACATCAAGTGCTGCTGCAAGGCAACAAAATCTGCTGACGCCATTAAAGGAAAAAACCTCCAAACTCCATCCAATAATTCCAAACCATGTTAAGTTAAGGTTGGTTCCTACTTCTGATGCAGAGCTTACGCCGGCAGCTAGATGTCGTTTCTGGGACCAACTCAATCTGTCTACATGGGGCCGATGGCGAGTCACCGTTCTTGCAAACTTTTCTTGTGATTACAAAACAAACTTACTTGGAGAATGAGGATTTAAATCATTAAAATAAGCTAGCGAGGTAATTCCTGCTGGTTTAATTATTTACTCCACAAAGCAGTTTCACGTTCCTGACTGGGAAAACCTACAAGTTCAGACACGTTGCAAGATAGTCAGAAGATATTCTAGTAAATCACTTTTTAACTGCACACGGATGAGGTATGTGAAGGGAAAGTGAATATGCCACAGAAATAAATAATCACAAAATAGCTCCCAGAATGTGTTATGCATTAAAAACTGATGATACCAAACAGCGCAGAGAAAATCTGAAGTGTTTGCATCTTTCCGTTTATCACAAAGCTGCCATTCACACCGAACCCACCTGCACGAGAGGACGTTTAACACCCCAACCTCTAAAGTTTGAGAACTTCAACTTCCTGAGTTCCTAAACAAACATTGGCAACTGCATATGTTATTTAATCAATATGAGAGCCAATTATGCAGGAGATGAGATGTGCTATTACACACTGAAGTTTAGGCATAGTTAATCACTGGAGGCGACAAGGTGTTTCAATCAGCACCACCTGCTCCTCACTCGCTGCTCTTGAAAACAAGTGTGCCACATTAGATTTTGTTTTTGTAAACTCCTTCAACTTCACCTTTCTTCGGAGCGAGGCGCCCACCTCAGTCGTAACCACAAACCGACTTGGTTCGCTGCAGCTAATACGTTCTGACACCAGAACTTGTCAAAGTTTATTAGGTGGCCTTTAATCATGCTGAGTTATCTGCAGACGTCCAAGATTTCTCTTCATTGAGCCTAATCAGCAGAGTGGTCCTGTGGAAAACAGGAGGGAGAAACAAAGCCTGTGAGCTGTTGAAACAGTGAAATGACCCCTTGCTGTTGTGTTTATGCGAGAGATCTGCATTAAGCTGATGATTTCAACAACACAAAAGCACATCAGATCATCTGTCTTGTCCCTGGCATATGCAAAAAAAAAAAAAAAACACACACATACAGTCATTAGGTAGTGAACTTCCAAGAAGTAGGCTGCAACTTCTCTGATGTCAACAGCTACCCTCAAAACATCCTGACACTTCTTTCCATATTCATATTTACACAACGAGGAAAAAGCAGAAGAAGAAGGAAAAAAAAACAAAAAAAAACGCAGCACTTCAGAAGCTTATCACACATGAAAAGGATGAAAGAGATGTGAAGAGCAGCAAAAACACTCTGTTTTTTCTCCGACTACCTCCATTATTTTCTCTAAGACGACAGCTCAGTCAACTCCAAACACAGGCCCATATTAGCCGCTATAGCTGCTTTCATTTGCTGGTGAAAGGTCCGGAAGATGATCAAATATATATATATATATACAGCGCCTTATTTATATCCCCACATCCACTCTGCATTAGTGTGGATTATTAATACAACAAGATAGGCTTTGAGGAAGAGAATAAACGTGAGACAGTCGAGATGAGAAATGGAGGAACAGCAAAGGAGGAAATAGGAGGAACAAAATGTAAAGGAAAAGGGAACGCCAGCGCGTGAAGCAAGCGGCAGCATGAGTGAGAGAGACATTGCATGAGGCATGGTGCCAGTATTAAATATTTCAATCACAGATTGAGTTGCTATGAAAATGCTCTTGATCCAGACTCCAAAGGACTTTTACAAAACGAGCATTTCTTTGAGTTGGCTGCACCACGGTGGGATTCACCCAGGGAAAAGTCCAAAAAAAAAAAAAAAAACCAGAACAAAACTTTTCTCACTAAGTGGATTCCCACCAAGTGAGTTATCTTCATTATGTCGTAGAAAGTTTGCTTTTCATCTTCAGCAGTTTTGTTCTCATTCCAAGACGCCATGGGTTTTGCATGTATGCTGAGCACTGGGAACATGCTAATTAAGAGGAATTTAATAAATTTAAGCAATTTAGCTTAATAAGAGAAACAGAGTTTTCCAATTTAAGAAGAAACAGGAAGTAGCAGGGGCATGTAGAGGACAACGCCTTAATTAAGGTTTTGGTGTAAAATTCAGTCTCACATTAAGGAACCCAAAGTGTCTACATCCGACCTAGAGTATTAAGTTGTGAAGGCCTGTGAAAATTAAATGCAAGGAACTCAGACAAGCTAAAGCAAATGGCCAGAGACTTTTTTATTATAAAGTAAAACTTGACACAGTTTGTTTGTAGAGACAACATCATTTTTTTTCATCATTACAATATCACAACCACAGCTGTAATGCAATTATAAAGCTGAGAAGGGATCGTCTGCATATGTATACATGTTAACATCAACACAGATGATGTAAGATGAGATTGTCGAGAATGGTATGAAAGCAAAATCCGTAATTCAATTTTGAATACTGGGACCGAAGAATATATGGTCTTAACTGAAATGCTAAAAATAAACTGTGGATCAAATTAATCTCAAACCACCCCATTCTCTAAACCCACTGATCTAAACATCCAATATCATAATCAGACATGAGCCAAAACAGAAAATATATTTATGTCAATCACATTCAAAGGCTCTGAGTACACTCAATGCAGAATCTATTCAGATCCATGAACTGATTAAAGCAGCTCAGATGAATCACATATCAGTGTTGGCTGTCCAAAATCAACACATGGCTGTTTAAATTGTGAAGATTTGACTGCAAATGTACCGTCTACTTCTGTCTCAGTACATTTATATCAGATATCTTTCACTCACTTAAATCCTAACTTTTTTTTTTTTGCTGCAGATGATATAGAAAGATCCTCAAGAGATCTTGGGTGCATTAACACCTGGATTTTATTCAGTCTTTAGCTCACAAATGAAAATCTGATTACCCTTGACGCGTGTTAGTGTCAAAGGAGAACACAAATTACCAGTAAGTGACTCATCTCCTCTGTGTGTTGCTGCAGATTCTTGGCAGACAAAACCATTTCGCCTCTTATTCTCAGTATTCTGAGTCTGATGTGGTACAACAGCTCGTGTCCCGTCCAAGGAGGAAGGGGGAAAAAAAAGAGACAAAGTACAGCAAAGGCCTTTAGAGAGCTCTTCACATCTTCAGCACAGGTATTTGACCAACACAGATGAGCCATCTGGAGTGAAGATGAGAAGGTTATCAGGAAGTGGTTCAGAGAGGAAGCTCTGCACCATCCTCTCACTCACTCCTCTCCACCCTGTACCCTCCTCTGCTGATAGCATCAGATATTGCCTTGCCCAGAAAAGTAACATATCAATACTAGTTTAATTCAGTTGCAGAATAATAGATTCACTATCCAACTCCACACATTTAAATTCTTTCATCAAATGTGTTCTGCAAGCTGAAATCCTATTTCAATGTCACACGGCGTGGACGCCTTTAAGTTTAGATGGAAGGTGCACTGGAAGTACTTTTGACACTTTTGATATGGTAGCATAAAGTAGTACACTAAAATTGAACAGCACAACATCAAACATAAACTGTTCGATGAAATCTGCCCAAGTGTGGTAAGACACTTCCTTTTTTGCTTAGGTCGTCACACTGAAATTGAAATTCTGCTTCGTTTTTGCGACGAAATATAAACTATAATGAAACTGTGGCTACTGAGCACATTTTCCATTCTAAGAGGAGAAAACTGTCATGCATGCATACATGACCTAGTGAACTGAATCACAATGTGGAGTGATATTTGTATTGAATAGCTAACGAGTGGAGTCATGTAGGCAGTGTTTAAACAGCTAAAAACATGGACCCCTCAGATGGTTAGCTGCTTGTGTGATCTTACCAACAATTTTTTGTTGTTCGTTATCCCTTACAATTGATAATTACTTACAAAATATTGAAACAAAAACTTACAAAATTCCAATTCTGGCCAAAACAAGTTATACCAAACACTAAGGTGCATGTGTGCTGATTTCAGCAAAAATAAATTCAAATGTCAGCTCGACTTGCAAGTTTCAATATTTTCAAGTTTCTACTGAAGTAAAAACTTCACGGCTACTTTCCTTCCACTCTGTGCTCCTCAAACACTTTACACACCCAGCTCTTACCTGCACTCACTTCCTTTACTTACACCAATCCACCAGCCTTTCACACACACACACACACACACACACACACACACACACACACACACACACACACACACACACACACACACAC
>JBBMJY010000014.1:5496229-5550641 GCA_037833715.1 Toxotes lorentzi
ACACACACACACACACACACACACACACACACACACACACACACACACACACACACACACACACACACACAGATATGCAAACCTAACCTGACTCACCTGCACCGCTCCTGTTAAGCCTCCATGTCTTTGAAGGAGCAGAGAGCTCCCCGGCACTTAACAAGCTGGATTAAGTTGTTTATAGAGCAGGACAAGCTAAACACTTAGACATTAGCCAAACACACACACATATACATACATGAAGGGGGGTGGGGGTTAGAGGAAGGGATCACGAGCAGTGATCCAGTGTGGTGGTGGGGGGGGGGGGGGGGGGTGAAATGTGCTATGAGGTAGCGATGAAGCGATGGAGATTTGCTGGTTTGCTGGTGGCACTTATTCAGGAGAGAGTTGCGGCGGCTTCTCAAAGGCTCCATGGGGTTTCAAATGAAAAGGCTCCACACGAGCATGGATAGTTATCTGTGTAAGCCTCTAAATATTCATACCTAAATCCCTGCAGTGCTCCAAAAAAGAAAAATTAAACTCATAATCAAGCCGAGACATATCACTCAAAACAGATTAATCCCACGTGTTTGGAGACTCGATCTGAAACTAGACAAGAAGAATGGTCCTTTTGTGCTGCACTGCATCCTCAGGTTCCTTTAAAAGCACTTCAAACAAAATTTATTATTATTATTATTATTGTTATTAAAGGAATGTCGGTGAGCAGATTAAATTTGAATATCTTTCTCTGTGTGATTCTTATTTTCTGCCATTTTCGTTGCACTTACTTTGCTCTTAGCACTCCCACATGAAGCTGCTCTAGTTGCAGTAATTTGTCACAGCACTGTGACGTTGACCTTTGTGGTCCTTGTACTGTCTGCTCGTAATCTCACTGACCAAAGAACAGAAGCTCATCTGTTGGTACTCACTGAAAATTACTCTGGATAAAACCAGGAGGATTACTAAGATATTAGTTTTCAAACTTGGCTTTATTTTCCTTGTCACTGCCATTACACCAAACAATTCTAATTATGATCCACGTCACTGTGCAAGTTATCTCCCTTTGAGTTTGACAGGGCCGCTGCTCTCCAATAAAATCTAACTGAGCAAACTGGGAACACCAGTTGAGCCCAAAAGCACAAGAAACCGTCACTTTTTATAGCGTGGTTCTATGGATGACAGAGCCGGTTGGTCCACCACTTTAGAGACACTGCAGTCTTTGGTCCAGACTGAAATATCTCAACAACTATTGGATGGATTACCATGAAATTAAGTACAAATATCCATGGTGACAAGAGGATGATGCCCAATTACTTTGGTGATCCACTGACGTTTCCTCTTGCCGTGATGAGTTGTTCTCGCGACTTGACCGCTTCAGTGCCTAGTGTGCTATTCAATTTTACTTTCTGCAGGGTGAAATTTGACTTACCTGATGTGTTTAATCATTTTTTTTGGTCTCATAACAGGGAGCTGCAGACTGCGAGCAACCATTCATGTCAAGTCGATTTTGCCTCGCCTCAAATAAAGACCACCTCCACTCACATTAGAGGACATTTTTACACTTTGATGAAAAATAGCAACAACCTTGAGGGTTAGGGTGGGTATTGTTCAGATTTTATTTATTTTAGTAGGATTTTACTGATATCAGCACTGCTGGGATGAGAGCTCAAAGTGCCCTTAATTTGTTTAATTCTTTTTTATTTTTATTTCATTCACTTTGCCGCATTTTGTCCTTGAGATCATTTCAACCTGTCAGCTTTTCATGCCACACAGAATGTCAACACAGTCATCATAAATTTTCTACCTGGCATATGTGGTCCATCTTAAATCCAGTGGAGGATCTACAATTTTCAAAAGAAACATATGAACACTTTGAGCTTCTTCTGAGACTGAAAGAACAATGAGCAACATGTGAGCATCATTTATTAAATATCACATTAACTACTGAATCACGACTACAGCGGTTTTATTGCGCTGCAATGTCATCCTTTAATCGCTAATGAAGCCCTACAGTGAAGTCAATTAAATCACAGTCAGGACTAATCAACATATTTGCCAAAACAAGAACGAGGCCAAGATGGAAGAATAACAGGAACGGTCCTGTAAATGCCGAAAATGTTCATGTACAAACCAAAATGTTTACCAGCACGAGAAGACAACACCAAGAGGGGAAAGGACAACAGAGACAGATGCTCCAACAATTTCATTATCACCTCTGTGTGTGGGACTCCGCGTAGGTTGGCTGTCGCAGAGCACCGATCAGCTCTGATTAATATCCCCCTCGGTCGACACCGGCCGATGACATCACTGCAAACAAAGTACGCTCGTATGCCTCCACCTCCTACCCAGAGTGCACTTCAACAACTGTGAGAGGAGGTGTGGAAATCAGTGGGACAGCCGCCGGTATCTGACAAGCAGCTGCTGTTGTAATTAAAATCTGCCTCCTTTAAACAAGTGCACACTACCTCAAACTCTCCTTCTGTGATTCAAAACACACACACTTAACCTCAAGCTCTTCTTCTGCGCTTTGTGATGCGAACGCCCAACCATCACGGCTCCACCACGCGTCGCTGCAGCAAAAACATGTGTCAAGGTAAAACAACAGCCGTCATAACAAGCGGCAATCAATAGCCCCCTCTGTCCCTGACATCTGCTCATCGCAACCCGGACGGTTTAGGCCTCACTACGCTGGAAAGCAGGCGGAAGTAAAGTCGGCGCTGTGCTATCATCAGCACGGGCAGTCATGCAATAAACGACTGGCTAGCCTGGCCTGTGCTAATACCACACCAGATCCTGCGCTGGCTGGGAGGCAGGGAGGCAAGCTGGGACCAGATGTAATCACTCCCAAGACCAAGAAAGAGGTGGGAGGCAGATGGGGAGAGCAGGAGGGGGAGACACAAGAGGAGATGTTAAAAGGAAAGCTTGCGAAAGTGTGTTTGCTAGTTTAAAGCTGGTACGAACACACCCAGTCTCACACACATATAAACCCGTCCGGTTGCAGGGTGGTGAGATGCAGCTTGCGGAGACTTTGAGTACCAGGTACAGTAACAGCCTGAAGGCATGTGTATGTATGTATAAATGTGTGAGAATGTGTGTGTGTGTGTGAAATCAAAAACACCCTGAGGCAAGAGAGGAGGTGAATCTCCAGACGCGTCACCCGAAAGCTTCCTACTCCCTCCTCTCTCTTCAGACTCATTGCTGCTCTCTCTTTGCTTAATCCAGTCTCAGAGACCGACTTCGAGAGGACTGAACCAGCACAAACATTAGAACCGTTCCTCCTTAAGTTGAGTTGCTCTCAGATTTTGCTCACAATGCCTCAGTCGCCTGAAAGCTTGGAAATCCCCCTGTGCCTCTGTAAGCTCTTCTCTGATCCTTTTTGAAGATGATTTGATATTTGAAACAAGTAAAGGATCTTAGCTTTCACTTATATTCAAGCTGTTGTGGTTTATATATGAGGGTCTTTCAACACAGGAAATGTATTTATAAAATGGCCAAGACTTGCAAACTGTGACAGTGGCAGATTGACAATTCCCTGAGGAAATGACACTTATGGGTGAAGGTGCAGCTCACAGGTTTTTAACCAGCAGTCAGTCGGGTCCCAACCTGAAAAACACCTGACGTATTTCCTTCTAAATCACCTTGCACAGCGACAGCTAAACAAACAAACTAAAAACTCACACTTTTCTTCCTGTAAGTAAAGCTGGGTGATAATTGTGACATTACCATTTTTCTAGTTTGATTTGCTTTAAGTGTTTTTGTGGCTGCATGTTGAAATACTGAGATACTGATGAGATGTTTCTCACCCTGTAATTGTCAGAGATCAGCTGTCAGTCAAAAACTGTGAGATCGTGCAGACGCAGTTTCTGTATGTGACAGGTTTTTTCGGGCACTGTTCAGCCTTGATGGTCAGCATCACAACGGCCATGCTGTCAACCTATTTATTCTGCTTACTCCCAGAAGCTGCTGCTGTTACAAACATAATTAAGTAACAGCAGAGATTCCGTCACTGCTGTGTTAAATCGTTCAGTGCAATGATTACCAAAGCTGTAAGATTTCTTTACCTACATTTATTTATTGTTTAAATCTGATTTATCAAATATTGAAACAAAATGGATATAAATGCTACAGTTTGGCTGCTTGAGAGCCAAAATATACATCAGATGGGAATCTGCACCCCACTGCCATGCTTTCCCTCCTCAGCCGCGACTTTCCATATTTATCTTAGGGAAAAGGCGGACGTGATGACACTCGGCAGGCCCTGGCATTCAGTGAGATGATTAAAATGTTCATTAACACTGATCCGTCCAGGTGATGAAATCTGTTACACACCCATGCGGCGCCCACATGGAAACGCCTGTGAGCTATGACGCCCCGGACGCATAAATCCAAGCACGCACGCACACACACGCGACACTCGGGCGTTGACCACCTGGCCCCACCTGTGACAAACAATATGCGATGCCACCTCTCTCGTGCCAGGAAAATAAACAGTGTCTGCGGAATTAATTGTCATACATATATACACACAAACAGACCACCCTCAGCTCAATAAATGAAAGTCCCTCACACCTCTGAGATGGTAAACATGCCCAATCTGCCGGATTAAGACCCGAGAGGCTACACAATGTGAGCTGCTGCCCGGCTTCTCCTGCTATCATCAGAGGCTGCAGCTAAATGTGTGTGGGCACAATTAAGCTCAATTCACATAGAGAATGACTCATCATTTGCTCTTTTACAGTCGGCCTACTGGGATGTAAATAACTTTATAACATAAACCACTTACACACCAGTTACAACAGTTTCATACCCACCTACGGTCGCTAATGCACAGTTTAATTTAGGCCTCTCTAACACACACACACATGTCCATACACACCGTGTCTCACCTACACTCACTCAGGGAGACATGGGACTCAAAAAGACAATTAACACCGATACACTATATGAACACATATGCACATTTGTCCCGACAAAACACATACCTACACACATTTGTTTAATAATGACTCCCCTCGCACCACCATGACCTGCTTTTCTCACATTAACCCCCAAACACACTCAGCTACTCATTAGTTAACAAGTAATGAAAGCCCACCTCCGTATTAACACATATACACAACATATAACAGGTCAGTGCCAGAAAACAATCCTGAGTTTTAATTAACACGCAAACACAGCTTCACAGGTACGCGTACTCAGGGCAGGCTTGTGCACATTAACAAAAACACAGGATGCGCACACACAAACACACACACGCATACAGCTCGCAGGATAATCGCAGCAGGACGCCTGACCTCCCCGAGGCTCTACAAGGGCAAAGCGGAGCACGCAGAGGGACAATAAACGCAGATCTATGTGCGTAATGAATAAGTTACACACTCCTATTACGGAAGGCAGCGGTGACAAATGCCTCTCATTCACTCATTGGGCCACTGGCTGTCGGAGGAAGCAGGAGAAACCAAGGCAGAGTGAGGGAGGCTTATTGGGTTTTAAACGGCCATGTAATCCATTTCCTTATTGGAGATGAATAAGCTGCTGTCTGCGGCGAGTTTATTTATGGACGAATTAAACACGTGTGCAGTGACAGGCAAAAAGCAAAATGAATCAAAGCGCCAGTCTGTGGCTGCTCATGTCTAATCGTGGCGGGGAGAACACAGGTGAGGGGGGAAAATGAACAGATAAAATCTTAAAAGGTCATAAAGTCAAGTGAAAACAGTTGAGTTGGGGGAGTAAGAATGGTTGAAACAAACAAGCCAATCTTCTCATCTTCTGTTTTCCTTTTACATCTTAAGGTCACGCTTTCATTTTGCTGTTTCTACAATAAAAATAAAGAGACTAATGTGACCGAATAATGCACTGTGCAGATAAAAACATTGGGAAATAGAAATATCACAATGCTCTTGACAAGAAAATGGAAGTGAGGGAAGTCCATCTCACCAAACCAACTGCCCTCTGACCGGTTAAAGATCTCCTCAAGTGTCCTCGGCCTGCCCAGCCAGCACTTAAGAGGTTAATAACTCCTGATCCCTATCCCACCACTGACAGGCCAATCTTTTTTATATACAGCACTGTGGGCCAATTTCAGCTGACGGCATGCAGCAATTAGCCGTCTCAGAGGGAGGAGGTGAAACCCGTCTCCTCAGGTTCGGTGACCGTCCCCCCCGGGGAATCAATCCCCCAAGTAAAGCAGTCAGTAAAACACCAGCCAGTCAACCCGCCAACCATTAAACCTCCTCCAGGGAGGAGGAGGTTTAATGGCTTTTATCCAGTCAATGACCTTATTTCCAGGTCTGACCCTCTATCACTACACCAACTGACTTCAGACAACAGCACTCTATCACAAGTCCAACTGTTCAACCCTGTCTGTTCCTCACACTCTCACCTCACTCACCTCACGTCATAAACATGATGGAGCAGGATCCTGTATCCAGGGCAACTGCAAGTGTCCACGTTCCCCCAAACCAAACCCACCCATGGCGTGTAATGCAGGCACAATCCAAGTACTGATAATTGGACTACAACTCGTCACATGTTTAATCAGTTCCTAGAAACCAAGACCCAACCCAGGACCCGAGTGGGGCCAGATCAAAATTATATTTTAATCAGGTCAATTTAATGGGGTCGAGTGGTGTCCCATTGTATCGGCACAGTCTGTGTGTATCCAAGCATATCCGCTCTCAGCTCTGATCACAAACTGCGTCACAGTCATTATCAGTGTTCTCTCTAGTTAGGTCTGCCTCGGTCGACTGCACTTCAGAATCAGGTATAATTATCCTGGAGTCTAGCTGGATCCAGAATGGCAGTACTCTGGTCCCTTTGGTACTGGGCTTCTGTGTTTTTTTTTTTTAAGGAATTAAAGAAGGCCAGCTTTGGGTACGTTTTTCACGTAGTGTTTCAGATCAGGTTCCAAACAGGGAAAGATGAGACCTGGGGTGAAATGCAGAAGTGATAAAAATGGATGTTAACATACAACATCTGGATTAAAAAAATGTCTCACATGGCAAAGTTCTTAAAACCAAAGCACAAACTAACTTATACTATCACTGTCAGATTGCACTGACCTCCTATTAGCATCTGTACAACTATAAAAAGCAGGAGTGCAGTAAACTTACATAGTTTATAATACTTCACTTAAAAATCACTTAGTGCGGTTGTTGAAGAAAACATGTACAGTCTTATTACGTTTGCACAAACCTTTGAGGATCTTTGAGACCCACGGGAACTGAGTAAAACTGGGTTAGTGTGTGTGATCACTCCACGTGCTCATCTGTGTCTCTCCCTGGAGATTTGTCTTCATCTGACTCTGCCTCACGGTAAACATGACTGTCACTGTTACACTACAAGTCCCCTGGGGTTCGACAAATGGCTTCTCTTAACGACATACCCACATAAAAAGACTCACACGTATGAGCACTTAAACATTCAACTCGCTTTGACGTTACACAGATTGGATCCACGCTAATGCGACATATAAAGTTTATGTACTTCCTGTTTCCTACAATAGGGACATATGCAGACTTTCAAATTGGATTCATGAATGTAACATGAACTGTTACCCACATTCACATAAAGAACACACAGGAACACAAACATACTATTCTCTCACAAGCAAGTATAAGTAAAGAGGGGAAATCCCCGAAACAAATAGAGATAGATGGCATCACGCAGGAAACAATAATTATCACTCCTCTGAAACAGAGGGAAAGGAGAGGCGTTTTTTGTGGCATGTCAGTGGGGCTGACGGCGCCTGAGGAGCGTTCAAGAGATCACGTCTGCAGCGCTGTCATTAGACAGGAGGGCTTTCAGAAAGGCAGCGCACTGATCACGGGGAAGCATGCTGACAGCGCATGAAAAAGGGCCGCTTGTGTATCAATTCATCCTTGTCTTTTTTTTTTTCCCCCCTTGATTTTTGCTCCCCCTAAACTGCTCACACATCATTCCTCCCCCTCTACTCCCAGTACACACACATACATACACACACACACACACACACACACACACACACACATATACCAGCAGACTCTAGTATTCGACATCAAAGTATGATGGAACGAGGCACATCATTAGCAGGAGAAGACAGAGGCGAGGGAGGATGAAATCATTTAGACGCCGCTGTGGAGAGGGAATTACTACGCCTGTCGGGATGAGGGGAACGGGGATGGAAGGAAAGGGAAAGACAAGAGGAAAGAAGGAGGAGTGAAAAAGGAGAGAGAAAGGGTACAAATGACAGAAAAATGAAAAGTCAACATCAGCGAGAAAGATAATGAGTGGTGGGAAAAAAGAAGGGCAAAAAAAAAACAAAGTCACATATTCAAGAGCAAAGCCTGATGACGAACCAGAATGTGTTTGTCAAGACCGTGGTGTTGAGCTGGGTGATGGCTATTTCCTGATAATGTATGCATGTTTTCATGAGTGAGGGAATCACCGTTTCTCCCTCCAATCATCCACCCATCCTAACTGTGCCTCCCTCCCATGTGCTCCGGTGCCATTGGGCCACGGGGGCAGAGTTTGACAGGCTGAACACGGTAATTGCCAGGAACCAGAGAGGAGCCAGAGACCAGCGGCGTGATGTTTTAAACATGATGCCGTTGTAGGCCGAAGTTGCACAGGTCTGTGCTTGGATAACAAGTGGCTGTCAAGACTCCTGACGACATTATTTGACCGCTGAACTGCTCTGAATAACTACACCTCTAACATAAAAGATATCATAAAAGTTTTTTAGTCTTTGCATGATCCAGTGTTTTTGTCATGAAGTAAAACACTGACTACTTGGAGATTGATTTTAAGCGAATTTGCAGAACAAAGGGATATTCCAGTTTCATACATCTTGGATGTTTGTAGTTTTGGTCTCATTCCTAACATTAATCACCATTAAATCATTGCACTCCCCGAGCAACAAACACATTTCAGTAACTAATCAGTAACTGAAATATTACTGAATCATAACATCTCCTTGTTGGCTGCTTTGCTTTTGAATTTTAATGTTATGTCAATTTGTTACCTGGCCATACTGCTGCAGGATGTGACCGTCTTGGCACAGGGGCGTGAGGTGTTGGGAAGAGAAATGTGTTTCCCAGCAACTCAGTAAATTGTCTTATTTAAATTCTGTGTCCTCTTGGCTTCTAGGAAGTCAGTAGTTTTGCCTGCACATGGGGGTTAAGCCTCCAGTGAGGATTCGTTTGGATTTGTTTGATGGTACATCTGGAGTGTTGCTGATTAAGCTAGCATTAGCTGTTGACAAACAATAAATACCTTCTAATCACAGGCTGGCTTGTTTTCTGTTATAATAAAAAATGTGTGACATGTGGGTGTAGAGGACTTGACATGTAATGAGTAATGCAACATCTCTACATCACTGATCACAGACCAACATCCAACTTCAAATTTGACCTTCCACACATGCTGTTGTCTGACTGTCTGCCTACATGCTTCCTGCACTGTTAGACTTGTTGTACTGACGTTGCCATGCTCGTGTAACAGATGGAACTGACACGACACCAAAGATGTAATTGATTTTTCTTTAACCTAATAAATAAATGTGAACGCAATCACCAAAATCCATGCTTCTTTTTAAAACAGTGAGCGGCAGGAATTGTGGTGCTTGATTAAAAGGCTTATCTTACAGCACCAAATTATAGCTGTTTGTTCTTATGATCATTATAAAAACCTAAGGCACCATTAACTTGATTTTCCAAAGTTCTATGTATCTCTTCACTTCTCTGTCTCACAAAAACATACAAAAAAACTCACAAACACATAAACCCTTGGGGGCGTCACAGATAACAGCTCTCCCTTCTATCCCCCAAAATGCAATTAGCCATTATGTGGCCCTCCATAATCTGCCATGTTCATTTTATTTGCCTTTGATACAGCAGGGGCTTATCTCGCCAGTCTTTAAACAGAGCACCGCTTGCATCCCCCGGCAACAGGCAAGCAAAGTCAAAGTTATCAAACCTAACCAAAACCTAAAAGAAAAGGATAAGTCAGAGTGAGGGGAAAGAGGCTCTCGCTGTTTGACAGGGCTTCACACCATAAAAAGGAAGGTTAGTCATCTGAGCCCTTGAGAAATGCATCAGAACCGATCTGGGATGTGGAGGAAACTGATGACCTTATTTTTCTGTGTGTGCATCTATAAGCGTTTCTGTTTGTGAGCAAAATAGATGGACTGGGACACAGATATGAAATCTAATTTCAGGTCATAATGATGCAGAGAGTGTGTGTGTGTGTTACCGTCATTGCCCTGGCTCCCCTCTCTCTTCAGCATCTGTACCGCCCCCACATACTTCTTCAACTGGACCTTCAGGACCTCATTCTCCCTGCACAGACAGACAGACAGACAGACAGACAGACAGACAGACAGACAGACAGACAGACAGACAGACAGACAGACACACAGCTTATAAGTAGGGACAAATACAATTAAGGAGGATATAACTGCAATACATTGCACACAAGCAATTTAGATGTTTTTATGTCAACTATCCAAATTCATAACAGACTGGATCAGATTTGCATATTCAGACAAAATAATCGCCTGCTGACTGTGATGGTCACTGTAAAGACGCCACCATGTGTAATTTGACAAAGGGCACACACATTTTTTGTCCAACAACTCCTTGAGCTCTAACAATCTGGTAACAGGAATTGGTTAATCTGTTTCATGACAGCATGCGGTTGAGGGAGATGGTGCGAAACTCGTCGTGACATCTTGTCACTTGAGGAGCGATGAAAATAAAAACACCTGCAATCTAATCCAGGTGGTCAGACTGAGATATATTCACAGAGATGTGACCCCCCCCCCACCAGCAGAGTCACAGTCAGGCCAGTAACAGGTGGCTGGGAGAGCGTTTTTATACCTGATATTAACATGAACATGCTTTCTCGTAACATCAAAACCAGCTGTGTAGGTGGACTTGGACGGATTTGGACATGCATATTCAAACTATATATACTGTAGAAGCTTCAAAAATAGATAATTAACTTTTGCATGTGAATCCAAACAGTAAGCAAACAGGTGGCAGGCAGCCTGGGCAGTAACATACGAAGTTGGAATAATGCTTCTCTGAAGATGCACGTCAACACAAACCTACGCAGAGAAAGAAATAACCACAGATCGAAGAGGTTCGAAGAGGTGCTGACACGCACATCTTCCAAATCCCACTGAAGTATTACATGGACCTGTGCACCAAGCAAGCTGAGGGGTTAATTCAACTCTAGTCAGGAGGCAGGTTCAAAATCGGGACCAAAAACCACAGTAATACATGCTTTACAGTACATACGAGTATAAAAGGAAAAGCCATGCAAACGTCTCACAGCGACCCCCGTACATGTTCGCCTACATGCAGCCTGGGCATGAATAATTCCAGCTTCAGTCCAAGTCTGACTGTCGACATACTCATGGTACGGAGCAAGTGAGGCGAAGTGATAACTGTGGATTTTTAGGCATGTGAACATTAAGAATTAGGTCCAATGCAAGTACACAATATGGCAGACAGACCTGTACATACACTGTAATTTGGGTTAGGGCTGCACTTTGGGTTAAGGAACCAGTGCACACACATTTGAGAAGCTATAATAAAGTGCAGTAAATAAACTTAATCTGCTGCATAATGCTCACTTCACATCTCACAGGCTGTAAAAAGCTTTATGTACGCACAGTGTTCAGGTAAGTTTTATATGACATACGTCTTCTTTACGTCTTCCATGTAAGTCTTAAAAGAAGCAACAGTGTGTAAATGTAATCCAGCCATATCTGAGTCTGAGTCTGAGTAGAAGATGTAGGTTAATGCCATATATAAATAGGGTCAAAGTTACAGCCCAGTTAAGCTACAATCATACATTAGCATTGCTCAGGAAGGTGGTGGTGGTGGTGTGTGTGTGTGTGCGTGTGTTGGACTGCAGCTGAGGATGCAGACACAAAGACAGAGATAAAGAAACAGAGTGCGAGACGGCCGTAACCGGCTGAACATCATCGACTTTGGGGAGGAAATCAATCAGAGTTGGAGTGTGGCTTTATGCCCTTGGCAGTTAAATTTAACAGCCTTTGTCTTGCTCTGCCACCACCCCCCAACCCCTCATTCTCCATGGGTGATTTTTTGTGCCCTGCTTATCAGCCCTCATTCCCCACCAACAAAAGAGGCGCCTGCCGGGAGACCTCCTGAATCCACATGACGAGCTCTCCGAGGAGCCGTCCACATCGTTGTTATCAGAACCACCCGCAGCCCAGACGCTGTTCCAGCCTGATTAAATTATAGCTAATACATGCCACTTGCTTTGAGTGTGTGTGCGTGTGTGTGTGTTTGTATAGGGGCTTGACGAGATACACAGATATTCAGAACCATTTCATTTTACTGAGAATGAACATTGTGTCTGTTGTTATAGCAGCAGGTAGATTACAGCACTGTGAGTGAACAGGCCTTGATACCTGGAGCCCAAGTTAAAATGTTCTTTCAGCAAATGTAGAGCTTTTACTAATTAATGGTTTAATTACTTCAGCTCTTAGGTTCTTGTTTGTCTTGTTTGTTCCTTTCACCTGCACACAAACAGAAGAGAGACACTATTTCATCCCCACAAAGCTGAAACATCAATCTTCAAGCCCACACAACTACGTGTTCACCTCGTACTCACAATTCAGCAAAAAGAATTCCGATAAACCAACTTCAAGCTAAGTAGCAATCACTGTTGCCGTTCAAATTTGCAACTCGACCTAAACTTTTTTTTCTACCTAGGGCAGTTTACAACATGCTTTTGTGCCATTTAAGGTTATTCACTGGACTTGAGCTTAAACTTCAACAACAACTGAACCATGAATGTCTTTACAAACCTTTTGTGCTAATTGTTTCACCACTATCTCCATGTGTACCATGTTGATGCTTTTAACAGGGAAAACACTGTATTTTCTGTTCTATGCCCTGCTTAATTCTGCTTTGTATACCTGGATACTAGTGAGTAAACTAATATACACAGTGCATATATTACATCCATACATTTAAACACTTCTATACTATTAGCTTAAATACCCACTAAGGTGGCAGTACTAGATTTCTGGGCTGCATTCACTCCCTAAACAACTCTGGCAAGTCCGTCATTACAAACTCAGCTTAGTGGACAATTATAATTCAGACTCACAGGACAGAAGACGAATGACTGATACTAAACAAAACTAAAGTACACAGTCCCCTGGGCACTGCAAACATTGTGCAGTTTTCTCAACCCCAAAACTGTATCGAAGAGTGTTTCAAACTCATCTGAAACTCAAAGTGTCTTCTCTGCCTTTGGGGACAGTAAAGTTTTTAAATGAGTGTGTCGGGAGTGAAGTACTTGGTCGGCATCTCTGTTTTGACAACTGCAGTCTTTGTCCAGCTGACGTGGGAGTAGCCACAAACTGATTTCTCATTAAGGGCGATAGTCTGACCCAGAAATATTGCTAGAGTGAATGTCTGCTCAGAGAATAAGCCTATTAACTATGTTGGTTAATAAAACTGTTGAAGTCATCTCATCTTCTTCCATGTGACAGACAAGTGAGAAAGACAGTGATTATGCATAAGAAGCTTTATAAAAGAGGTTGTGGCTGTTTCTGTGTGCAACTGAAACAGTGAAAGAGAGAAAGGCTGTGAGCCTGAAGAGAGAGATTTAAAGAAACTCAAACTGTTCTGTGTGCAAATGGAGATGGCCAAAAAAAAAAAAAAAACGGGAAACTGCATTTGAGAGATAAAGAAATTGTAAATATTTTGTGTGAAAGAGGGACAGTCAGTGACGACTGTAAAGTGTGTGAGCGTGCTGTACATAAAGCAAATACTGAAAGAGCCTATTAGAGGGAGGAAGGACGGGGGATCTTATCTTCTCTGGAAGAACGAACCAAAAACGTATCTCAAGAGGAAAGCTTAAACTTAAACTACATGCAGTAATTACTTAAGTTGAGTTGAAGCCCTGGGGTGATTTTCTCTCTCTCTCATATTCCCCCCATCCTTTCCTTTATTATCCCCACGCTCTGTAGTCGTCCTAATGTGCAATAAACACAGCTAAATTGGCTGTTCTTCAGGTATGGTCTGGTTTTGTTTGGAAATAGTAAATGAGAGATACAAAGACGCCCTCAGAGAGACAGCTCAGTCGCTGGGTAATGCTCCTGAGTGCAATTTACTGCCTGTCAGAAAAAAAAAAACACTTCAAGCATACACTCCTGTGTCACACTTCCAAAGGCCCAATGCCCAAAGCTATACAAACTCATACACACACATATGTATCCATGCTCAAGCACAACAAGACTGGGCTGGGGTGCAGGGACTGGGTTGTAAAAACTTCAGCAATGAAGGCAAAAGGCCCCCATGGGCAGAGTGACATAATTGACTTCCCAAAGAAAGAAACCAGAAAGCCTAAACACTCCCAACAAATAAACTAGGCAAACTTCACAGCCGCTCTCTCTGCCACTTCTTAGATCAGCCGCACCAGACTGCCTGGAGAAAAGACGGCAGCTCTGCCAGCTAAGAAAAAGGCATCTGCTCCCGTTTCTTTTGTGTGTGTGTGTGTGTGTGTGTGTGTGGTGCGAGAGTATGTGTCCGCCTGTCCAACCACCCCCTCTTCCCTGTGACGAGGTACCACTTCCTGGCCCGAGCCCACTCGACTGGCTGCCTTCCCGTCTTCCTGCTGCGAGAGGCCTGCTTTCTGCTCTGCCAACTGACGTCTAAAAAGGGGGACAAGAAATGGTTGTGGGGTGTGTGTGTGTGTGTGTGTGTGTGTGTGTGTGTGTGTGTGTGTGTGTTTGCCTGAAATGCTACCCTTGAGAGACTGAGTTTGAGGGTTAGAGATTCAGAGCGAGATCACTTTGGTTTTGGACATCTATATTTAAGGCAGCAGTGTTTTAATGACTATTTCTGTCATCATTAGCAGTGACAGCGACCAAATAAAAGGCACTGTGATCAAGACACTGAGATATGAGCCAGATTTTGTGTCAGATTTCGGTTATTATAAATGAACTTCAACATAAAGAAGGAAATATTTAATTGCAACAGTTCTGACTAATATTCAGTTGTGATTTCAAGCTGCCCTGTGGAGTTTTCTTGTAAACAAAGTGATGTTAACATTGTGTTTCTAACCAAAACAGTGTCCACAGAAATATTTTTTCAAATATTTCAAATATTTTTTTTTAAATATTTTAATTCCTGGATTGTTTATGTCCATATGTACCTGATGCTCATGCCGTCGCCACTGAGTGTCAATCAGTGAAACTGCTGACATGTATCATATCACCCATGTGCTAACACACATGTATTGTCAAACTTATTTCCACAAAAAAACATGGCACTTGTCTCCCAAAGACAATTTTAATCATCTGGAAAGTCAATACACAATACAAGTAAGGTTAGCTACCAATTTAGCATTTACACTTAGTTGACAGTTAGGTTATAATACTAGTTCAAGCTAATGCAGTCAGATAAAACAGCCATGACTTAATCTGACAGTAGTTTCTTCTTTGTCCATTCTACTAACAGTATATTAATGAGGAAAAGCTAAATAACAGAAACACTGCTTTGTAAAATGCAATAGAGTTCATCAGCACCACAAACTACATCCTCCAAAGTGATCACAGAGCAGGACTGTTGTATTAGCCTGTATTACTGTAAGCTATGTTTACCTACTCAGCTGCCACTGAGCACATACAGACATGAGGACTGTTGGATGTGCGCTTCCATCTCTTGTGTCTGGCAGAAGCTGGGAGCGAGGATGTGGGCTGTTATGTGTCAATGTGCGAGTAAGGGTCTTACATTTTCATGTTATATTTGGATGGATGTGCGAGTGAGGGTCCTGCTGTATATCTGAGTTTTGTGTGTGAGTAACTCAGTAAGTGAGCAGGGGCTCGTTTTAGCTCACTCCCCTCTGCCGGAGTCTACGTCAGCTGAAATCTATCTATGGCGGCTCGCTCATCCTCTGCCACCCCCATATACAGACGGGCTCAAGACACACACACACACACACACACACACACACACGCATATGCCACTTCTTTGGGTTTTGGTGCTGCTCTACTATAAAAGTAGTATTACTAGGGGAAGCACTAAAATAAGCAGATGACTGGCGACATCTTCCTCAAACAGCGAGACCATCTGGTGCTGAAGATAAAAATTTAACCTGAACACAGCAAAGTGATTTCTGTCAAAGTTAGTGCAAATGAAACTACCTGTCTCAAAGAGCATCTCAATTAACTCAACAGCAGTAAAGTAGCCAACAGTCCTTTCAAGTGGTAAGATGTTACTGTTCGTTGTCAGATTTTATGTCAGCCTTTCTGACTCCCAGTCGGCCTTAAGAGCGAGAGAATCACAAAGAATTGTGGGATACATAGCAACCGTTGCCAGTAGCCTCTTTCGCTGAATGATGCTGACAGCTTCCAACACTCATTCAGTGGCTAGCTGCTCCTTCAGTGGTATTTATAGCCTCTATTGATCGAGACAGATTTGGCTGAGAAGGAAAAGCAGCACTTGAGATTTAGCGGCAGACTATAGAATCGGCTTTGTGTGTCTGCGTGTGCGTTTGGTTGTGTGGAAAAGCACACTGTATGTCACAGTCACCTGCAGAGAGAGTGAGGCAATTGCGAGGCCATCACCCGGGTTCCTGGTAAACTCTTTTTCTCTACCTCCCTCTCACCATTTCCACTCCATTAAAGTGCTCCATGTGAACATGAAAATCATCACAAGTTAAAAAGCCCCGTCGGCTCCTGCACTGTCCTCTCAAGACTACAAACCCATCAGCTTTAGCAGCCCCTACACACTTAACTTTGAGTAACTCGATCAATCCTAGCTGGTGGCTTGATTTACTGTAGGAGGCCAGTATCTGAACACGGACTTGCTGGGGCTTTCTGTTTAGACTGCTGGAGGATGACTAATCCTCTATTTAAAGGGCTCGGGGCTCAGCTGAAGACTTCTGACATACAGACAATCAATTTTAGATGCTGAGGTGACGCAATTCACTTTCAGGGGAAACTGTAGGTGGTCACTTATCAGTACAAAAGTGCACGTGTGTTTGATCTGGGGAAGGAAATGTAACACTCCACAGTGAGTAAGAAAGGAAAAAAAAAGTTTGCCGCGTTGCTCTGACATTCATCCTCCAATACTTTTAATCATGAGCAGACCGGCTTGGATGTGGAGACTTAAAATCCGATACTTGCACAAATACAGCTCCTTTTCCTGACTGGGTGTAGCGGTAATTACTGTGATTATGTGCAAAACAGTGATGCAGCTACGGTAGGTGCGAGGCACAGCTCAGCACAATCAGCAGCAACAAAGCAGCTTTAATCACAGACGTGAAGGTCCTCTGGGCTATTACAGCTTTCACACAGTGTTTACTGATGCTGCGCTGACTGAAAGGTTCTTCATTTAAATGTTTACATACGAATAATAAATAAATGGAGGGAAACAAAAGTTCAGTTGATGTGCAGGCATTTTTAAGTTGTCAAATACAGGTATAACTAACAATGTAAATAACCACCACAACCCACTTGGCCATGGTTAATGTTATTAGCGACACCTGTGCGTTTCCTGTTGTTACAGGTCAAAACGTCTGCGGTGAGAAAGGTCGATGCAGATAGGTTGGACAGCAATGGAATGAAATCTGCATTATGTAAAAGGTACTGTCCCACAGCACAAAACAGCCATTATACATCTGCAGGGGGTTGACAGGTTAATGGCCAGTACCAATGACCCAACCATTACAATGTCAAGTGATTACATTTGTGGCTTTTTAAAAATGCTTTCCTGCACTCTGCTTTGGAATAATTCCTCCCACTTAGCACCACCCTGTGACTTTTCAGCTGAAGATGGAGGAAAAAAAAAACTCAAAGCTGTATTTACTGGACATTAAGAGTACTACCTCCTCACTAGAGGTTTCTGCTTAGTTTTTTTTCTCAAATAAGACACATTTCTTGTAGTGACATTTAAATTTACTGCTTGTTGATTAGAGCAAACAACAAACTGTGCCAGCTAACTGTCAGTACTATGACAAAAGACAGTAAATGGCCATACTGCACAGAACTACACTGGGAAACTTCACGCTTTAGCTGCTTCAGGTGGAAAGAGAAGATAATTTGTTTCTGTTTGGCCATGTATTCAGTCATAAGTGAGGAGAAGTTTTGTTCCTCTTTTGATTTGTTATTTCAAAGGCAGTAACTAACAATCAATTAGCCATCTGGGCTATAAAATGTCAGAAAATTGTGAAAAACGTTTGTTACAGTTTCCCTAAGCGCAAGGTGATATGAGCAAATGCTTTTATCTGACCAGCATTTTAAAAAAACAGTTATTTAGTTAACGTAAATGTTAGACACAGAACAGCAGAGAAGTGATCAAATTCCCTGAGAAGCAGGGAATTGTGAATTTTTGGCAGTTTTGTGTGAAAACAGGCTCAAGTAGGGCTGATGTGAGGCTCCGCTTTGTTACAGCCTTACCTGGCCAGTGCCTGGACCTTGGCTGTGTGTCTCTCCTCCAGCTCTGCCAGCTTCTTCTTCAGCAGATCAGTTTCTTGCCTCAGGCCTGCCGAGTGCTCCATCTCCCCATCCAGCAGACAGCGAAGAGACCTGTCAAACGCATGAAGTGGATCATGTAACATGATTGCATACAAAAGAACACAGCTTTCTTCCCTAGTTATGTTCAGGTGACGTGTCTTACACAGACCTAATCCTCGACAATCAGACACACTAAATGTTGACATTCTGGTGATGTTTTTATCATAAACAGTGGATTAGATGAACATTATTAAGCTTCCTTAATTGCTGTAATAACCGAGTCGCTGAATCACATTCAGCTCTGATATAAAACACTTAACGCACATCTGTGACTGCATCGCTGTTTTAATGTCACAAATACAGATCACAGCTTAACATAAAAATCAAAACAGTGCTCGGCAGAACGCTCCCACTAATTTTGATTAATCACAAAGATGTCTAAGGATAATACTGTGTTTTCTGGTCATTCCAGTATGACTTTGCAGTTTGCTCAATGATCTATTTTAGCAGCTGCTAAATGGGCGTAAATCACAGTCTCTGGTGGTTTATTGCAAAAAACAAAAAGACAACAAAACTGTTTCCTGCCTCGAGTCAGCACAAAAGTGCCTCTCATCTCAGGATGAAAAGAAAACAAGTAGACACAATTTATAGACAAAGGTCATCCAATATCTTCGTCCAGTCTGATTGTGAGTGTGTGTGTGTGTGTGTGTGTGTGTGTGTGTGTGTGTGTGTGTGTGTGTGTGTGTGTAAGTGTGTTTGTTTTGAGGGCTTTGCGAGCAGCAGATAAGGAAGGATATATCCCAACGTACGTGTTTTGTTCCTCCAGCTCGTCCTTTCTGTTCATCATGGCTACAATGGCCTGACGCAGCTCCACTGCAGAGGAGAGAGACTAGGGTGAGACTTCTGTATTAAAACTACCTGAGATACTACACACAGCAATATGCATAAGCCAATAACATTCAGTTCTGCAATGTAGAAATAAAAAAAATTCCACTAACACATGCTAAATGTCAACTAAAAAACACAATTACTCAAAAATGATGGTTGTCTGAACACCTGACAGTCATTTGCAATTGGGTTTTCCTGAACATGCAGCTGTTGTAATTGCATCAATTCTGAGCTACTCGACCGAGCTGAATCGTCCTTCATGCTCACTCCAAGCCCTCCATAGGGCAGAAATCCAGTGTTATCAGGGTTATAATTATCACTGTTACTACTGTCAGCATGACAAGAAAACCAACCAACAGCTACCAGCCACAGCAGCTCGATAAAGGTAATGTTTTTTCCACCATGAGGAAGAACGAAAATCTGTGTGAGGAAGTCTGCATGCTCAAAAATTTCAATACAACACAGTGTTGATTTTCTACCTGATGTGTTATCAACATCCCATTCATTAGAATGACTTGGAACAAGTGCTGAACTGGGACAATTTTAATAATCAATTATTTGTTCAATTAATTATTTAAAGCAAAATGCTGAACATTTTATAGTTGAATTTAAAAAAGCAATCCGGTAATGTTCCCAATGGACCAGACAATCAATCATTTTAATGAAATAGTAACTGAAATAAAGAGAAGGAGAAGAAAAAAGCATATTTGCAGCCCTGCTCATCTGTTTTTTTGCTATGACTACTACAAAAAATATCAGATACCACCAACTTCAGTCTAAAATTCTCAGTATCTTCTTCAGCCTTAAAAGCATCAGTCCGTTGAACTGTATCAGCTGAAGGAAAAGTTGTTTATCTCCATTCTGATGTTAAGGACAGATTTGGGCATGGACTCTGTGGTGGTACAGTGACTCGGTCTTGGACTTCCTCTTGGAGGTGCACAGGAAGGTTTCAAAGCCCCAAACTAGGCTGTTTGTACAAATATCCAAAAATGATAACCATGAGACAAGAAGTTAATCTACCCTGCACTTTGTATTCCACCATTTACACACACACATGCATGCAGAGACCGCAACTCGATCCTCACAACTAATGTAGGGTGTCGATGTAGCCCCAGACACAAGTAGGTCTCCTTCAGCCCCGAGCTAAGCGCCTGGTTGGGGGGAGGAGGAGAAGAAAGAGGAGGAGGAGTGTGATGAAGAGCACAACACAGGAGGAGAAAAGAGTAAGTCTATTATCTCCACAGCTCCATTCACCACATCAGCAGGCCAGAAATAAATGTGACCTTTAGTCCGACCACGCGTTCACAGCGGGTGCCACAGACAAGCCATTAGGGACTTCAGTAGAGCCAGGCGCCCCTCCGTCCTCACAGGGGGACATGGACAAATTACAGCACAAGTGTGCGTGCATGTGAGAGAGTGGAAATACATATGCGTGCAACTTTAGTGCTCATATGCGTAAGAGCCACCTTAGCTGGAAAAAAGAGTAAAAAGTGTGTATGTGTGCGTCTCCACCGGAACATTCACACTCTTGCTCAATTGTTCCAATAATAGAGGCATTAGCAGAGAGCTAGGCCATGTAATCGAGGCGCCTTGTGAATTATAGACTCTATACTCTCCAATCAGTGGACTGCTTGGCCTCACACGCTGTCAGATCCAGATGGAAATCACTGAGCAAGAGCTTGCGATACACACTTCTTCCTCTTCTAACACCATTTGTCCTCTCAGTTTCTCCCACACACCTTAAATATCCAGCATGTTTTGTACTCATCTGTGTGTGTGTGTGTGTGTGTGTGTGTGTGTGTGTGTGTGTGTTTCACAAAGCCTTTACCACGAAAAGGGCAAACACTGTCATTAGCTGTTTTTACTATTCTTTAGCACTAAACATACATGCGCTCTAATGATACATTACTAATTTTTCTATTGATAGAATGTGTTACTTGCTTGTCATTTCGATTCCTGACTTAAATCAACAAGCTCAAATGATTTAGGAATGTGCTGTCATGAAGGTAATGAGCAAAACTGAAGCAGCCAAGGTCAAGATATCCTGATCTTTAGTCCCTAATATATATGTTGGTAGACGTATACAAATAAGCAAATAAGATCAATGCTAACTGTGTCTTACTTAATTAGAGGCAAAATCAATGAGATATTCTTAGAAAGCCATCATTATCTTCTTCTTCCTCAGCGATTTCCTATGTTTGCCTGCACATCACCTACAGACACGCAGCTGAACGCGGGGTACGTGAGTGGGCGGGGAGACTAAAAGCGACAGAACCACAGATATCGAGAACAAGAGAGAAAAAGTCACGGTCTTTCAATCAAAATGCAAAATCTGTTTTGGCTGCGTTGCATTCTGGTCTATTGAGCCGACAGTAGGCACAGAAATTGGTATCTCTGCCTCCGGCGCGATGGATTTCTCCCGGTGTGATTGCTGGATGTCAGAGAGTCTGGAGAAAAATCTTGTTGCTCTTTGATTTTAAAGGGGCTGACATCGAAACCACATGTTGCAGCCATGTTACAGTCTTTTAGGGCTGGATCTGTCTTTTAATCAAAAGCCTATGCTTGACTGAGGTCTGCTGTTTCATATCCTTCTAAGGCCTCATGTAGCTCTGTACCTTGAAGACTATTTTTTCTGCCTCTACACCAGCGATTTTTAGACCACCAGCTCTCTCCGTGACCCCGTGACCTCCTCTTACAGAGGGCTAATAGATTGGACGATGGCTCAATCCCAGCGCTTACAGGCAGCTGCACTCACCTTTCCTCCACCGTTTTCTCTCTTTCTCCCTCACACACTCACACACACACACACACACACACACACAGAGTCCATAGAATCAAACAGCATCAGTGTGAGCAGCTAACAGTCTAAGCTCTGATTAGCTCCAGCGCACAGAGCAGAACATCCAGCCACACACACAAAATGCTCATCAAGTGTTTTTTTTGAATCTCAAATTTTTATCCACATCTGAAATCTCATAGCTGATGTAAATCGCAGGAATTCACACAATCGCACAGTGACTTTCCTTCAAGCAAAATCCTTTGAGGGAGCAGATGAGTGTCTGTCTAAGCACAGGAACATGTGCATATACTGGACCAACAGTGCCACCTGGTGGATTGTTTGCAATTATGGAAAAATGATGGAAACGAGCTGAACAGTCTCTTGGCACAGGGCCTCCACACTCAGTACAATTAGATCACTTTTAACAGCAAAAAGCTTTGAAAACACTAAGCAGCAAGTGTGATTTAATCTGCTACAGTTGTGGTGACATTTCCAGACAAAGACACGTCGGGAATTCCAAAGGATTCATTACCATCACATTACCATTCCTGGGAAAATGGTGACTCAGCTATTGTGATTTTTACTGTCACATCTAACGTGAATCAGTTGTATGTTGTGACTGGTTGTGGAGCAGAAGAGTGCAAAAAAAAAAGTCCACGAGACAAACAATTTAGTTTCAACCACTTGGAACTTAAATTTCGGACATATTTTTGCTTATATCAAGCTAAACTCTCTTTTGTTTTTACATGTTTTGAGGTTAAACAGTGTTTTGTAGTGTCTAGATTTTTATGCTAATTTAAAGAAAGCTTCAGAAGTCATTTATGCTTACCCCACTGGCTGACTGTTTTGCATGAAATCAGCAGATTTCACTAGTTTACAACATGGTTTGTGTTCAAGAAGAGCAAGAGAGCGCAAGAAAGAAGACAGACAGATGGGAAAAGGAGAAACACTCACCCACTGTCATGGACTCTGGTAGACCAGATGTTGGCAGGACACTGGAGAGTGGAGCAGACTGTGTCGGTGGACTGGACTCCATACTGCAGCACACGGAAAGAGGAATCATTTATCCTGAATCTCTTTGAATTATGGCATGAGGTATTCTATACACAAAGCTCAGGCTGGACTGACTAGACTTCCCTGTTTAGTCAAGTGACTACACCTGATAAATACTTTGCCCTGAACTGCAAATAATTACCATGACAACATATTATTCCCGCATGAAAGTTACTTGAATGTTAGCTCCGATCTGCTGCTTTCGCAGTTTCCCACCGGTCCTGTTGACTCACAGTGAGCAGGAAATACAGCCGTGTCCTCCACAGAGCTCACTGAAACAAAATGGAAGTGAAAGTGAAGGTACACAGTAACAGAGAAAGTCCCTAAATATGATCTGATAGGAAGCTGTTCCTTGAAGCCATTAGCAGCTGTTGTTTTACAGTAAAAACAGTCAAACATACAACAGGATCTTTAAATGCAAAACATTTACAGTGCAAGTAGGCAATGGGGATCAGTGCAGCAGTGTAGAGTAAATGGGTTGAAGAGTTTAAAAACTGATTTGGCACCAGGTGCATAAGGAAGTGTTTTTATTTGCTTCTATCTTCCTTATAGGTGCAGGACTCTGAATAAGGTCGGTGGCTTCTGTTTTGGTGTGTATAGTACCTGGCTGAGGGTCTGCAGGGTTCAGGGGAATGAGGATGTCTGAGCTGCTGTGGTTTGTCATCACCTGTAGAGGGCTCCACGTGGACACACTGGACAGACTTCCCACCACCACCCTAAATCAAAAATAATTTTCATGTGAGTCAGTTTGGTTGTGGCTTCTTCCAGAGCATTTCAGCACATTGCAATTGACTCACTGAGTTAAGCTGTGGGCTACAACTTGAGCTCCATGTTTATATTTGTTTCGCTTTTGGCAGCATTAAAAGTATGCTGATTTAACAATTAACTGGTCCTCTTTGCAACTTGCTTATGCGTGTGAGGACAACCGTCACTGGATCACTGTGATACTGAAGATAACTTAAAAACATGATAATTTTCAAGCAAGTTCTGCAGGTATGAGGAGCATCTTTTTTTCAGATTTCTCAGCAGATTTATGGATGTTTATTTGCAGTAGACATCAGAGATAATGACATCCTCATCAAGAGTCAAGTCAAACCGAATCTAAAAATGCGTGAATCATGTCTCTGTGCTTAGATTTTACAGTTATGACTGTAGAGGACTGAGAGGAGAAGCAAAGTCCATTAGACAAAAGTAACAAACTTCCTCTTGTTTTTGAACACTGACACGCACCTGTCCCTTTCACCTCACGTACCTCTGCCTCCTCCAACTTCCTACCTCTGCCTCATGTCTCTCCCTGAACTACCCACCTTTAAACTCTCCCACCACCAGGAAGGCACACTTAAGAGTCTTGTGTAATGAATAAACATCATGAAGAGAAGAAGAAGAAGAATTTTATAGATATATATAAAATTATGCAACACTGTGCCATGGCAAATAACCCCAAACACACTCTGGCACCATTCTACTTTTTTTATAATGTTGGTTGATTATCTACTACTTCAGGCTCTGAATGTCTTTGTTTTCTGATGAAAATCCACCTTCATTTTGCCCAGAGGAAACAGCCTATTAAACCTTTAATTTGCCAACACAACAAATAAAACAGTGGGGAAACAAAAATATGAGCACTTTTAAATTAAAACTGAATTTCTTCATGATCTCCTTTTTAATTTCACAAGCATATTTTGAGCAGACTTTACAGGTATTCTGCACTGGGCCTACATTCATGTCTGTCATTTAAAAAACATCGAAATGTGAAATATTTTTCTTTATAATTTTATAACTTGACATTCAGCCGAAGTCATGCGACTCACTGATCAGAGCTGATCCTCTCCTCCTCCTGGGTTTTTGCTCTGGGTTTGTACATCTCCTCCTCTTCCTCATCCTCCTCATTGTCTATGCTCTTACTGTCAGGCAGAGGAGGTGTAGCTGTGGGAGGTGTACGAGAGGGATGAGGGGATCCCACCCAGCTGACTATACCCGGCTCAACCACGCCGTTCTGGGCTGGCGACTGGGAGAAGGCTGGCTCCAAAGGATCTATCCCTTCCTCTACACTGCTCTGAGTAGGAGCAGTGTGACTCTTCCTCATCGCGCCCATCTTCTGGGATTCGTCCTCCCCCTCCTCCTCATCCTCTGCCCCTCCATCCAGATCATCATCAAAGGAAATGATGTTGGTGATTTTCTTTTTCCTTCGGCGCTCTTTCCTCAGCCCTGAGTCTGAAATAAAAGTGAACAAAAACCTCAGTCTCAACTCTTAATTAACTGAAGCTTAAAGTGAATTCAGTACTTATCGTCTATCGAGACTGGTTCTCTCCAAATGTTCATACAAAGTTTAGTAATGGTGACATCAGCATCTTGAGTTTATTTCAATTAGGTCACAAAAAGTGCATTTGTCATTGACTATCTGTGGTTTCAGCTGTTCAGAGCCAAAAAGCCTGGCTGTGCATTAGCAAGTCTTCTACCAGTGAATAATCTAAATGGCACTTCCCACCTCAAGGAGCTGGTTCACCAACTTAGAATTTCATTTGCATTCATTCCAGTGGGAAGTTTTACCTCCACACAGTTAAAAGCGTGTTCATCTCACTGAGCAGAACAAATGGAAGAGAAAATGGTGTGAGTTTTCCCCTGTGGGAAGGACCGGGGCAGACAGCTAAATGAGGTCAAACGGGGAGGCCGACATTCTGGAAGTTTATTCATTTCATGGGGGATTTCATCACTGCTGCAGCCCTGTGCTGCAGATGACTTGTGTTGCATCCACCAGATTGGTTCTACCAGTGCATTCATTATGCATGCTCAAACTGAACCATATGTTGTTTCAGTGTCCTGGTTCTAGTATGACTTTGTGACATAAACGCTTTTTCCAAAGAGTAAACACCAGTATTCTGAATTAAATAAAATATAGCATGTGTTCCTCCTCTGATTTATTTCATGTCAGAACCAGAGGAACGTGACATATTACTGCATTCAAGGGGCAGGCAAATTAACAGTAACACCTTACAATTCAGTAAAATAGACCCAAAGTAGATACCATGTCTACGTTTATTTCAAAGAAATGATTAATATGTGCTGCTGGTGCATCAATTGTCCAAAACTGCCAAAATCTGTGGTCTGTGAAAAAAAAAAAAGGCTAAAAAATGATGCTGCTACATATTCTGAAGCCAAAAGGAACACTGGTCACAATAGCAGTCTCAACAAAAAAACAACCAATTTTGTATTTTTGGCTATGGTATTGTGTTGTGGATTATTTTGTTGACACCCATCTGTTGCAGCAAAACAAACAACTCATGTTAAATGTTGCTGTTTCCTACCAGCAGAGGTGCTTCGTGGAAGGACAGGTAGCAGGTCTGAGGCTCCGTCCCCCCTGGGGGTGAAGCCCGGCACCACGGCCGTGGCTGTGCTGATCTCTCGCAGCAGGCTGCTGACCCCCTGAGTGGACTCCTTCCACAGGCTGCCGATGCCCTGCGTGGACTCCTTGAGGAGGTTGGAAACTGACGAGCCTGCTCCTACGCGCGTCACGCCTCCGTTCAGGTCACTGTTGTCGATGTTGATGGCAAACAGGATGGAGTTCAGGCCTGAGCGCAGCACAGAGAGGGAAAGGCAAAATATAATTCTTTACAAATCGGAACTGTTAATTCACATGAAGCTTTTGAACTTCTGCAATGTGCTTGGTAAGTAGTTCTGGGGATGCACAGGCAAAATGCGCAAACTAAGATGAACTCTATCTGACTGTGTATGAAAAGAGATGAAAAGCTCTGGCATCAGTGGTACATATTCTTAATATTTCAGACTGTGGTCATCTAAGATGTGCTCATCAACAGTTCTACAGTCAGAGCACTGCCATCAACATTAATAAGGTTAGGGCTTCAATTCTCAGCTAAACCTGCCACGATTAACAAGCAAAGTGCGCAGTCAGCGAATTTACTGCTTTTACAGCAGCTCCGTTCGTGTGAAGCATGTTTAAATTTCAGTGAGATAGAAAGTGAGGCTGTAATGCTCATTACACAACACAAGATCACATTTCTGGATGGATACTAAACAAACAGCAAACTTTGCTGCTCTTACATCCTCACCTCCAGTGGGGCAGTGAATAAGGACCGGCCTGAGGGTGGCACCAGAAGAAATGCGATATATCAAAAGGGTATTCCCCGTGTATGGTGGCCATTTCAGGACATCTCAGAATCACATTGTCAAGCTCAGTGTTATGACTTGGCTCATCTTTAATCAGTTTTAGTTGTACTTTGCAAATGTTGCTATCTTTACCAGACGCAAATATGTGACTGGGACTGTTTTCTCTTTGTGTGTCTGTGTGTGTTATATTGGCAAAATGTGGTCCTGGAGACACCTGCTGTAGCAAGGACTACCACAGAATTTAGCTACTAGCATGGCTCAAATCCTGCCCAACCTTACCACAGTCTGGTGTGTAATATGTTTACCTACAATTACCTAATGTTACAATACAAACTCACCAGCAGCCATGGTGGGGAGCATACTTGCTCTCTCTTCATCAAGAATAAAAGCCCAGTCTTCATAGTAAGTTCTAGAGAACAGAGAAGAGGTGAGCTAACAGTGCCTCTAATCAAGACAAAAGAGGAAATCAATGCACGTCTGAGGAAATAGCAGCTGTACAGGTGACTTATGAAAAGAGCATGCACGCAAGATCACACTGATATGCAGATTTTCTCATAATATGAAAATGCAAAAACACACACACACACACACACACACACACACACACACTGTACTAACCCCAGACGTGGGCGGTCAGCAAGCAGTGTGTGCAAGTAGCGCTCCAGCGAGTGCTCATTGAGGGCGCAACGCAGCCATGCACGACCCCGGCCCAGCTCTGAGGAAATGTGTCGCAGTGAGTAGAACCGCTGGAGCTCATGGCGGTTCAGATGCTCCTTCACATAAAACCAGAAAGTCAACTCTGGTGGGGGATAAAAGGCGAAAGAGAGAGAGGAGATGGGGAACAAGAGGGGAGACAAGGCAGTGAAAGGTGGCGTGATGGGGCCAACATAAGGAAGAAAACGTCAAAATGAGGGAGGAGTGGAGGGAGAAAGGGTGCAGGAAGGGGTAAAGAAAAGGGAGGAAGAAGCAGTGAGGCAGACAGGTTAGAGAAAAAATGTCATACAGCAGAGGGAATGCAAGGAAGAGAAGAGGGAAGGCAGGAAGGAGAGATGATAAAGAGTTTGAGGGATGAAAAGAAGAACATAAGGTGCGAGGACGAAGCAAGGTGAGAGGAAGAGAGGCAAGGGAGGAGAGAATTAATTTGTGAGAGACAACTGTTCTTGAGTTACACAATAGGTTCAAAGGTTCAGTGAGGCAGACGTAAAAACACATCTGAAGTCCTGAGAGTCAGCACATCTTCACTCACTCATTAACAAATACCCACAGCTCCATCCTGACGTCCCACCTGTCACCTCTTCACAGTTTGCATTGACCTCAGGACTCACAGGATTTTACTACTTTCTATAACAAAGGGAAAAAAGAACCTATATGGGTCCTACGTAAAGTTTTCTAAGGTGGGGTGCAATAATTACTAGGAATGAGTGTTATGCTACTTTTTTGCATGTAATTAGCATATAACCTCAGAACATTGTGTAAAAATGATGTCTGCTATTTCTGGCTTTGAGGGCTTGGCTTCATTAACGAGCGCCAAATCCATGAGTTCAGCCACAATCCTTTCTAGTAAGTGACTGTGAAATACAGGAAATGTCAGATATGCTAATGGTTATGGGCTGGCAGCCATTACAGAAGTCATGCCTTCCTCCTCCAGCGTGGGATTAATAGCCACAAGGTTCTTCAGTTTGACACAGTAGAAACTATTTAGTAAAATGTGAAACTAATAGACTTTCAGGCAGCAGAATGCTAAGTTGTGATGGCTGCAAATAAAAAATGGGTTGCAGTGGTTTTTAAATATGCAGTTTTGTTCTAAGAAGAAAAAAAGGAAAATCGGTCATTATTTTCACACTGTCTGTATATGCTGTCTTTACTTTCGACTCTTCTTTACAAACTACATTTTAGTAAAATTATAATAAAACTATCAAGGCTGTTTTTACAGCGACACCCTTACATCCACCAGAAATATACCAGATGTCCTGCATTTTTGTACCAGTTATCATTTTATTTCCCTGAGGCTCTGCATGCCGTAGGCTGCTGGGGATCTTTGGGATGTTGACTGCAATTCAAAATATTTGGTTTGAACAATACTTGAATACATGACAAGCATTAATAAAGACAGACTAACTGGAAAAATTCAGCACGTGTGTGTGTACTTTTTAGTACTGCAGAGTCACGGCATGTGTGCTGCCCACCACAGACTGAGGCAGAGAGTGTGTCAATGAAGAGGAGATCTTCATGTGTGCCACTTTGAACTGTAGGTCCTATCTGTACTCTAACCATCTGGTCTCTCAGCCAGGTAAGTGTGTGTGTGTGTGTGTGTGTGTGTGTGTGGGGTTATCCTGCAGCTTGGAGCTTCACCACTGACACATCTGCGTCCTCCAGCCCTTCGTGAAATAACAAGCCAAGTCCCTGTAGCGAGGTTATAGCTTTCTCCGCTCTCCTTCTTCCAAGGTGAAAAGGCTGGAGGCTGATGTTTAGTTTCTGCCCCGATTGACTGGGTCTCCTCTTACAGCGAAACAAACGGCCAGGTAAGTATCCTACCTGCTTCGGTCTTGCTGCTGAAGCCCGCGGCTTGCTTGAGAGCAGCTGCAGTGAGGGCCAGACCTCTGCTCTTCCTCAGGCCGTGCTGCAGCACTGCTTCGAACTGGGCGCACAGACAGATCACCCTAAAGCGACAAAGACATGTTAGCAAGGACAAGAAGGGGGGTTTATCATTCAGCAGTTAAGCAGTATGCACACCTCTTGAGTGTTTAAATGCCACCTGAAACTCCACTATCTGTAAAATCATGAGTCCTTTAAGACAAAATAAGAAGAATGTCAACTTTTACTGCTTTGAAAATTGAAGACCACCACTAAGTTACAAATAGCCCATACTACACTCATGTTTTCTGAATACGATTCAGTCTGGCACCAGAAAATCATTTAAAATGCCACGAAAGATCCATTATTATCTTTTCTTGGCTGCAAGGCAGAATTACTTCAATCTTGAACAGTAATTAACGTTGAAAAGTTACAGCCTGAATCTGAGCTCTAAGAAGCATTTTTCACACCCAACCCCCTCTTTGTTCTTCCTAAATTTCATAAACTCAAAAGACTCGCTTAAATGTAATAAAACGGACTGAATAGATCTCAGACAAAAACCCTTTTTTCATTTTAATATAGTTTTGTTGTGAAGATACTGATCCTCAAGCCGGGCAATTCACCAGGTCGCAGCACGGAAGAGGTTCAAAAGGTGAAAACAATATCAGCCACGCTGCCGCAGCTCATAACAACAGGGTTTCTTGGTAACAAGCAGCTTCTCTTACCTGCTGTCCGAGTCTGTGGCAATCTCTTTTCTTCCTCCAAAGCGAATTTGGCACTGGAAAGATATGAGGGGAATGATAACGGATTCCGAAGAAATTCTTTTCTTTAGTGTTTGGCCGCTGGGTTCAAACCCTTCTCCAGCACACAATAAGCCCATTTCTAACTATTTAAAGGACATAAATCACTGAAGCAGCCACTGTATTTTATTAACAAACTGAACTGACGGTGCTGTACACAAGATATTTGTATAGTACCACAAATCCGGTCAGTTGACTTGTGGCTAAATTCTAGAGTCCTGATTATAACCAGATGTAATGAAGTGCAGAGAAAGGAGTTAAGACAAAACAGGGGGCCTGATCTCATTGTCAGAAAATACAAGATGGTGGATTTGTTTACACTAAGACAACTAAAAGCTACCTCACAGACTTTCTGTAAAACCTAAGCAGAAGCATCACTTGGATAAATGCCCTGTAATGGTTGCAGAATACTGTTTTAGAGGAGGAAACATAGGGTTCTGTACCTTGAAACCTTTTTTTTTGTTTTACTCTTTATGGATATTAAATGTCACTGATGTGCAGCACTGATCTCAGTTTTTGTTTTCATGCAAATCCAGACTAGCACTGATACTGAACAGGCAGTTCCCACTTTCTCTTTCCCTCTAAGGATGGGAGTGATTTAACAGAGTATGACTCTGTAACATCACTGGAATTCCACCCTTCATTTTGCCACATATCTACCCAACGTATTTCCACTTCATTCAATGGAAGATGAAGCTGGTAAAGTTGCAGAGTTTTACTTCTTCACACATGTTTTGGTGTACAGTAGATAAGGGAACTCGAAATCGTTCATTTCCTTGTTCCAGTGAAAGACACCACTTTTAGCACTGCACACTTTTAATGTGAACTGATTTCTTGACCATGCAAGAAGTCTCTCTCTTTCTCTTTGTCTGTTCATTTATAAATCATTATTGGTCTGAATGAGTAATAAAATCCATCCATGTACAAAATTTGGCTTCTAGATATATGTAATTTTATAGGACTCCACTAGATAAATGGTGACTCACCTGTTTGACAGCATCCAGCAGCCTCTCCAGGAGGTGTTGTCTCTTGGTATCACTCTGCTGAGTGCCTGAAGAAGTGACAACAAACAAAGGACTGTAACGTGGGCTAACGCGGTCAGAATGAAAAAAAAAGATTCATGTAAACTGCGACAGCCATCAGTTGGTTTCAGTTTCAGTTTGTTTCTGATGGAAAAATCCTTTTACACTACAGGTGAAAAACACCATTTTGGCTCATTCTACAGCATTTAGAGTTGTGTTTATCTCTGTGCACCATCTTTGTTTCATACACAATGAAAACATTTCTCTGAGTCACATCTATGTTGTTTCATAGTGCTGTTAGTATTAACAAGGGGTTTTCCAGTTCTTACACAGGCTTCTACAGTCTGCCGGCCCACTGGTACAGCTCTGGGTTAAGTAGCTTGCTCAAAGGCACCTCAGCAGACACAGAGCAATGAAAGCTGGAGCAGTCACTTTCCTCTGACCTGCATGTTTACATGTGATTCATGGCAGCCTGTCATCACCTCACCTCTATAACCTCAAGACTCCTTACAGCCTTAAGAGATGGACTAATGTTTACTTGCCACTTCAGCATGAAACTATAAGGTGTTTTGCAGGCGGCCACAGACCTGGACAGTTAAGTGGTTCAGTGGTGGTGCAGTTAGTCATGCATTAGACAGATTTCCATAAAGAGCCTGTATAGATGTTAACAGTTTAAAGCTTCAGAAAGTGCATTTGAATTGTGTTGAAAGGCTTTTGTTTCCTCTGGAGCACAAGCTGAGCATCAGTCTATTCATTCAACAAAGTTTAAAACCCCAGAAATGCAGTTTGCTGGATGTTAACTCTGGGGAACCAGTGTCCTATTTGCTTTGAACGTGTCAGCAGAAATCCCCAACTATCAGTCTGAACACAAAAGCCATTAACAAGTGACTGGATCTCCTCTTGCATGAATGGCTTCACAGTTTATGCGTTTATGGCTGAAATGGCTGAAACCAAAAGCAAGGAAAGAACAGAACTCACCGTTCATTCTGACAGCCAGACCGCGGTGACAGTGACATCCGAGCTAAACAGTTCCGCGCCGATATGATTCATCCCTCTCTGCGGCTTTGACTCACAAAGAGCTCAGGCTAGACATGCGCCGGGCCCATGCCGCCTCTGTGGCCGAGCTGGACCCACCCAACCGCGGCGTGAGGACTGAAGCTCACTCGGTGAAGAGAGAGGCCTGACGGGAAGCCGCAGGGGCTGTGAGTCTAGCACTCTCTGACATGCAGGAGTTGTACAAAGCTGAGGAAGCACATACACCGTACAAAGCAGAAACCGGACTGTAAATTCAGAGCCGTGAAGCCACCTGTCTGAAGAGTGATGAACAGCTCGGGACAGAAACCAAGTGTTTTCAGTGTCAGAGCCTGTGACACTGCGAAAAAAGGGAAACGGAGTAGGTGCCGACTGAGCCGTGACAAGGTCACATGACCAAACATACAGCTGTCATATGACACGAGAGCCCTACTGGGAGTTGTAGTCTTTTGTTACAGTATCATGGAACTACAAGAGTGTCACTTTCATGCAGAGATGGATGTGAGGGAGGATAAAAAGCCCATCTAGCTCTTAAATGTTGGTTTATTTCTTGAAATTTGTGCTCAGTGAAACAACAACATAAGGACACACCTTAACCTGTTTTTTTGAAAAAGGAAAATATATCATTTTCTGAAAATATAATTGGGGTTTTGATTAGGTTTACATGACACTGTGATTGTGTGATCTTTTGTTGATTGGAAGGGCAGAAACATACAACAATGTATTGCTGCAATCATGACCGAAATGTATTGTAATATAAAATATTACTAAATATTTTGTCATTACATATAGAAACTAGAAGATCCTTTTCACATTATAGCAAAAATATTTTTCACATTATCATGACAAACTGAACTTTACCATAGATCATAGATGCCTAGCACACATTTTGCCCAGAGTCCAAGGTGACAAATATCTAATTTATGTCAACAGGTTTTGGTGATTTAATTGATGGCAGATTTGTGTCTGTCACTTCAGGATCTGAACTTCCAAAGATCTCCAGAGGACTCCTATTACAGTAAGTGACCAGCAGATGGCAGTGTCACAGTATAGAGGACACACTTTTCAAGAAAGAAAAACACAGGTTCAAAGTGAATATTGGTGAACATATTAATGTAATGCTTTCTCATGTTGTGTCTGTCCAGCAGAGATAAAACATTTAAAATACAGTAAGTGAGTTATAACAGTCGGTTATGGCCAGTAAGTTTACTCACAGACACCTTCCAACGTTTACTCCCTATCATGCCCACCAATCCTTACGTGACTGACATGCCTTTTAGTGCAGGGACAAACTCTAGACAAAATGTATTAATGATTTCTGACACTGTTGAAAGAAGCAGCAGCAATAAAACAGATAAATATTTACAACCCCGATCAGCTGTCAAACACAGTTTTCAACATACCAACAGGGCATTTAATGCCACCTCTACTCTTTTTTTTTTTTCTCATCAGCTGATTTACAGTCTTCTTTGTAGCAGAGTCTCCTCTCTGTCTCCGCCACACATGCCATGCCTCTTGTTGTTTGTAATGCCATATGTTGCACATTGTGTATTTATCTATATAGATGTAATGCATTTTTATACATGTGTAACGTCCATGGGCTCTCTATTTTGTAAATACTCAAAAAGATGTATATATAAGTACTGTATGCCTTTATGTGTCAATAAAATTTGGTGTACTGTGAACGCCTCTGCACAAGTAAAAAACATATGTATCATTATATATACATTATATATTACAAACTAAATGAACAATAATAATATTGCCTTCAAAAGAACTGGTGCAAGAACAGAAACAGTGGCATGAAAGGAGCCACTATATTTGAATTGTGTTGTGTTTTGTCAGTGTATGAAAACAGTTCTTTGTTAGACTCATTGGGTTATATGCATGTGTTTGCATATGTTCAGCAATAGATTTCCATTTTCCTGTCAGATAAGTGGATATTCACAACTATATTTTCCTAATACAAGGAAACTGGTGACAAAGGCCACTAGATTGCTGATAAGCCATTAAGCTGTCTCCTTCCAGCAGCATCAGTCTCTGACACATAAACTGGCTCGACATCAATGAAGTCAGCACTGTTTCTAAAGGCCATGTTTGCATCTGCATCACTAAGAGCTATGTTTGTGTACAGTTATCTGAGCCTTTGTGCAGTTTGTAGCACTGCTGTGGTACATTTCAGAAGTCAGTTGTAGAGTCAAAAGTAAAAAAAAAAAAAATGTCCTTGATGAAAAGCAAAATGTGAAAATGCTTGTGGAGTTTCCTTAATGTAGTCCCTGGAAATTTAAAGTGTGGAATCCTCCATGTCTCCATGTCAGAATGGTTGATAGGTGTGTATGTGTGCCTGACACTGGGAGCACTTGTGATGGACGTTCCTGTAGCGCTCCATGAAGAAAGGGATCAAACAGCAGCCTGCGACGCACCTGTTAGGGGGAGAACAAAGATGTGATACGTGACGTACGAGGTCGAATGTTGATCTTTGCATTAAGTGTCATTGACCTCTCAGCAACAACTCGCTTGTCTTTAACTAGTTTTACTGTAAGAGTTGGATGAGAAGATCAACGCCACAATCATGATAAGCATATTTCACAAAATGACGAAATATTCAATTAAGACCACTTTTAATCCAGCAGTCTGGCAAAGTAAACATTTCTTCAGTCAGTCAGGTTGAAGAGGATATACCCCATCAGGGAGCACAAGCAACACAGCTGGCACATTGCCTCGCTCATCGTGCTGTAGGTTTCTGTGAAGACGACCTGTTCACAGGATGGACAACGGGTGACGGCTGACATCTGATCCAGTCTGTCCACTTGCCCATGAGAGAGATAGAGGACACTGTTACAGGCCTAATAGAGAGTAGGATATATTTAAATGCATGGTCTCCATGCTATATGTGTGTTCTGTACGAGTGAGTTCGTGTACACCACCTGGAACGACCGGGCCTGTTGGTGTCCCTGCTGCAGGTTGAGATTTGACCCTCTGCTGTAGTGTGATGTCCTCCTGTTTTAGCTGAGGAGGTGGGAGCATGTAGATCCCCCCATGGGGTGTCTCACTTTTGTAAAAAGTGGGACGTGCATCCTTTTGACCTGATTTAAAACATGAGCAGTTCAAACTTCTTCTTCAGAGTGACAGTACAGATGCAATGAGTAACATAACATGAGTGTTTTTAACATGAAGCAGGGCTGGCAAAAAGAGGACCATCCAGCCACTGAGTGCCAGAGCTAATAACATATGAAGCTGCATAATTTTGCCTATAAAATAGCATTCACGTATATTATCCAGTTATACAAAAATGAGAATTTTAAACCCAAATATTAAGTGAAAAAGAAATAGTCTGGAGAGGAAATGTACCTCCCTTTGTGTGGTTGGAGCTGTTCCCCTGTTTCTCCAACTCCTTCTCTTTAACCAGCAGCTCCTCCAGCTCCTTCTGGATGGCCTCCAGCTCACACACTTCATCACTGTCCTCACAGGTCACTGGAGACAGCACACATGTAGAGGAAGTTTGCAAAGTTATAAAGCTACTTTACCTGTGAACCATTTACAGTTATTGCACTAGTAGTCAGAAATATGAGGAAATACATCAGTAAGTAATAGTTATAGTTAAATTTAATTTTTTTTTTTGAATGGGCTGGGAATATATACACGTTGGTAATGGTAGGAGGTTTATGATTTTGTCTAAAGAACTGCACATCCAATCCAAGGTGGATCGTGTCACGTAGATACGAGAAATAGAAGAAATACAACTGTTTCGCAAAATGTATATTTAAAGTTCCAACAATAATTAATCTGCAACTGAGTTTGTGTGGGTTTTTTTCCTCAATAAAATACTTAGCTAATTTCCATTGGAAAAAAAAAATTCTACATACCATAACAAAGTGGTCTAGTGAAGAGAGGGATTATATAAAACTCTAAATACAGCATCTTTCTATCTTTCATATGTATATGTCAGTCTCTAAACGTACTGCTGTTTAAAAAAAGTTTTTTTTTAACCAACTAATTGGATAGGAAAGGTGCTTAATATTTCTCTTTACCCTAACTCTAATAGGTTTTACCAAACCTATGACTAACCAATGTGTTGTTTTTTTCATCATCAAAATTAAGGAGCTTACTCACTTTCCTCTGTGGTCCCGTCACTATCATTCCCTGCCTTATTCCTGAAGTGCTGCATCTTCAGCAGGAAGAAACGCCTGTTGCAAAGCTGCTGTATGCGCATCTGGATGAGCACCAGAGATTGGTGGCTGCTGTTTGGCTCTGGTGTCTCCCTGCTGGATTCAGGCTCAGTTTCAGACTCATCCTGCGGCTCCTGTTGTGGCTCTGAACTGACACCTGGGGTCAATGTGATGCTTTGTGTCTGAATGAAGGACTGAAGGCACACCTGGTCATGGCCTAGAATCTCCATCCTGGTTCAGAGACTTCAAAGTGTTTTTGAAGCAGTTTTAAACAAAGTACTGAATCCTAAAACCAGAAGCTCAAAACCAGAAACTGAATCCAGATTCAAATCCTTCTTGAACAAGTTTATAAAAGTCTGTCTTCTGTCAAAATAATCCTAAAAAACAAATCCAAAGCATTGCGAAAGAGACTGGTACGTTTTCATCATCTGCTCAGTACAGGCTCCTGACTCTGACTGTAGCTTCAACAGAGGTTTCAGTGGCTGAAAGTTCATTGTAAACACTGGACACAAACAGATAAGTGTCCATAAACCTGGAAAACATGCAAATGTTGTGAGCCAGTGGACAACGGACAGTGGCTGACATTACAGGAAGGCTGTGGTCATACAGAGGTGTTGACAGCAGTTTACAGGCACCAGTCGAACACCGATGAGGATCACACAACATCAGTCAATCAAATCTAATAAACTGCTGGAAAGGAGCTTGTTTAGAGTGAGGAAACAGACAAAACAGTCAAGCTACAAGCTGAAAACAAAAAAATGGCTTAAAGAGACTAAAATGGTCCATAAGAGAGGTGAAGGGTTGGATGATAAATCTTTGTGGGTTCATCACTCTGAGCAATTTCTTTCACATTATGTGTAGTCATTTGATCCATTGATAAAATAAAATTATTCACTGGCGTAGCTTTAAATTTTCAGCAGCTTTAAAAATTCTGTGTGTACAAATATATGGTTACACAAGCACCAGTGCGGGGTATGTACAAAACTTTATTACAATAACGGTCATGAAAATTTCATACAGTTATTTGAGTTCACATTTTAAGACAAAAGCAGGACTTTGGCACACCACATCGTACATCACATGAAATCACAGTGTACACATTAATACATCTGGTAACATGTCTCATTCTGCTGGTTACCTTTAGCTGTGATGGACAACTGAGCACTTCATTTTAGTCACAAGAATACAGATATACAGATACAAATTGCACTGAATTGAGTAAAGTTCAAAGGTCACGGCCTGAACACACGCTGTTTTATGCTGATTAACACTTATGTCTCAGTCGATTATTGTTCTAAAAATAACACAAACCTTGTGGTGTATGGTCGCACACAGTGTACCGGCTTGTTCAACTGTGAAATGCGGCAGTTGGCCCCATATGACAGTAGCAAGCCACCGTAGCATCAATAAAGCCTGGAGCCAGTTTATAGCATCAGCTGAGCAGATGATGTCTGACCTATATTCCTCGCAAAATCACTCCATTCGTATACAACATAAAGGCCCACAGACTGTAATATCATGTGCATACAGATAAAGAGTGTATTTCATAAGCCTTATCTGTGACCTTGTTTTAATTTCCGATGTGACTTTCTACAGCGTGATAAGGTGTCATCAACCTGTTTCTGTTTCTTGGGGTTTCTATGGCACTGTGGAGGTTATCTGGGCCAGAATGCTCAGCCTCAGAGAACACAGACGTAATACAGACAAGTAAAATAAGAAATTCGGTTTATACTTTCTCCTTTTTAAAAAAAAAACATTCATCAGTGTTTTCAGTGCTAAAAACGAGAACAAAACCTTAATATCATAGAGTTGAGCACTGATCTAGCGGCTGACCACTAGATGTCAGGGTGGTACATTAAAGGAGCAGGTCTAAAGAGGATTTCGTCTTCAGTTTACAGGGCTGACGTCACCGGTCCTGCAGTGGCAGACCCCCATCCAGCCATCCAGCTCTCCTTTCTTTCATCCCTCTGTGCGTGTACCAACCTGAAATATTAAGGAGTCTTATGCAAGCCTCGTGTTTTTCTTTCTTTATTTATTTCTCTCCATCAAGTTTTATTCACCCCCACACGCACACACACTATATCCACTTTTTACACACACACACACACGTATGTATACTGACAGACCTAATTTCTCAGCTGCTTGTTTGACGGCGTGTGTGAGAAGCATGCAGATCAAATAACAGCAAAGTATGTGTGTGCACCACCTGTCAGGGTATTAGTCACCCAGGAAAGGACACACACAGTCACTGATGGTTAATGAGCTTCATTATTCAGCAACAAAACGTTCTCACGTGTCGTTGGACAACAGCATTACTGTAACAGTGCAAATGTTAAAACACTAAGACCACTGTTATCCTCTTGACCCCAAACAATTCATGTCCCTCACTTTTTAAATACCTGTATATATTTGTTTATTGTCTGTTGTATACCCGTTTGTTATGGAACAATGTTAGCATTCATTTGGAGTCATGCCTTGACCACCTGGTGAATATGAGCCCAACATTCATTCTTTTAGCTCTGTCTTTGGTCTCCACCAACTTCTACAGGAAAAATGTTGTTAATTATTACTAAATTCTAAACATCGGTTGTAGCTGAGATACTAGGCTAACTGTTAGGCATTAGCTGCTGAGCAAGCACATGAACATTTTCCAGCAGCAGCAGACGTAGTAATGAGCTTGTAAAAAAAAAAAAAATTGTTCTAATTGAAAGAAAGGTCACAATGACTAATAAAGGACGCAACACTGTTAGTAACAGTACAGTGGGACACACTGAAACAGTTCACACAGCTTTGGAACAGCCCTCTATAATTTCCAGCCTCAGCAATGTGTTGAGGTGGCCTATCAAACCACTTAATCTTTAACTGTGACAGTGCTGTGATACCTCACTGCTGTGATATAGGCCAGTCTGTGTTTACCAGCTGTTGCTGTATAGTAGAGGAGACAGATGATGTTAACACGCTCTGCTGTCCAGTGTGTCCATTAGGCAGCATGTTTTACTGGGTCGCTCTCCCTCCCAGAGGACGTCTCAGTGATGATGACATATAGTTGCTCAGAGGGTTGCGTCATGCCTGGATTAGTGTGTGTGTGGGTGTGGATGTGTTCATGGAGTTGTTATACTTATGAGGACTAAACTAAAACCCATGTGAGTCAGGGACATCTTTTAAAGCACGATTTAAGACACACTTTTACTTTAATAATCTGTCTAATCTGTCTAATGTCCATTTTTTACTATTTCCTTGTGTTGCTTAATTTTTATAGATTAGCATCAGGTACAGATAAGGGTGCCAGGAATGAATGTCATCATTGAGGATACTCACGAGTGTGGTATGACAGTGTGGGTGAGTGAGTGTGTGGATGTTGCTGTTCTCTTGCCTGAACAACACCATTGTTAGAACCACTTCCTGTACAGCAGTTTGCAGCTGGACTCTCACAGCTCACAGTAATAGGGGGAGAATTTGAATGTGTACACACACACACACACACACACACACACACACACACACACACACACACACACACACACACACACACACACACAGGGACAAGCTCACAGCAGCTGGTTTTTGTCACAGTTTCAAACATGTTGGCTAAAATTATGTCATAACAAACAGTTTTCCATCCCTTCTTTTGGCCAGACAGGCGAGATCACTGTGCCACTCAGGCAGATCAGAGGCGAGGATGTGTTCAGCGTGTTTGCGTAAGGGGACGAGTCAGTGAGAGGGGAGAGAAACATAAAAAGAAGGGAGAAGAGGTGAAAGGAGGGAGGAGCAGACAGAGAAAGCGGGACAGGAGAGAGGCTGTCAGGCATGCTGCCAGCATGCAGGTCTTAAATGAAAAATTATGTCTGCAGCTGCAGCAACAGGCAAACGAGGACGGTTCCAGTTCTGCATTAGACACCACATCACACTCCCCACAGATACCTCTCTGCACACGAGTTATGTTCGCACACATATCACCACCGTAAATCATCTGTTGCAACAAGAGGGTTATGTAATAGAGCTTCCCTTAAAATCTCCAAACAGCATCGTTCAGCAGTAAAAACTCAGAGATTCACAAGAGTTTCCTTGTGTGTTACTACAGCGTGCCTCCCCTCGAGGCGCAGGCTCATTTTTCTCAGGTGGATTGACTTGTCAACACAACCGCAGCCACTGCTGTTCACATGCGTGATCACCTGCAGGGACTGGTAAACAAGATGCAGGCAGTATTTTAACATATGTGGGTCACTGACATGTTCATTTACAGTGAACGTGAAGACACAAGACCGTGGCTGAGAGGACGGAGAAGACTCTGTCACTGGGTTACAAAGTCTCTCAGTGGCACAAAACAGCAGGAGGATTCTGTTCATCCAGTGTAAAGTGTTAATCTTAAGGCTGGCATTAGTAAATATTTTTAGCCATGCTAGCAGCAAGGCTCTAGAGATCACAGTGGGCATGTCTCTCTGCCACTTTAGGCAAGACTGAAATATCTCAACCACTATTTGGAGGGCTAACATAAATGTAGTTCACACGTTCATGGTTTCCAGAGGATGAGTCCTGCTGACAGTGGTGATCCTCTGAGTTTTCCTTTAGTGGCACAATAAAGTTGACATTTATGGTTTTGAGTGAAATGTCTAAACACCTTTTTTTTCTTTCTTTTTTTTTTAGACAACTCTGGAAGACACCCATGTGACTTTGCTCACTCAGACAGATGTAGCCTTATAATAGCTTTGGCCTGTGAGTATTGTTTTGAGTCCAACTTAACAGAAAAGTGAACCCATCCTTTAAACATCAAACTTATTCTGTGCATCCAGACTTTGTTCAGACCTGTAGAACTTTCTTTGAATTTCTAGTGGATCGCACAAATTTTCCAAAGACGCAATTACATCAGGCTGAATTGGGAGGAAATTGTGCGTAAAGTGATGCAAGCGGGATCTAAAAACTTTCCATTGGATGGAATGATGCAGCCATAAACATCAGAGTTTTATGCCTGAATATTTCACACAGTGTATACAAATAAACACAGGCATTCAAACGAGCTTTGTGTTGGCTTCGTGGTTAAAAGGCACGAAATGTTTACTGTGCATCTTTAAATAAATGCAAAAAAAAAAGAGTTGAAATTACCGAATACTGAATGACACTGTGTCTGCCAGGGTGGAATAAGGTGATTTCTGCAACCTCAAAAGCTAGTTGCAGGGAAATAAAGGGGGAAAGTGGAACTTAATGTGATTAAAAAGAAAACACTGATGTGAAAATAATATATTAGTTTCTTCTCACAAGTTGTCTTTGAGTGTACTGCATACTGGCATTTTTTAAAAGTCGTGGCTATTATTGAAATAGGGTATTTTAATGCTCATTCTAGTGCTGCTAATTCACACATTGTGATATGTTGGTATATGTAAGTGCTGCATGTGTGCATACACTTCATGTTCTTCTTTGATGTGCGCTGTCGTTGCTTGCTGCAGAGGCCCACAGGGATCATTAATGTTTCATCTAATCTAATCGAACCCCTGCTGTCACCACTGAGCTGCCTCAGAGTCAAGACAACAGGGCCGAGCGGCAGAGTAGGACTGTAACGGAAAAATTAGGTTTGATGTAGAGTAGCTCACACTGGGTTATAGAAATTAAACTGAGTGCAAGGGAGGAGCGTGAAATGATTCTGTTGTGTCATTTTATCAAGCAGAGGAACAGCTGATGATTAACCGTGAGGCCTTTACTGTGCATAGTGGCACAGAGACTGTAGCTATAGCATAAAGGGTTAACAGACACAGTCACTGCCACTACGTTCTGTAGCTGTGACGCCCTGCAGGGTAACAACCTGCTAATTCACCTGTAAAATGTGTTTTTTTCTCCTCTGTGTCTTTAGAAAGTCTCTTCCTCCACATTCCAGGCTCTTCGCCCATCTGTGAAGGAGTGAAAGAGACAGACAGAAAGAGTGAGAGAGAGAGTGAGAGTGAAAAAGCTCATGTGCACACACACAAAGACTGAGGAGGAGGGTGTTATCGAGAAGAAAATACAGACAGAAGTGAAAAAGAAAGAAAGGAACAGAAAGAAACACTTTGATCCATGATGTCGTTATGAGGCTCATCTGACTTGTTTAGTCTGTCCACACACACATAATGGACCCTGTGAAGTTATATTGACATACACACAGTGTCCAGGCTCTCATACACACACACACACAGTGACCATACATCATGTTGCTTCTACGACTTTGCTCCAAATGCCACCACAGAACATGGGAACAGAAACAGCACGTCTGTCTCTGTCACTTCCCCTGGTGGTCAGTGGTCTCTTTATAGTCACATACACAAACACTCATGCATACAAACACACACAACTTCCTCTGCTTCCAGTCTATGTGTAATGTATTGTTTCAGTACTGTGTATGTGGCTGCTAGGTCCGGTGCTATGTGTCCAGCCAGGCAGCACTGATACAACAGTGAGAGCTGAGATAAAGCCGGCTTTGTGTCCAACTCAGGATCCCGGCCGCAGCGTGGCTGAAATGGCACACAGCCATTGTCACAGGTTTACTGTGGTCACTCACACACAGAGCTGGTAACACCGGCACTGCACATTATAATATTATGACCATTATAATAAAGGTGTTATTGCGACACTGTCGAACATCAGTGAATCACTGTAAACAAACAAGCTTGTTTTCCACTGTGTGTCCCTCGGGTGGATTTAACTGGATCGGGAAATTTTTGCATCTTTTTTAAAAATGCTAAAACAACGATTGTTATGTTAGCATCAAAGCAATGGCAACATATCTCGTATCCTAGCCACAAAAGGGCCATCAAATCCTAATGGAAGCTGTGGTAGCTGCTGAACGCTAACGAAATAGCTGGCCTTTTATCTTAGCTAAAACAATGAGGTGTTCAATTTTTACAGACAAAAATTAGACACAAATCACATTTTGAGGCTGAGTCTGAAATTCAAGCCAAAATAAAGCAGGACAAAAGTACCTTATTTTGTCAGTGGAGTCTGACATCACCATGAACAAACATGGCTGGTACCATGATGTATTAATTTAGCTGTCACATTTTACACTTTTAATGGCCCAGTTGAGGACATTTCCAATTTTTTCCAAGGGGAACAAACAAAATTCCAAGAACACAGAACATAAAGATTGAGACAAGCTGAGTGACTGATGTGGCATCATTAAAATTCACAGCTGCTCATTTTCCGAGTGATTTCTACCAGCTTTGCAATTTGGCTGGTGTTGACCGGACATGATGAATCATTCTCTCATTGAATCTCGGGCCACGGTCCAACACCAACCCCTTTCGACTGGCAAGTAAAAGATCTGGGTTTTGTTTTCTCTTGGATCTCAATATTCATTTGCTGTTTTATTGTTACTTTTTAAAGGACAAAATTCACAGAGCCAGAGCCTCCACCTGTAGAAGAGAACGGGGGGGAGGTGAGGTGCCAGGTTACAAACGCACTCAATGTCAGTGTGTCCATTCTGCGCCCCTGCCCACCTCCACACAGAGCGCAGTGTCCTCTGTCCTCCCCCTTTCTACAGAGCTGGACTTGAACACTGTACCTGCTAATCTAATGCCTAAAGGCACTGTGTTCCTAATACCTACTTGCAAACTTAGTTTTTTAATTTGCAAACATCCATTTTGACTGGAGCAGGCCCTAATGGCTTTTACAGTGTTCCAAACAAAATAGAAAGGGGGTGCTGTTCTTCCCGTACAACACATTTACGGTTCACCTCACTGAGCTGGCTTCTTTTCCCCTGCTCTTGGCTGAACATTTCTCAACACTTCTTTTCATCCATCTGTCTTTCTAAAAAGCTGAAACACAATGCTGGGATTTTTCTGTGCGTATCAAGCAGAGCATATCTGTGTAATCTCCTCAAGTGCAGTCTCGTTTGTTTACAGAAAATGCAGTTAATATATAAAAATTAAGGTCTGAGTGCTAAGGTCTAACTACTAAGTGCTCTGCAGTAGTTAACCAACAGAGTCGTGTTTACACATGAAGCGAGACAGGTGTACCAGTGGTGTGCCATCTGTGACGCTGTGTTGTGTCCACACCATGCAGTGACCCAGAAAACAATGTCCTGGTTTTGTGTGAAGGGTAGATAAACTGAACAGAGCTGTCTCCCCCCACTATGCTAACAAGAGGCAATTTGCATATACAGTATGTTTTGGATGAATGCGGCACTTTTCCATAGACAGAGAGAGAGAGAGAGAGAGACAGAAAATGCAAGCGTTTGCTTTTGCTGCTCTAAACATGTAGTTACTATTCTAGTAGCTCTTTCCAAGAAGTGTTGATGTCAGAATATGAAGTGATTTATGTTTTGTTTACATCAGCAGTACAATGGCTGTTTTCTGGAGAGCTAAATATATCACCAAACTAAAAACAGGAGTGTCTGTAAATGATTTTAAAAAGGCCAACTACCACAGCATTGTCAGAATATGTAATGCAGTGCCATTATTAAACTTATTGCATCATCATTATTAAACAATGGCAGCCTCAAGCCCTCATTTGCTGCCTTCACATACTGGGTATTTCCGTGTTGCTCTTGGACGAACCTGCTGTGTTTATTGCTATTCTGGTTCCCACATGCTCAGATGCACCGCAGTGCTCGATGCCAAGTTGTCGGCATTCACCCGAGCTCTCTGAAACACTCACAGCAGCTCAAACGCTGCCAAAGTGGCACAAACGGCAATCAGCAGAGGGAATCTCTCTCCTATTTCCTGCAGAGAAGGAAGCAGTCAAGAGGTGAGCTGGGGACATAGAGAACTCTGTGACCCTCCTTTACCACCACCACCACAACACCACTGGTATGTGTGTGTGTGTGTGTGTGTGTTGGTGTGCACGTGGTGGGAGTTTATCTATGGCGATTGCAGGCAGCTGGTGTTTGTTTGTGTTTACATCTAAAGAGCCGTGGATTCAGAGAGGCGAAGACAGCGATGGCCGCAGAGCTAAACTCCCTCTTTCAAAAGCTTTTCTCTCTCTTCTCCTCCATTTTGGCTTTCATCTCCAGCCCTTCCATCTTTAGCTTGCGGAGCATCAGACAGATTGCTTAGTTCTAAGACACACAAAGCGAGAGAGACAGACAGACAGACAGACAGACAGACAGACAGACAGACAGACAGACAGACAGAGGGAGACGCAGAAAAAGACGGAGAGGTTTGTAGAACATGATTTTGTTGTCTGGCTGGGTGACTATTAAATCCGCCTGGCGGAGGGGCAGCCAAGCGTGAGATTATAATGCATCCATCTTCCTAGTGTCATTATTTAACACACTGCTCTGGTGTCTATAGTCCCCCCCACACACACACTACTACACAACATAACAATTTACAGTATGTGGGCCCCTTCCTTTGAAAAACGTCATATTCAATCTGTTCAAACTCCAGTGCCAATGCTCACACACTCCAGTAAACCATGCCAATTAGGTTGACATACAATATTTATTTAGGTTCACAAAAATGATAAGTTAATTATCAGGTAGTCCACAAATATTGTGGGAATGGTCTCATACAGTCATACAAGGGGGGAAACATACATGAGAAACCATTTAGGAACAGGCCCACCCGGAAACGCTCTGATTTAACCAAATAAAGTATGAAGCATGGAAAAAGGATGAACTCAAACATTAGTTTAGTCTAAACAACGAAAAGGAAGTTGGTTATTTATTCATTATTATATCTATATTTTCTTTTCCCCCAAATCATCTTTTTAAAAAAAGACCCTCAGCTATTCAAAATATCTCTTCTAACTCTCTCTCTTCTTTTATCGAATGTAAAAATAATCCAAACAGGATGAAAAAAGAAAAAAAAAAAAGGGGCAGACCCAGCTTTTAAAATATTGCTGTATATCAGGGTCATCCCTGAACAGTCCCTCAGCAGTATCAATGGACCAGGGGACTGGTCAAAACTGGAGTCCTACATGTTGTAAAAACCCCTCTGTAGTCCAGTATCTGAGGATATAAACTGTATATACTTTATATCTGAAAGTAGTCTGTAGTGTTCCCAAATTGCCTGTGGTGGGCCTCCCCAAGCTGCCCCACATCCATTTTCATCTCTTTTGTTTCTCATGACAAGACACTTTGCACTATTGCATTTCTTTTAGCTTCGGGAATAACACCCACCACCCCACCCCACCCCTCAGCTTTAACTCCACCCCCTCTCATAAACATGTCTCGACCTCATGTATGTTTGCTACAAAAGATGTTACACGTTATGAACACATCATGCAAAGTGGCATTTCTGTTTACAAAGATGGGGTAGTCATGTTTTTTTTTCTCTGTCTTTTAAATCTGGAGCAGTATTAGCTGCGTTTGATTCACTCTTTCCAGGAAAACAAAAATAAAAATCACCCTGAAGTCCCACCCAAGTTCAAAGCCACCTCCCTTAACCTGTCAACAAAAACAATTCAACAACAAAACAATCTCATTTTTCTCATAATAACCCAAATCTCCAAAGAAAAGGTATACAGTGGACAGTTGTAGTCTGAGTCCAGGTTTAAAACTGTGTCAGGAAAAAGCCGTTGCAGCGAGGATCATTTAGCATAAACCAGAGCGGCTGCTGCCTTTTAAGAAAAAACCTTTAAAAACATGTCCTGTGTCGACGGCGGCAATGGTTGTTTTAAGAAGAATCCCTGATTGGCTGAAAGAAGTCAGGTGACCACCAGGTGAGGTAAGAAAAGTCCCACCTTTGATGATGGGGATGACAGTATGGAGGTGTTTCCACTAAACGCTAGTGTGTGTGTGTGCGTGTGTGTGTGTGTGTGTAAGAATATATATATATACGTGTGTGTGTGTTTGTGTGTATACATTTTTGATTACAAACCTGACCACCCGCTCACATGTGCACACACTCACACTCAAGTACGTGATGATTTTTGAGTCAATCTAAAACACTGCATCGCAATTTCCTCTCTCCTCATGCAGCACAGACAGTTGCAGAAACACAGAAACACCAGTGACAAAAAAACACTGGCTGAAAAGATGAAAAAAAAAAACTAAACAAAAAACAGAAAATTAAGATTGCTGCCTTGAATGTCCTTGAACATCACATAGAATCCTTGGGCGTGACAATTTTTTTTTTTTTAATTTCTGTTTTTATTTTTAGTTCAATAATATTTCTCTTATCTATGCATTTACTTAGGAAAAAACTAACAAAGATTTCAGTTGCTCTCTTATTACTATGTGTGTGCGTATCTTTTTTTTTTTTTTTTAGATTTTTGTATTGACATTTGCATTGGTTTTCTCCTCTTCTTAAATTGTCCACGTTGAGTTTTTCTTGGTTTGCGTAGTTTCCATCTCTTTCCATATCCATCCGTCTTTTGGGAAAAAAAGACCAAAACCCTTTTTTTTTTTACCCATTATCACCTCCCATTCTTCCCACCCTCCCCCACTTTCATACCCTGTTTCCTTCCTCCCTAGGGTGGAAGGGGGGGGGCTTTTTCAGTCCCATGCAGCCATTCATCTCTCAGCTTCCATCGCTACACTAGCCTTCTGCTCAGCGCCCGCATGCGGATTTACCCCTGTGGGCCAGGCGGGGCAGGGCTGCGTAGGGGGCTGCCCCTGAGTCCAGAGTCCCTGTGGAGGTTGCGGCACATTAGGTACGTTTGGTGAGACGCCCCAGCCGCCGACCTGGGGGGGCGGGGGTGAGGTGGCCATGGAGGCGGCCATGGGGCTGCCGGCGCTGCTGCTGTTGAAGCTCTCGGACGCCTTCAGCCGCGAGAACATGGTCAAAGCGTCTGGGAAGTTGGGGGGCGTCGCTGGTGTGTTGGCTGGGGTGCACATCTGGGAATGAGCGAGGAAAGAGAGGGAAAAGATTAATGCATATCCAAAACAGGAAACACCAGAAGACACATCTCATGATTAGGTCCATTTATCATATATCTAATGATTAGGTTCAGACCTTAAAGGAGAAATCCACCCTGTATGCTCTATCACATGTTTATAATCTTTTCAACTGAGATCAAATTAGAGCTGAAACAATCAGTCGAGTGATAAATTAGTCAGTCAACAGTTTAATCAACAGTTTAATCAACTATTTTTTGACTTTTTAGAGCAGAAAAGATTTGTCAATTAACTGATTTGCCAATCACCAAAAAAAAAAAATCATCAGCAACAATTTTCCTAATTTATTTTTTAAGCAATGTTTTTTTTTCTCAAAAAAAGCCCCCCAAAAAAGCAACCTTAGCTCCAGCGTCTGAAATGTAAATACTGGAATTACTGCTTTTCTCTGTTTATAATCACTGTAAACTGAATATCTTTGGGGTTTGGACTGTTGTTTGGACAAAACAACCAATATAAAAAATGTGAGCCTGGGCTCTTTGCTTTTTTTTCTCCCATTTTCTAACATTATAGATGAAAGCACTGATCATTTAATTGAGACAATGATCACTTGATAAATCTACAGTGAAAATAATAGAGAACAACTTGACAGACGACACATAGTGAACTTGCTGTGGTTTATGTGTCTGCGTGTAGTGTGACTGAGCAAAATCCAACTTGTCTTGTGACTGCAACACATTCTGTATTATTGAGTTTATGCAGTGTGGAAATTGGTGTCTCTTCCTCATGTAGAATATATTTTTTTCTTTTTTTCTATATTTTTCTTGATTCTTGTTGTGCTGTCTACACTGGCCAGTTATCTTCATGTATAAAGAGAACATGCTACCAAACAACATTGTTCCAGAAATATCTTTCGCAAAAAAAAACAGTCTTCAGCAGTGTTCAAAACGCCTTTAAAGGAGGCAGACTGTTTTGTATAACTGAAGGGAAATTTAGGGGAATCCCAGCCACTCTTTGCCTCCCCAGAGGGTCCTGATGATGACATTAAAGTCCTTTGTTTACATACACTTCCTGTTTTAAGTACAATCTGATTTAGCAGACTGGATAAACTTGGACAGTCTGAGAATAACAGATAATTTAGCCTTGTGGACACACACACACACACACACACACACACACACACACACACACACACACAAAAAAAAAAGTAAGAACACATATGGATATACACCAAGTCTCCTTGGACTTATTACATTCCCCTGTGCTCTGACCTGCTCCGACCCTCCTTTGTGCCAGCACTGTTATTGTTCTTCTGCCAGGAGTTCTTTTAGCACCACACCCCGAGTACACATAATACACCCACATGCCAAAAACAACACAGGACCTACCACCTTGCAGCTAACAGGCCATGTGAACCAGCATGTTTGACTGTTCAAATACAGTAAGCCTTCATCATCATCGTCGTCGGTGTCCTCACTAACACAGCTTCTCACCCACTGCTCCATGCCCCGCGTCCTCCTCTACGTCCCCATCCATTTGTGACCAGGAAAACAACAACCTACTGTATTCCACAGGGAAGCAGAGGTGGAGCTACATTTAGCCAGGAGGCTTGCCATCTAAAAATAAGAGCCTGTGCTGAGAGGCTAACAAGGCAGGCACCTACATGGCAAAATAATCCTAAATCACCAGGCATAAGCAGTGGAAGAAAACAGCTTGGCAACATCGAGGATTACGATTTTATGAGATCAAATTTACTTATGATTCAAGAAAAACTGACAGGACAGAATATAAGCTTGGATTGTTTGCGCTCACAAACCTCCAAGTGGTTACTTTATTAACCAATTGAACTGTGTTTATGCACATTTTCCCCCAAGTGTCCTCAACGTCATCGGCTCCATGAATCAACTACAGGAAACAGCAGATGCAATCACACATAAACACTAGACAAAAAAATGTTAATGCTGATAAAGGAAAAGAAAAAAAAGCTGGAGAACAACATTCCTCTTGCTGACAACCACATCTCAGGCTGACCTGTGGAATCTAACCTTCCCCTGGCTCCGTTACCCACGATGCTCAGACTGTGGCACGCAGCCGTAAGGCACATGTGGCCTTCAGAAAAACAACAGAGCATCAGGAACACCAGTTGTCCCTCTGGAATGTAATTGGACTACCTTGCCCCCTAAAAGTGCTGCGGCTTGCAGGTTGGTGCTGCGAATACACTGTCTGAGGCCATGCTGAGCCGAGCCAGACCGGGCCAGGGGGTTCTCAGAGTGGCACGTTGTTATGAAAGGTGAGCGTGTCCACTGTGCACTTTGACAGGAAACGCTGTCTCATGTCTCTGAGGCTGTTTCCTGTGGTAAAGAGACACCCTGGAATGCCGCAGTGACCTCTATGATCTTTCCTGTTCTTGGCGGGCAGCAGTGGAGGTTACTGGTTGGATTTCTTAAACCTTGCGATCAGTTGTACTCAGGTAGAAAACAATAGACGAGGCCTCCTGCCTCCTGCCTCCTTGTGTACCTCCAAGGGAAGGAAAATGAGCCAAAAATGCTGACACATGACCTTTCAGACTGTCCGCTGAGACCTTTGCAACTGACTTACTCATCCATAAACACATGCACAGATGAGCAGGTATAAATATACACCTGCAGTCAGCTAAAGGACATTTACATTCCACTTGTACAAATTTATTTTTTCAATTTTGCTTCACATTTAACAGACCAAAACAAGCAAGATGGGAGAGGGAGGCTGACGATAAAACCAACTTCAAACACCATGTGTGCGTCTCACAAATGCCCACCTCGCACTCCTCCAACTCATAAAATAACACAACACACCTCTATGTGTGTGTCTGTCTGTGCAGGGGACCTTGGACGGAGTCAGAGACGCAGACGGTATCGACCCACAGGGAAGAGGATCTGGTCCAAAGACACAGCAGCTGTCTTCTCCGCCAGGCTGTCAGAGTTTGGATCTGACTGTCACTGATAAAAGCTTCAGCAGAGCCCAGAACTGTCAGCTTCACCATTGTTACATTGGAACTCCCACACACACACACACACACACACAGAAACAACATATCTTTCACAGCTAAACAACTTACACACAAATATGGGATAAATATTACACCTGACATTGTATATTTTATGTATTTATATATTTCATAAATGTGATCTGTACACAACAAGTTTAAGTGTTGTGTTTTAAGCCTACAGTATGAGAGCACATGACCCGCCTGTTGTCAGAGCGGTGAAAACAACACCTGAGGTAAAAACTCCACAGGATTTCCTACACACAGATTAAAACACCACTCTGGTGCAGCACACCGAGGAAGCAGGTTACTGTGTGTTTTCCCTTTGTGCGCATTAAGCAGCCGAGAAGCAGATTAACTCTCAGTGCACCAAGGTAAAGAGAGACGAATGCTGCAATAGCGGCCGAGGCTGGTGCGTGCAGACTGACGCTCAAATCCAACTGGCTCTCGGGCCCTGGCACTGACAAGAGCCTCCGGAGATCCGATCACAAGTGGACGGACTCTAAGCGCGTCAGGTCGCCCCTGGCATTAAAGTGCGTCTTCACATGCGTCTCGAATGACCACAAGTGATCGGATCTCACTTCTCCGCTCTATAAGCAAATAAACATAATTTCCGTTTGCAAAGATCAAATGCGTTGCTGTTTTAACCAGAGGCAGCAGTGCACTACCCGCACCTATTCCACTACAAACTAAAAGAAGAAGAAGAAGAAGAAGAAGGAAGCAAGACTCAGTCTGCTCCTCTGTGTGTTTTACACAATCACAATATTTCTCTTTTTCCAAATTTTCAGATGTCGAGGACGAAGCCAGTTTACGCTATTTGAGAACACATGGGTGCATTCACACCTGTACTCAGGAATGTACACCAGTAATCAGATCCCCCGAGACGCATTCTAACACCTGGTCTGAACAGAGCCCCGGACAACTGACAGGCACGTGGGTTATCTGTAGTCACAACATGAGGGTTAATAATTTATTAAAGAAAATCACTAACACTGTGCACATATACACACACAGCTGCCTACAGAGGGGCGAGAACCATGTGTGTTTAACTGGAAAATACATCTAGTTATGGTACAGATCTGGAACAAAGCAGGCTGAGAAGAAAGATATTTATTTGCGACAGAAAAATCATCAGCTATTTGTTCCATCTCGTGGAGCAAATAGAACGTTGAGGTGTTGAGAACGTTGTTTTCTTTTCTATTGCCCTTTATACTTGGAACTAGTCAAGAATAAGATATAAGAAATAAAAATAGAAACTCATTCTGTATATCATATATAATAGGAATAATGCACAAAGGCTGAGTTGGATGTTGAAATATCAAACATCTAAAAAAGCTAGGTGCTCAGAAAAAGCCTGGGAGATGAGAAAAAAAGCCCTTTATCAGGATTAACTCTGGCCTTGTAGCATTTCTTTGTGCGTTTACTTGACTTTTTTCCACATTAATATGTTTTGTAATAGAATATAGAAATACATATAATGTTGTGACATATTTGAGATGGTGGCTCAATTTTGTTTATTGTAATGCCAAATGTTTGGTGTGAAATGGAAATAGAAAAAAACTTCTTTCAATGGTGTCTGGCACAGTACAGCAACTGGGCAAAAAAGAAAAACATATGCAGCTGCTGTTTGCGTTGCGAGTATGTGTCAGTTCAGCAATGTTCAGGGACAAAGTGAGGGGTCTGGTGAGGTAAACTAAATTGATGTTACTCTGACACAGTTAATTGTCTACTTCTGGTCTTTTCTCCAAAACACTATAAGGTGTAATTTGAGAAGCGTCAGCTCAGAAAACCCAAACAAATGTCTGTAAACAACAAATGGTCTGTCTGTGGGCTTTGTTATTTAGTTAACAAGCCTGCACAATCATTTAGCTAAAAATAGAAGTTATCAAGTTAAAAAATAATAATAAAAAATCAATTTAAAAACAAAAAAATTTTCAGTCAGAACAGCACAAAAAAAAGTAATATCTGTAAATTCAGACATTGTTTAGAAACACAAGCAGATGCTAACAGTGTTGTTGTGTTAAAGTGTTGACCTTCAGTGTGATAGGCTGTGTGTGGAAGTGCACGTAACCACATGTACAACAGAAAGTGTGTTGCAGCAGCCATTTCTTCAAGATCTACAGATTGAGAGAAAGGGGAAATTAAAGACAGCGAGTTTGTGTGTTCAAAACAGAGCCAACTGAGAGGTTGTCATGGGGACGGTTGTTATGAGGAAGCAGAGTGCAGATCTCCTGTTGACGGGACAGGGCTGATGCAGGCCTGGCTCTGTGGCCACGGCGGCCCAGCCCTGTCCGCCCTCTCTTCAAGTCTGTTTGCTGAGCCCAGCACGAGGAATGCATGGCTGACTGGCAGAGACCACTCTAAACATGCCTGGTCTGAGCCAGTGGTGGGGCTCCACAAACCTTAAACACTCCTCCATTTGTGTACATATGTGTGTGTGTGTGTGTGTGTGTGTGTGTCTGTTTGTCCACAAACACAGATGAGCTGGAGTTATTTCCAGTCTAACCGACCACATTCCTCAGAAATATCAAGTGTGTGTGCGTGCCAGTCTGAAAAAAGAAGCTTTCTATTCTCTTGCATACTTGTGTCGAGGGTCTGTGTGTGTCTTGTGACCCCGACTTGTAACCCCCGTACTTAACGTTTACCCCAGACCTTCCACTCCACAACAAACACAAACACACACACACACACACACACACACACACACACACACACACACACACACACACACACACACACACA
>JBBMJY010000014.1:5550741-5595175 GCA_037833715.1 Toxotes lorentzi
CACACACAAACACACACACACACACACACACACACACACACACACACACACACACACACACACACACACACACAAACACTTATTGATCTGATTTCATATTTTCTGAATGTTTTCGTCCAGCTGACAGAAATTTTAAGCCAAATTTTGCAATAAATAAAATGTGATCTGCTTGTTTCCATTCATTTAGTTGAAACATATAAATAGACTTCCTCACTGACCAAAAACGTCATATTCACACTACTGTTGTCTAGTTCCAGCTAATGCTGTCACACAATGAAATAAATACACAAACAGAGGCAATATAACATTTCACAATATCCAAAGCCAGTTTTGAACTGTTATAAAATTAAACTGAAGTAATTTGACCATGTCTGCATCACTACTTACTCAAACTTAGTTTCTTTGCCAAGAAAAATTTCCTTTAAATAAAGCTAAAAGGTTTTGTATTTGTAGTAGCATGCATCAAAATGTGCAAAACAATACCTAGATGGAAGCCCAGCTTCTTTTTCTCAGTCATTCCCTCTGCTGTGAACATCACTGTGAACCTATGACATGTCTGTTTTCTCTCCCTTTGCTATCTTTCTCTCACTTCCCCCTCCTCATCCTCTTCTCCCTCCAGTCTGTGGCTCGTTGCCTACAGTTCACACATTCTATGTCAGCGCTCACACCGAACTGTGCCGAGAAATCTGTGAGACATGAGAATGACGGTGAAACACGCGGCTTGACGTCTCCATCCTTGAGCCCACGTTCTTACTAGATCTTCTGTCTGGATTATAACATTTAATTGTTCAATGGAAGGTATTTACTGGCCAAAAAGACTACTTTCAGCAGGATGTTGCTTTATGATTTACAGCCTAAAATAATACTCTTCACCATGAATCTGACACCACGCAAAATGAAACTTGTCTGACACTAAAAACAAACAAAGTTATGTGTGCATCGGGCCTGAAAACTACAATTTTTTGGACTTGTTTTAATCCAGTTCATTTCAAGATTAGGAAATTTGATTTGTGGATTTTTGGTATTACTCAAAATAACACTTGCTGACATAGACTGGTCAGAGAGACTGTCAGGAAATGTTTCTTCACTCCAGCAGGTCTGTCAGCTTGCAAAATAAAACAAGCTCCACAACTGCAAAAACAAGACTAAGTTTCTGCATTGGTGGCTTGGCTCCTGTAGCTATGCCACACACTTCAAAATGTTTATTTGGCAATTTTTTAAATGTCAAGGCAATGTATAATGTTTAACCGCAAACAGCTCAGCCTAAGAAGTTTAGTTATACTGTAATAAGGTCTTCCACATGTTTCCAGGCATTTTACTGATAGCTACCAATTTTTCATTTCTTTCAACAGAGAGAGAGGCTAAAATTAACTTTCCATCCTTTTTTTCATGATCACACAAAGTGTAGTATTCCTGGAATCACTTCTCCACATTGTTGTTGACATTTATGACAACATTCGTCTGTTTGGCTACACAATGACAGGTCATGTCACAACTCAAAAAGCCTCAACTCTAGGAGCCTCTTACTCAATGCTGATGGGTCTCACTGCTTGTCTTCCATCAGCGTTATTGGAAATGACCTCACAACACTGGGCAAAGTCAAAAAGGCATTTAACCTTAATCCCTAACCCAAGTTTTCCACTGAAACTGTTGAACACAGTCAGGACTATTAAGGGGCGGCTCAGAGGTTTAAAGCTGTGCGATGGTGAAAAGGGAACAGCAAATAACAGAGAGAAAACAAAGAAAACAAGACATAAACTGAAGATTATGTCTTAACTGGTGTTAAGTGCGGGAAGTGTGGGAGGATGCTTTGGTTCCACCAGCATCAGGTCTGAACTAGTCTCGGGTGCATTCACGTAAAGCTTGTTAGACGTAGTTTGAATGCGTTCTGAAACATTCACTCTTGCGGTTTGTTTGGGCATGTGAGAACAATGCCATTCAAACCTGGCAACACTGACAATGCGGGTCTCTGTCCATTTTTGAGGAACGCTGCAGCATGGTTTGTTAGACCTGAAAATACGATCCGAACAGCTGACGCGAACCCCAAAAAGCAGCGTGTTATGGGGTGAATGTTGAGCTCTTGATCGCTATGAAGCTCTCACAGCCTGAAAGCCAAGATTAACAAGATAAACTGATGTCAAACTTGGCCTCAACACGATATGAAATGTCTCCACAGTAGATCATATTGCTGGCAAAGAGCAGAGACAGGCCCGCTGCGCTATAGTTACGGGAACTGGAATTGGATGTTTTGACCAGAACTGTCTCCAATAAACATGCTACTTGTGAGTCCATGTGACTTCCAATTACTGACATTCAAGGTCTGGTTTACTTGTAGCTTAGCAGTGTCAAAGGTAAATGAACCACAATCAGATGCCACAAATTAAAGCCTGGCATTAATGGATCATACTAAAAACATGATGTGAATGTGACTGAAGTCTAATACCGTTGCTTTACAGGCAGTAATATAATTGTAGGGCTGATTCTGACTGATGCCTTGTGAGGACTGTGAAAATGGGGTCTAAATGGAAGAGCAAGGCAGATTAAAACTAAGAGAAGAAAGGAGATGAATGGGGCAAACAGTGAAAGAAAAGGGTGACAACAAAAGAAAGCCTAAAGGGGGGAAGGGGGAGCTTTTGGTAAAACAGGAGCTGAGAAAAAAAATGGAAGGGGAGCCATAAGGAAGGAAAGAGAATAACAGAATAACAGAGGGAGACCAGGATGATTCTGCCTGCCTGTTAAATATTTAAATAGAGTGCGCTCTTATGGTGCGTATGTAGCCAAGCAATCTTTTTCTTTTTTTTTGTTTTGGAGCTGCAGCTCTGCAGTTGGATCCCAATGCAACCATGACCTACTAACAAATGTAGCGTGCAAACTATGCTAACCATAACAGACATGATGAGAAATTAATAACAATACTTGGATTTAAGCGATAGTTATGTGTGTGTATTTCATTGCTTACAAAACAAAAAATAAAGCCATTGTTACGTTGTGAAATTATGGTGGTAATAGCTAAGTGACTTTAATCATTTTTAAGACCTTCCACTTGAGCAAGTAATTTCATGACATTTTCTTTGACCTTTAAAAACCTGCAAATTCACTGTTTCAGCAGATTTCCCTGTTTAGAATATAGTGAAATAAAACTTGTGCAACTGTTACAAAAACTTCTATATATTTCAGAGATACTCCACCCTGAACTAAACTACAGGAGCTCCATCCATGCGTTTGCCAACATCCTCTCCAAGCTGTGCATGGAAATCTGCCCTTCATCTACACATGTACTGGAGGTTTGGCACAAGTTAGTGTCACCACATCATCCTGAAACCAAACCGGCAACCCTCTGTGTCTGTGTTTTATTATTATCTCATGACATAGTTCACCAACATGGGGATGACAGGTTTTTATGGGAGTGGCTGGATGTCAAAACTAGATGTTTCTTTCCCAAACAAAATGAAGAGATAAATAAATCTTTATTGTCATTGCACAATCATACTTTGTACAAAAGTACAACGAAATTGAAGAATGAAGAAGGCTGACAGGTGTTGCTGAACGTTTCAAGTGACACCCCCCACCCCCACGACCCCTCACTCCTTCAACCTCACCCACCCTCTAGCAGCTGAGCCCGAGTCTGTGTATGGTCTGTGCGTGAGTTAATATGGTATACACACAGAGCCATGGCTGGATTGGAGCTCACGAGGGATTCAGCTGATCATTAGCCAGGCTGTGCTCTGTTCTCCTGTGCATTCTTACACTGTATATTAAAGGAAGGAGCAGGAAAAAGAAAAACAAAAAAAGGCAAAAGTTATGACTGAAAAAGAACAGAAACAGAAAAAGAAAACGGCTACAGGCGGAAGATAGTGGAACAGGGACTGAGAGGAGCATGTGATAGAAATAACACACACTACACTGCTCAGAACAATGGCTACCAGGCTAACAATAAGTGTTCAGTGGACCACTGGTATCTAGAAAAAGGGGGTTTGGCCTGTTAACTGGTAACAGACTGGCAACAGAAACTACTAGGCCAAAGGTCATCGTGAGCAAGAGCAAAACACGATTACGATGCAAACACCGAGCTTGCCAAAAAATATCTTTTTTAAGGCTGCGCATACACTGCAGATCAAATTTAGTTTTCTTTCACCACCTTCACATGCAACACATATTTAACGTTTTCTAATCTGTGTCAGTTTCCAGTCTCAGTCTGAAGTACTGAACACTAACTGATGGGGATTTTATTTGAAATCTTAAATCAAAAATTCTTAGTGTTGTTGTCACAGAAGGCAAATTCAGTTTTTCACCCGAGACAAAAACATAGAAAATCATGAAGTGTTTGCACAGATGACAACAGATGCAAGGATGGAAAAAACTGACAAATGGTTGGTTGGTTGTTCCACGAGATTTCTAATTTCAAAACAAAACGCAAATACAAATTCAAAATATCAGCTATAATAAGTTATATCCTGTTCCTATAAAAGAAGAGAGGAAACTGAAGAGCTGCTCTGAGGGTGAACAGGATCAAACAGGGACTGGTGAGAAGTGTCAAGGGTCATGAACGTGAGCCCGGAAAGCAGGAAAAGGATAGACAAGGCCATGGAAGGGGGCAGCACAGGAATAGTAGGACGAGGTCCCAGTGGGCCAGTGGTCAGAAGTCAACTGACATGAGCACTGGCTGTAGTGTTATAGCTAACCTGAGAAAACAGGCCACAGAGACTTAATGTGACAACTCTCTCTTTATGCAACAGACAAGGTTCCCATGTGCTGCTTGTGTTTCCTGAGCCATAGGCCTAACCTCTTGTGTGTCTCTGAGTGTACTCTATGACTCCAAGAATCTCCAGTGTGAAACCCAATCTAACTCCAACGCTCATAAACACATCTGGTCTTTGCAGCCATCCCACATGGATTCCCACTGCCTGAGTCCCTTGAGCCAAAGTTCCTGTGTGTGTGTGTGTGTGTGTGTGTGTGTGTGTGTGTGTGTGTGTGTGTGTGTGTGTGTGTGTGTGTGTGTGTGTCTGCGCACATGGCTTTTTGTGTGTGTGGTTAGGGTTCTGGGAAGCTGTGCTCCTGGAAACATGCAGGGCAACACGCTGGAACATGCAGAGCACAGGCCAAGCCCCTTCTGATGTGGCAAACTGCTTGGCATGGCTGTACGACACACGGGTACAGACACACACACAGATCCAGGCACAGATGCATGCACACCCATTAACAACATTAACAGACCTAGACATGATTAACTCTGAAACCTGAGACACACTGCTGCATGCACACCCAGGGTATTATAACTTCACAATACTCATGAAATCATGCTCAAATACCCAAACACTGGTAGAAAATAAACTGGATTTCACCTCATTCTGCACTTAATAACTCTGTAAGTAAAGTCTGCAACAGGACAGAGAACACCTTGTCTGCATTGTGGCACAGACACAAAGCAGCACTGTTTCAACCCAGTTATTGTATCCTCCATTCAAATACCTGGCATTGCCCTGCTACTAGCCTATTTCACCCTTAGTGCTAGCCAAACACCCTTCCACGCTTGTTTTCATCAATTCCTCACCGCCATCTAAGAAACAACCCGATCCTTTATATACTTCAGTTAGCTAACCCTTTCCCCTATCTCTTACAGTGTGATGATAAGCAGATAGAAGTAAAGACAGAGAGTACATGTTGTCACACCGTGATTTATGAAGCTAATTATACCTTTGCTCTTCTGCATGGGCACACCACACACTTCAAATCTGAGTCAGATGAGATCTCACATGGATGAGAAAAGTTTGGATTTCTAAAAATCCTCTTTAAAGCCACACCCGGACACCAAAACCAAATGTTTGTAGTTACCAGAAACACACACACACCAAGCCCTCCTCCTTTCTCCTGGTGGGTGTTCATATTGCCAGGAAACAGCCTTGAAACAACCTCACACCCACTTTTATCACTTGCCCTGCAGCCCAATACTTTTTTGCTACGTCACTGGACGCACACAGTCAGAGCTGAACATTGCCCTTCATAAAAATCTCAGTCTCATTTACCTCGTGCACGATGCCAGCAACGAATGGCAATTACAGCACAATAAAAAAAGAGTGATCATTCAAACCGTGGAGCCGTTTCTTCATGATCCTGTGGGTTGCAGAATGTGGGTCAGGCTAGGTTGTGCTCAACCGTAGGAGGAAACATAAAAAAATTCTCTGAATGGATATAGTTCAAGATGACTGCTTATGCTTAGCTAACAGCCTCATTTAAATACTAGGAAAAGGAAAAAGGACAGATCCACACAATAAGGACAATATTTACAGTGTAATGGGACTCTGCAAGAGACGGAGGGTGTCTCTTTGTTTTTACTTCAGCACAAGAGCATTTCGGAGTGAGAGCGAGAGGCAGACAAAGTAAAAGTGAAGATATGATTCAAGGGGGAAAGGAGAATGTGAAATATTTCTTGAGATTATTTTTACTACCCCGACCTACTAAACACAACATACTTCTCAACACCAAAGTCCTGACTTGACTGCAGGGCTATCACATGATGACCTCAATGCAATATTTTTATTAGCCATAACTCTGGCAGAAAATACACACATGTAAAACCAGGCTTTGTGATTTAGTTAGCTTGTTTCCCAGCTTAGTCACATGATGGTCATCACATGTTCCCAGACAGCAGTGGAAGTCATCCAGCTAGGCTACTTCCTCCTGTGGTCACATGAGGATTCATTCACTTTATTGTGGCCGTGTGTGCCCCTCATGGAGAGATATAAATCATGGAAACAGTGATATTGGCGTGAGCGTTAAGTGAAGTGTCAGTTATTTCCCCTTCCAAATTCACAGAGACACTAAATGAACAGGCACTTGTTACACTGTCCAGACCAGATCACTCAAAAACCATGATGACTGAAAAAAAAAAAAAAAAACCTACTTCCCGATGTTGCTCATGTGCACAATAACCTAGATCTAATGAAATCTTTCTTTTGTACACAAGAAAGCATTTTAGGGATTTTTTAAAGGGATTTTCTCTCTATCATTACTCTGCATTGGGGTGACAGTGTATATGTGGCAGGGCACTTCTGACAGCTGGCATTTCAACTGTGTAATGAGATATTGTAAATAAGGCATCAGAAATAGCTCTGACTTCACATAAGCAATGCCTTAAAATGAGCTTGGGACCTCCATCGAGTATGTATGAAAACAAACAGCGGCAGGGGCACAAGAACGTGTGCAGTGTGCAGTGAATGTACAGAAACACACTGTACATGCAAGTGTGAGCAAACGCGCCAACACGCTGTTCTGAAGGTGGCAGCTGCTTCGAGAACGTTGCTAAAACGAGAGGACAAGGACAGGCCATGATTATAAAATTCTCTAACAGGAAACATGAACGGCAAATTGAATTCCAGCGCCTGATGTTTTGTGTCTGTAAACAGAGTGAAAGAGACAGAGAGAGAGAGGTAGAGAGGGAGAGAGGCAAGAGGAGTGAGAGTGTATAAAGTCAAGAAAGAGACATGACTGTGTTTTTAGTTATACGGGCCACCTTCTGCTGTGAAAGGGTCCATTTTGGATCGGTGCGAGAGTTGCATCCTGTTGGAATGCGGTGCGGTTGCTGTGTTTGTGTGGGCAGGGTGTGTGTGGAGGAGAAAACTGGGAGTAGACGGGGAGGGGTTGCACAAAACACAGAGCAGGTCGGACTGAGCTTCATGGAACATAGGTGTAAGCTTTGATGACTTCATTCAAAAACACAAGAGATAGACAGATAATCTTTTCAAGGCGACATTCACATGTAGCTGTGAAGCTCTCCCTGAAGCATATAGTGAACATAAAAAAAATAAACAGTCTTAACTTTGTGTCTGTGCAGAGACTGTAGCTCTTTCACATCCTATGCCAAAACAAAGGCACTCCCTACGGTCTGGGAGTGTTAGTAAACAGAAATAATAATGTCAAGAGCTTTAGTCAAATCCTTCAGCATTCACTGCAGAGAGGAACTTACAGGTGAGAGGACCAGCTAAACTCACTATGTGATATTTGATCCAGGGTACAAATCTCTAACATACAAAGCACAAATAATGTGTTAGCAAAACATACATAAACAAATGTATTTATTAAACAACAGCACTTTTGTACGCAAGATGGTTTCTCTACCATGATGCCAAATTTAAATGGGAAAGTGATTTGGTACCCCACATTCAGCTTCATACACTGTGTTTGGGCCTCAAAAAAATTAGCATAAACCAGCTCACTGAACAGCATCCAGAAACTAACTGACCTACATGACGCCCTAACCCGCCATGCTGCCAAGAACTGCGTGTCTACGGGCTGTCTGTTGGGGCCACTGGGGTTGGGGTGAGACCTCTAGCCAAAATAGCAATCTCAAGGATGAGTTCAGTACAGTTTGTGTTGTAACACAAAACACTGATGCAACGCCGTGTATAACAGAATTGTAACTTAACGCTGATTGTTAACTCTAAAGTGTGTTTTTTCTCAACTCACTATTGAAATGCATTATCCATAACACTTAGGAAATATTGTTCACCTGACCTTCATGCCAATAAAGCACACTGAATAGAACTGAACTGAAATTGAGAGAGCACAGGAGAGAGAGAAAGAGAGAGAGGGAGTTAAGAGCGAGAACGAGAGCGAGAGCAAAATGGATTAGATTTGTATACCAACGAACACTGCGGCCTGATAAGCTGCAGGAAGGTTGGACACGCTGCCCTACTGTACTACTGTTCTGACTCACACACAAACACCCACTCGGTGCATGCACAAAATACAAATGCATGCATGTAAAGTACTCAACGAAAAACAGACGCATGCACTCGCCAGCATATGCAAAAAAGGGGGGACGTCAACTTGTGATTATGCAAGAACATGCCTCTAACAATAACACCGCAAACACACGTAGGTGCTCTGCGTTCTGACTTTCATTATCCAGTGTCTGCAGCAATCGGTCTCAGCCCTATTTGGCACACAGTTTACTCTCTAAATTAATGTGACACATTTCATGAGCTAAATAGAGGGCTCAGATGCTCTTATTTACTGATCTGATGATAAAGGAGTTCTGGCTTTCTTTCTTATAATAAAGCTGTGATACAAGTGATTCATCTCACTATGAGCCATTTCTATGCTGACTGGCGATACTGCGCTAACTCGGAGGATGTAAAAACGCACTCACACACAAAGCAATAAAAAAATTAAATCCTCTTTTTTTCCCCCTAGTATCTCTCTGTTTACCAAATGCAAAGCTTGAAATGTTTAGCTGTCTTTGCCGCACAAATGGTGAAGCCTAAAACAAACGACCACAGAGTGAGCTCTGAGAGAGAGCTAAAAGAAATGATCAACAATTTCATCCAAAATCCCCTCACATCCATGTCAGGCTCTTCCAGAGGGCAGCTGTTGCTGGACGCTGCCATGCATGCAGCTGCAAACAAAGGCTTGTGTGCTGCCAAAGTGGGCTGCTGCTAAAAGCCCAAATACTGCTAGTGTTTCATAATGTCCAACCCCTGTGTGTGTGTATGTGTGTGGGGAGTCTCCTACAGCCCTAACGCCTTCCAGTTTACTCCTCTCTGATTTGTCTGCTCCTAAATGTCTCAAATGTGTGTCGTGTCGGGGGCAGCAACAACCCAGTCAGGGCGAAACAACCAAATTACCCAAGGCAGTTGCAACAGCACAAGGGTCTATTGTGAGAGGTAGCTGTCCTCTTCCTGGAAAAAGAAACTGAGGGGCCCTTCCTTCCGTTATGCACCTCAGTTGATACAGTGAAAAATGTGGAATTTCATATATCTACATTTATCATTCCCGCTCCCTCTTTCTCCCATACACACTCACTCACTCACAGCCTCTCTCTCTCAGTGTGGCTGCTGCAGCTGCATGCCTGCCTGCCTGTGTGTTTATTTCTGGAAGCTCACAACATGGCCGACATGTGCTTTGTTATTGTTAGTACAACATCATCCCTCCTGGCCTATAAGGGCTGTTTATCGGCCCACATCCCACCCAACACAACATAGTAGCCTTAAAGAAATACCAGCTTAAAAATATGACTGATGTGTTTCAATAAATAGGACAATGAAGAACGTAAGAAAAAAGTATGTTATCGTCACCCCCTCCTCTCTGCACTCACCATTTGATGATGATGGCCATATGGAATATTTGTTTCTTGAAAAAAGGCACTGAGGGCAGTCTACAACAAAACACAGAGAAGATTCATTATAATTAAACACAGCTTTCAGGCAAACAATTCGTCTAAACGTCGTTTATTTAAGCGTTGATATAAGTAGGGGGAAAAAACCCCAAACAATAAAACGAGCATGCGGCTAAGAAACATGAAATGTATTTTCGGTTCACCGCAGACTAAACAATAAAGTACCAAACTACTGTTTCGTAGGCTGGTCGATACAACACGTCGGTCGTCTTTATTGCGTAATAACACTCGCTGGCCTCGCCTGTTCACCGCTGTCATGTGTCGGATTATAGTATTTAATCTAGAGTAAAGTCTCATTGGATGTGCTGGCTGTACGCTTGGCCCTACTGCATGGCCGCCGTGTCCCCTACCGATTTAGTCTGGCTAAAGCACAGATATGTCCACTTCACCTACAGCAAAACTTCTGGCTCGAGAGTGGACCGACTCCGGCCACACTGAACACGGGCAGACTGCGAACACTAACGCTTTGTTTTCCGTGTTGTGTTGTGGTGTGTTATGTTTGTGTTGAACCGCGAGAGCGAGCGTCAAAAGTGGCGAGAGGCAGACGGAGGCGAGCTCCGCTCACAACTAACTGTCGGTCAGACATAAACATTAGCCGTGCGGCTAACGGCACCGCGTCGACCCTAACGCCGGGGCTTTTACCGTTTCCTCTTTGCTTTTTTTTTTTTTTTTTACCTCGAACTGCCAATGTGCCGCCTGCAAAAGCTGCTTCGCCTGGTCTGCCGCACAACCCGCCGTCAGGACGAACTGGTTAATCATGACTTGATGTTTGAGTTCATCCATTTTCGACAAAGCCCGTGTCCTACTCGCGGCGGCTGGCTCTGAAGCAGACTTTCGACCGTTTTTCCTCTCTTTCTTCACTCTGCTTGTATTCCGTTCCCCTGCCTCAGTCGTCCACCATTACAGCCGGTTGAGCAAACACAAATATTTACTGTAGGAGCGGTAGTGGAAGGAGTCCTGCGTGATTGACAGGGGGCCGCAGCCAATCAAGAGAGAGCATCGCCGGTGGGATTTGTATGCTGCACGCGGAGGGTCTCGGATCGGCCTGTCCTCAGCCGCCCGATGAGGCTTAATTTTCACCCTTAAAGACGTGTATATCGAAAAAAGCTCATCATGGCCAGTGCTTTTAAAACGTCGGAACACGCGTGGCACTGAAATCAGTGCACGGGAGATAAGTCCCGACTCGAGGAATCCCAGAAAAGGTTTGTTTTGGACTACAACTCCCGTGAGCACGCGCTTTGTTTGTAAAGCTCCAGGAGGCAGACTTTTGTGAATGACGGCCGCTCTCGTCCAATTCCCAGGCGCGCTGTGTCACTATCTTGCCAAATATGGTAAACAAATCCACCATCGCCAATTACATCGCTCGGAGTTAAGTTAGGGACAGCCGACAGCCATGGGTGCACACTTAGAAGCGTCATGTCTACCCTGCGTACCTCTTCTCGTAAAACCATCTCTCTCTCTCTCTCTCTCTCTGTGTGCTTATCTGCTTACATCAGTGCGGACTGCAGTGGTACTACAACCCTTTCTCGTCATCCCCATTTCTCCTTTGTTGTAGTAACAGAGTGAGCATGGGCTTTCATGAGATGGGTTGCAGGGCAAGTTCTATGTAGGCTTGTTCGAGGACACTGCAGCAGGTTAGATACCAGGTTTAAAACCAGGTTGCAATAGAAAATATATGCTATCGTGCCTTTCAACACCCATCTTAATCCAGATGGCCATTAGGATGCATACTAACGATTTTACCACACTGTCACTATAAATGACTGAAATTAATGAGCATATAATAATAAGTCGTTAAGCAAAGCAGGGCAATTTATTCTTTCCAATGCCAGCTGGTAGTCTATGATTTTTTTTTTTTTAAAGAAAGATGAGAATACAGCCTTTTGTGGTTATCTTAAACAAAGGTGGCACCTGAAAGACAATGACAGAGTTAAACTGAGATTATAAATCTTGAAATGATCACCCCACTGCAAAGTCAAAAGCTCTAAATGCCTCTCTTTTCCATTTGCAAAATACTCAAGTGAAAGGAAATATCTAGGCTTCTTAATCATCCGTTTTAGAGCAGGCTGTGCGTAAAATGAGCCCTCAGATAGCTCAGAATTGTGGGTAACTGTATACTGTAAACATTCTTTTATCAATGGCATGTTTGTAGCAGCTAAAGCTGTGTAAGTGAGAGGATGGAGGAAAGATTGGAAATAGAGACCCCTGCTGGTGAAAGGAAGCCCCTGAAAAAAAGAAAACAGCATTTACTGTTACACTGGGTGAATTTGAGGTCACTGACATCTATTGTAATAAAATCATAAAACCACTCACTCCTACTTCATATTACTCAAAAACTTGGAGGTTTCACAATACATATTTATATTCTAGAGTGACCTTTGATACTGGTTCACAGTCTAGTTCTATGTTACTTACAGCCTCATCAGTGTCATTCACGTGCACTTACCACAAATAAATACACTATGAGACTCTTTAATCAAATTAAAGGCGAAAACATTAAAAATCTGAAGATTACAGTTCCAGACAAGCATGCTGTATTTTTTCTGGTGTTAATTAGCTCAAACTACAGATTGTGGTTATAAAAATAAAACCATTTTGACATGAATTTGATGCTCAAATGATTAGTGATACAGTCTACAAAAAAAATTACTTCTTAGACTTACAATATACCTATGCACATTCAAAAGTTAGTTTAGTAACCATTGTCTAGTATGTCTAAATATCTTATTGTGTTCATCAGTTGGTCCTCCACTGTTCCCCAAAAAATATATTTGCGAGCTTCACAGTTTGGTAGCCAAAAGACATTCTGAATTAAAATCCTTGTAAAGGTTAATGGCACTATTAACAAGAAATCCATACTGGTGTATCAGTCCTCAGCACCCTCTTTCAACCCATTAGATGCACTGTAGCCATATTGTATGTGTGCTTAGTTCCTGCTGAAGGACAGCATGAAGCCCGGCAACAATAAGAACAGCTGTTCAAACATTTACCCATCTCACCAGCAAACCCTTTGTCAAGAACCTGAACAAACCTGGAGACATTTTAAAAATCAAGCCTCCTTGACAGGATGCAACAGCTGGCCTGACGTATCCCGAATACGTTCTTGAAGTGTTGCAGCATGGATTTTTTGCCTCTCATCCCTCCTGGTGCCCTGTACTGAATGCCAGTCTCTGCACTCCAACACTTTAACCTCAGCAGATGTATTGATAAAAATCTGTTTGGGAGAGGAAGAAAGATGGCTGGCACTGCACACTGTATGAAATATCCTCAGGCTTAATGTTGCATTGAGCAAGAACCATCATTAACACATGTGGGCCACAGCTCCTGTGAAATTACTTGGTTGTAGGCTTTCTCCTTTCATCCCACAGTTATTCAGTTGCACTGAGTGTTACAGTATGCCATGTTTGACTTGCACCAGATGTTGGGTTTATTCAGAAAATAGCAGCTATGTATCCCATATCTATAGAAAACAGTGACCACTATACCCAACATGATTCGATAATTATCAAGCCATAAATACATATCTTTCAAATCAGAAGCCTGGTGCAACAGCATGTGCAGACACTTTTGGTGCAGGAGTTTTTGTAAAAAGTGGACATTGGCTGTGGTGAAATAGGACACTGGGGTCAGGGCAAGGCCTGTTTTGAAAGGTGGTACTTGCGAAAGGGTTCAAACAGCATGACGTTGTAACATGGGATTTCAGCCAGATTACAGTGTCAACATATCAGGAATGAGAGAGGAGTGTTTGATTTGACATTTTCTGAATCCCCGTGCCATCTCTATGCACCGCATTTCACAAGATTTTATGTGAAACTTTCTTTACATGTGTGAAAAGTTTACATCAACAACAAATCTTCATGCTATAAATGTCTACTCGCCCTCGTTCACATTCATAAATACTATGTGTTTTCATGTACGGTAAACACTTAATGGCTACACAGATTGTTACAGTGAGCGCTGATTGAATGAACACTGGCTCACAGCTGGTATGCAGCCCTGAAGAGTCCTCTGGCCTGCTCAAGCGCACCTCTACAAGAAACAATCAGTGGTTTCTTCAGGTTGTAGGAGACCTTTCTCACCTACAGGGCCTCCATGCTGCCTGTTTTACCAGCAGGTGGGAGCCTTAGTGGTTTCTCCCTCTGGTGTGGCTGCAGTTCAATATTAATCCACAGTGTGGCAGTGTTTCTTCATGATTCACACTGGCTCTGCCGTAGACCTCTGCACGCACAGAATCGCCATAATATTAGGCACACAATGTGTTACATGCCAACCTGTGTAGACCATGACACTAGATTATCACTGCCTGGTCATTAAGGTTTTAATTATCCACTGTGTATAATAAAAATAGAAGCATATTGGCTGTGGATGACAACACCCTTCCTACTCACTCCTATTTTTTTTTAAATCATGTCCTGTACTGAACTCAAGCCTAAATAAATAAATATCTGACATGTCTGATGAAATATTGATCAGAGGATCAATCTGCACAATCTTGGAGAGAAAACATGCACAACATGATCAAACGAAAATGATATTCAAAGATTAACAATAGCACCGATACTGTCAAGCCATGACAAGTACAGGCTTATCAGTTAAAGTGGGCTTTTTTTACTTGCAGGTGCAAAAGTGCGCTACAAGCGGGACATGTGGCGCGTCTTTTTCAGCGCCAGCCATGGGGTGGAGGGGGGGCTGTGACGCGCGCCTCCGAGGTCACATTTCAGACCAAGACGGAGGGGAAAAAAAAGGCAGAGAGGCAGAGAGAAACTGGCTGGTTTAAGTGTAGTGACCCTGCAAGACATTTACATTCGCCCTTTTGTAGATCGAGAGAGATGCAGAGAGAGGAGAGGGGGAGAGAGAGAGACTTATAGCTAAACCTGGAGAAGCAGAGATAGCCGGCCAATCAGAAATCCCCCCCAGGCTTTTAAAGGGATGGTGGGCAGTCTCTCGGGCTTTAAGAGCGGCTTATTTTACAACCTCCACACATTCTCACGTCTTGACCTGCCACGGACACTCGAACAGAGCAGAGCGCTCGGATGCGTAACGGCCCGGTTTTTGCCTGAGTCGACATGGATCTGTCCTGAGTGGCGTTTTTTCCCCTTCTTTTTCCTCCATATGAGCCACTGCTGGATGCTCTTCGCCCTCCCCCCCCCTGCACTTGTTGCGCAGAGACTGGGTGCGCCGCTGAGTCCTTGGAGAGGAGAGGCAGGGACGGACTGCAACAGGTGCACACAGAGCATCTCCTCCAAAAAGGCTGCACCGGAGGTAGGGACATTTATGGGATGAATATATTGCTTTTTTTGGGGGGAATATTTTTTTTTACCTTCCATGGTCTATCCGTGGTGATTTATTTGACATCTGGGTATGAGGGATATTAAGATTCATTAAATTAACTGCGTTTGGGTTTTTATACTTTTTTCTTTGACCCTTAGATAAAACAAAACTTTAAATGCTGATTTGAGGATCCGTTGGTCGTGTTGAGCCCTCACCGTGCGCACAAAGCCAGGATGCCGGTCCTGACAAGCCCCGACATCGCTAACAAGTTTAAGGAGAAATGGCTGGCGGTCTACCCGGAGGATCAGGTCACCGGGTCCGACTCTGTCCCTCTTGATGACAGTCTCACCAGCCTCCACTGGCTCCAGAATTTCTCGATCCTCAGCGCGGACCCGGAGCGACCCAACGGCGCTGGACCCGGCTGTCCGTCCTCCCAGCAGCACCTCTTTCTCAAGCGGCTCGGCTTCCCAAGAGGAGGCACCGACTCACCGTCCAGCCCTCCGGCCGGAGACACCGCCGCCACCGGGATGCCTCTGTACCTCGGGAGCCCCGTTACCTCCGACAGCGACTCCACCGCTGCGCCGCGGTTTGCCAGTTGCGCACATCCCACATCCGGCTACCCACAGATCCCCATCCAGGCCAGCCCGCCGGTGGAGGTCGACTACAAAACCAACCCCAAAGTCAAACCGCCCTATTCATACGCTTCTCTCATCTGCATGGCCATGCAGGCCAGCAAGCAGCCCAAAGTGACTCTGTCCACCATCTACAACTGGATAACGGAGAATTTCTGCTACTACAGACACGCGGAGCCCAGCTGGCAGGTAACCGAGACCGGATAACTCTCCTTCTATTATTGATGAGTCAGATAAATGGTGAGGTGAGGGAGGGAAGGGTGAGCAATTGACTCCAGTGTCACCATCAGACACCATGTCTTTAGACAACAGGTCATCAGACAAGGTCTTTTATTTATATCATCGTGGGAAGATAAAAATCTTCAGATAAATTGTGAAATTCATCCCATCCCCCCAACCCCCCTCCAGGATTAGTGTCTAATTTCTGCCTTTGATGATTTCCATTGGCAAGTGTTTTTTTTAATGCAAGAGTCTGAAATTTCCATCTTCCAAGAGAGTGCTCATACAAGGTTTTTTTGTCTGAGGGGAATGGTGATGGAGTGGAGAAAGCACTCTAATGTGTGTGTGTGTGTGTGTGTGTGTGTGTTCGTGTGTTAATGAGGGCTCCTGAGAGAGATGGCAGCTAAGCACAGCTGATCATGTTTGAAATGCACAGAGCTGCCAGTTACTAGAAAGCCTCGTTAGGTACATTTGCTTTCCTATACAAACAACAACAGTACGCTCCCCCCAACACACACACACTGTCTCCTTTACAAAGACAAGCTGGCATTTTCAGTTTTTGCATGACTAACTCGAACAACTCAAAGCCAATTGGATCATGTTAAATACCATTTTTTTTTTGTCTTTGTCACAGAACTCAATCCGTCACAACTTGTCCCTCAACAAGTGTTTTAAGAAGGTCCCCAGACAAAAAGACGAGCCAGGGAAAGGAGGTTTCTGGCAGATTGATCCTCAGTATGCAGACATGTTTGTCAATGGCATCTTTAAACGCAGGAGGATGTCTGCAAATCACTACAACAACAGCAGCAACAACAGCAGCACACATCGACAGAGCAAACTGGTTCAGGGTTATCACAGCACCCAAAATGGCTGCCCTTACCAGGGGGTGGGCAGCAAACGGAAGCACCTGCCCCCTAAAAACAGCAACAAGGAGATGAGGGTATCTGAGTCCCCTCTATTAGCAACAGAAGCCCAAAAAGTAGACATCCTGAGGGGGGACTTTGACCTGGCGTCAGTGTTCGATGACGTTCTCAGCGGGAACTGTAGCACCTTCGAGGATTTGGACATCAACACGGCGCTGAGCTCCCTGGGCTGCGAGATGGAAGTTTCCATGCAGGGGAGGCAGCACTCGGCAGGACTTGGGAGGTGGTGCAGCGGCGGCGGTGGGGACCTCATGGGTCAGAGCCAGCACCTGAGCCACCATCAGCCCTACGGTTACATGGACTTGAGTGCTGCTTCAGTGGAGTGCACGGTCAATATGGGAGAGCTCCATGTGCCGCAGCAGCATCCGCAGCAGCTGGACCAGGATCAGCTGCTCCAGAGCCATCACCACCTGCAGCAGTTTGATGAGCCCTCCACACTGTTCCCGGAGCAGCCTGAGGAGGCCATGCTGCAGCCCTGGGAGGAAATCAAAGAGGAGGCGCAATCAATTCCTCTTACTCTGGATCAGGGCTTCGGCCTGTGCGAGGGCTTCTTCACGGAGATGCAGCCATGGGAGCGAGTGGAGGCCTATCTGTGACCTTTGACCCCAAACCTCATTGACTCCTAATTATTTACACCCACTGATCTACAACATCGCTGACTGCTGGTCCAACTCCATATTACCCCTTAAAGGATAACACTGGTGACAGCTACAGCATGTTTACTTCTGCATTTCCTCCAATCATTCTACATTACACTGCGTCTGTAATTTATTTTTTGTAACATTTACTTGTTTTTTTTTTGTTTTTTTGTTAAAATATAAACACAGTCATATCAAACCTATCTTGAACTTGAACGACAAACCCAGCCAACAAAGATGTCCATAATAAAAGACATTGACATTGACTGTAAAGTTTGTTGGTTAACATAACAAGGGACTATTTCTTGGCACAGACTCCCATTTCTTCTTGAGGAAGTCAGGTGATTGACAGGAAGCAGTGCGTAACGTGATGCACAGCAGACATAATGAAATAACAATACAACAGAGTAACTTTGACAAACCAAATTAAGTTTGATGCCAACTATGAAGGATCATCTCACTCTGTAGAATGAATGGCAGTAAATGGCTTCTTCACGAGGAGGAAGAGCTTAACCGTGTGCACAAAACTGGACATTCTTTAAGCTGGATTTTATTTTGGAAACGTAAGAACTCAAATATGAGGAGGCGTGTTCAACCGAGTGCTGAACTGGACCGAACCGTAAGCTACAGCTATATGACCGCAGTGACAGAAGACAGCCCAACAACCCTCTATCAAAGCACTCTCTACAAATAAGCACTGTCACTGTGGGACTCAGAAGACATACAGATTCTATTTTGCTACATTAGCATTTAACGTTTTGTACTAACATGCAGTGAAATCAGCCATTCATCTCAACTGTTGATTATGTTGCGTTATGGTGAAAAATGAAGCTATCAGAGCAGGATGGACATGAGAAACCTTTAAATCCATAGTCTGAGATTAGAAATCAGTCACTTATAACTTTGTTATATAGTCGATTAAATATATATTCACTAAAGGGTATAGTGTGAAGCTGGGCAGGAACATTTGCCACTTGTCTACAGTTATGTATTGCAAAGCAAAAAGTGGAGCTGACCTGAAATTGAGTCATGAAATCAAACATTATGCACTTTGAAAGGCAGCAGTTTTAGGAAAGCAAGACAGCTTTTTTCAGGATGTTTAGTTTTATTTTTTATGATATTAAAATGGTGTTTACCGTCCATGATGAAAATGATGCATGTATGCTGTAATTGTCCATATTGGTTTCTTTTTGAACAATGAACTCGACACTGCAATAAGTTTTGTTTGCTTAAATGTACTTGGGTTTTTTTCCAATATATACAAAAGTGGGCATTTGTTGATAAGAATATGCCAAATTTGCTGATAAGGAATATGCAGTTCATTGGTGTTTTTGTGTTGACTAATAAGAAAAGCAGAGCGTTGTGTTTTCTGTCACTGGGTGATGGATTTCTTTTTGTCCCCTATTGATTTCTTTGGTGTATGTCTGGGTTTTTTTTTTTTTTATTTGTATGGCTTGTTTTCACAAATCTGAATTTCAAATTATGTATGAGGATAGTAACTGCTGGTTTAGGGTGACAAATGATGAGCAGACACATAAATTCAACTCTTAAAGGCCAGATTTTCTTATTGTATCACATTGATCAAGTTTGATACAAACTCTTTAATCTTACCATGTTATTTTCATTTGTACTTTTTTAAAAGCTGTTTAAAAATGCAATCATGCCTTGATGCAATAAATGGTGTCAATTAAAGAATGAACAGTAACACAAACATGTATCCTTCAGTTGTCATTGTGAAATATATAGATTAAATAGACTAAAACATGAACACAGGATGATCCTGAGGTCAGGATTATTGTTTGGGTTAGAGCTCTGTGTGTGCAGTCAAGAGATAAAAGCCTATCAGGGTTTATCATTAATGAGTACAGACAGGTCTGAACTTGCTTTAAAATATACAGGGGGTAGATATAATAGCACATCCACCTGCACAATATTAAGTGATACACCATATTACAAAATGAAAATGTTGACCTGATGATAGCACTAGATGAAAAGTCAGAGGATCACCAAAGTTATTACAGTTCATTCTGAGGGGAACATGAATGTCCGATCCACATTTCATCACAATCTATGCAACAGTTGTTGAGACATTTTACTCCAAACCACAAATGTGAACCTCATGGTCACACTTGAGAAGTCACCAAGATTCATTCCTTGGTGACCATGAATATCTATAGATTTATTTATTTCTCTGGATAAGAGAAAATGTTGACCTGTTGGTGCCGCTAGCTGAAAGTCAGTCAAATTTGTCTTCTGGGGACAATGAGGTCTGTGCAACATTTTGTGGCAACCCATCCATCAGTTGTCAGATATATTTTAGTCTAGATCAAAGTCATGTCCTAAACTGACAATCCCCGGGGCCACACGGCTAGCAGAATTAAAAATAACTTAGGGAACAAAGACAAAATGGGTGTAAAAGCAAGAAAGGTTAAGGGATAAAAGAGATGGAATAAATAAATATCAGATCAGACAAGAAGAATACGATCAACAACTCCCTAAGCAACACTTTTGCCAACTCCAAATTACTGCCATAGACAATAAATACACACTTCACTGTCACAAGACATTTATTGGTGCAGAGGTAATTACAGACAGACTCCAGCAAAATATATATACATCCCCCAAAATCAAAAAGCTTGTGTTAGAGAGGATTAAGATTGTATATTTACAGTATGGGAACAGTTGAAGGCCATTCATCCAACTGGGTGGTGCACTCACCATGTTGTCCCTGCATCTATCAGAGCATTCACTACAAAAAAAAACAGATCTTGTAGGTGTTAGAAAATGCCTTCAAACCTTAGCACCACATCTCATCTCAACCTTTTCCAGGATTTTCATTGCATGCCCTGTATGAAAATGTGCTTTTCCACCTCAAATCTCTTTTTAATTGAAGTTGTTGGGGGGAAAAGGGGAGAAATGCGGCTTATCCCCGTCCCTCCGGCCCACAGCCCCCAGCGCCGACAGGTCATGTGTGGAGATCTCCAGGAATGGGTGGAATAACTCAGATTCCTTAAAACAGCAGGGACTGCAGCAAGATCGCAGGCCGAGGCGTGCGACCACTGACCACCCTGCACGGAGAAAATCACTCCAGCTGATAGAGAGGCTGATTCTTTGGCAGCTTCAGGCCATTTTGTACCAGTTACAGGCCTGGAGGTCACCTCTGTTAGCATAGGAAATGGGAGAGTTGGAGAAGAAACACCAGTGTTACTGTCACTGTCAAGTGGAAGGTTAAAGAGGCATCCATTGCTCTCGAATGTGTGTGTGTGCAACATGTGTGAACCTTCACATTTGTCTCTGTTTGTCCGTGACCGTGTGCACATTTGCTTGTGTGCGGTTACATTATATGCCCATAATGTTTGTGTTGGTCCACAGATTTCTTTGTCTGCACTCACGCTGATGTGTGCGCTGCCCGCTGAGAGTGTGTGTACACGGCTGCAATTGGGGCCCCGTGGTGGCCCAGATAACACTATCTCTGTGGAGCCAGAGCCCCGTGGTTCTATTCAGCGTGGTGGATGAGAGGCTGGGACTGCCCAGCACGCGGACCTGTCTAAAGGAAGAGGAACAAGCTGGGCTGTCACTGTAGACTAACCTGGCTTATAATGCTTTATAACCTCCTCCCTGGTGCCCCTCTGGGAGGCCCTGCATCAGTCTCTGTATTTGTATATGTGTGTGTTGGCTTGGGAAGGTTACACAGTGGAGGGCACAAGCAGAAACAGAGACAAGAAGAGGGTGTATTCTGTCTTTTATTGCCATCATGGCACCCTCTGGACTGCTCCTGATTAGAGTCAGGCATAAACAGGGTCAACCAGCTTTGCTAAAGAAGCACCCCTCCCAGCGTGACATAGACACAGGGTTCAGCTCCCCATTTATTGGGGATAGCCACAAAGGTATTCTTTATGCGGTAGAACAGATAGAAGACACATGATGGGGGGGGGGAGGGCTCACTAATTAGATCCTTCATTGTGTCACAAAGAAAAAAGTGGCAGTGGATAAATGCCCTAAGCCTGTTTTATAGCCCCTTAGGAATCCCTGAGTGTGCATGATTACACTTACAGGTTAAGTGTTAGATCACACAATGAATGAAATTTCCTGGTCGCTTCATGTAGGCAAATAATCACACACATATATCAGGAAAAGACCTTCAGTAGGAGTCACCTTCATCTCTCTGAACTGGCGGGAAATTGTCATCCATCTCTGGTTTCCAAGCCCTCATCACATATTGATAAGGGAAAAAGACTGGGATGATATTCAGTGGACAGACCATCCATTAATGCCTCTCCAGACTGGTCTGACAGGAGAGGAGGGGCTTAAGCAGGAAACACACCTAAATAGTCTTTCTAAGAGACTGTTGTTTATGCATGAAATGCTAATTCGGTTTCCATTTAGATGGCCTGTTCCGTTTTGAAAAGAACTGTGGATGGTAAATTAGAATAAAAGGACTGAGGTAAGGGGGTTTCTTTCATTTACAAAGACAGTGGTTTTACCTACTTGCATAAGTGGTCAAAGTGTGCACATGGTCATGTTTACATACAATAAGAACAGGATCATTACTATGAGAGCTGAATGTTTCTTGGCATTGTCCCTCATCAAAAGCCGTGTTGGTGGAGTTTTTGTCCAGAAGAGCCTTTATTCCTCCGAATGTGGTGATGACTAATGAAGACTGGATATCCAATTTGCCAGTGCGCCATGAACCCACACAGAAACCCTCTAGATTTTGTTTCAGTTTTGATGTGCTAATTTTATTTATTCAGAGCATGTAGTGCAGATAAATGCAGGGGTGCAAATGAGTGCAAACACAACTGCTCACACACAGATGGCAATTATAGAGGTTCTTTAAGGCCAAAGAGGCTGTATTCACCCACTGTATTCACGGGAGTGCGCAGGGCTTATATGTGACATTCATTGTGTCTCTTATTCTTTTTCCTCCCCTGCTTCTCTCGGCCTGTTTCTGTAACGATTCTCTCCAGAGGTGAGGCCGTAACGTGAAAAATATACTCAGGATTGGACATTAGCAACAGGGTGCAGCGACATTACAAAGCATTTCCATCTGTCATGCTCCTGGGTGCTCAAAGTGGCTTTCCCACGAGGGCCTTGACCTTTACATTTTTCTTGTACTCCACAGAGCAGACCTTCCATGTCTACCTCTCAGTGACAGTGTTGCTGAGTGAGTGAGGTTAACTTTGCAGAGAACCTTCTCAGTGCAGAATTGCAGAGCACATCACACATCTCCTCTGATAGCAGTACTCACTCAGTCAGTGAGTAAGAAGGATCATTTGACTGTGAACGGTCCTGTTTACTCCTGCTTTGTGTTGGTGTTGTGAATTGAATTTCCACTGGGAAGATGATGGGTGTCAAATGTCCAACTATTTCCCATTAGCTCTTAGCATCTGACATATGCACATATACTACTTTATCATATGGTATTTTATTTTCAGTACATCTCATTCAATTGTATTTCTTCATTTCATCAGACTTTATTATTAATATACAGTAGTATGGTATGTTACGCTGTTATATGTTGTATCTAACAATGCATATCAACATAACCTCTGTAAACTATAACCCTGCAGGTCTCTGATACTGGCTTTTTTTTTCTTTTTTACTTTGGCAACCATTTTGATTATTTATAGTTATTAATTTAATTCAGTTTAATCTACTTTCATTAACCAACTTGACATCTGGTTATGTTGCAACGGGGCTAAAAAGCATTATCATGCAGGTTGTACGATGAAAAGAAAGTTCTTTAAGACAGCTCTAAAGACCTGGTCACAACAGAAAGTGACAGAGAAATTTATTAACTCCATTAATCACGATGGTTCCACTGAAATTAATTAATGTCTGTGTTTTAAATGCTGGTGTGGTTACACCTTAAGAGTGTGCATGCTCCATAACATTCGCCTGGAAAACACAATATTCATAAGAAAATTTTATAAATTGTTTTACAATAAAGCAACATGTGTGTGTCAGCACATACAGTGTGTGTGTTCTTATGGGCCTATGTGTGTGTGTGCATCTTGGCATCCACCACTCGGCCACTGAAAGACATTCTTGCCCTGTGCCTTCGGTCTCTGTGGTCGCAGGGAGCCGCTGATTGTCCCACAGGCAGACAGGAGGGGGACACACAGCTGCCACACATACACGCAAAACACACATAAACACACATAGCACAGAAACAATCGTGCACACAGACTAAAGGCAGTCACAGATTACTCAGGCTCACAGATACAAATGCACGAATCCACACCACAGTCAAACACTCACACACACACTCATGCCCACACACAGAGGGCTAGCCAGAGGGCAGCGTGTCAGGAGGGTGAGCACGGACGAGAGTGTAGAAAGCGAGCCAGGACAGCGCTGGAGCTCTGCCACTCACACAGCGTCAATCTCAGTGCCAAGGAGCAGAACAGAAAACAAGCCTGGACCAACCCTCTCAATCTGGCCTGCTGCTCTGCCTGATTCTCAGCCAGGAAACTCCTGGTTAGAAAACATCTCAGCTGTCCACATCCAGCTTCGAGTTACGATGTGCAACTTTTTGTCATTGTCGCATATTATTTATCTATCAGTTCTGACCAAATATTTTTTATTCATGCATTTTTGCTATCTGCTACTTTAGATTGTAACCATTGTTTATTCATTGCGTTTAGCTAACTATTAGTGTTCTGGTTTTCATGACTTCTCAGTGGCAACGTGTGACTCACTGGTTGTTGTGTCACTAAATCTACTAAAGATCAGTATGACACTAGTTTCTAATCCTAAATGGATGTGTATTTTCCTCCAAAATGTGTCAGTATATGTCTTGTTTTAACGGCAAAATTTAGAGTAAATCAAAATACAATCTGCAGTATGCCTTCAGTGAGACCTTGGATTCAGTGAAAAGTCTTTTACTATTCATCATTAGCATTTTTTTCCCACAAGGCCATTTATGTGGTACGGAAAGATTGAAAGTCAAGGAGGTGTACTGAAAAAATAAGACAGACAAAAGACGCCAGACGTGTGTGCTTCATTTATGTGTCGGCTGTTGTGTCTATTTAAGGGTGTGTGATGCTTGTGTGCATCCATCCGTGCTTGTGTGTCTTTGACAGCAGTACAAGGTGGTGCAGGTGTGTGTCCTTCCACCCCCAACTTTCCACGACCTCTTGAAGCCACTAGACTGCCTCCACCATCCCCTCCTCCAGACACACACACCGTCCTTAAATTCTTTTCCCTATGTCTGCACACCGCTGAGGGCTCTTATTTGATTAGTTGCGATTGGCTTAGTGAAGCGGTGTAGCATTTGGCTCACCGGGGGAGCTGTACACAGTGCACACACACTTTCTGTGGGAGTTCTCAGACAAAACACACACCAAGACACGTAAGTGCTCAGGAGTACATTTTGCATCCAGCTCTTGCTCAGGATTACAACTGCCCTGTCTCCTTCCTTTATCTGTACATTGAAGCAATGAACAGATTTCACAGCAGAAACATACAGTTATATATATATTTAAATCATATATTACAGCTCCTCTGAATGTATTTGGCATTACAGTGACAAGAAAATCCAAATATTCATCTTCAAACATGTGAACTGACATGTGAGGGTCAGAGCCTTCACTTTAAACAGTTTCTTCAACAGTGACTCACTGACATCTGTTTCCTGACCATGACCTCATCCCTTCCTTCTCAGGAAATCACCTCTGATTACATAAGGATGACTGCAGAGTGACACCCTATCTACCAGGCCTTAGCTGCAATAACCACCAAGCCTTCAATTATGAATGTGGGGTCAATGTGTTGGCGAGGATGCGTCTGTGAAAGGTGTGCGCAAAAGATGCAACAAACACTGGCTGTCATTGTGTCAGTGTCAGACTCCCTGGGCCTTTGTCTTCTCTTCATTCATTGTGGACGATGCAGACAGTGACAGATCAGTTTTGATGACAGTGGCAGACAGCACATACACGCCACGCCATAATCTCCCATAGGTGTTGGGTTGAGATTCGTGGGTTTGGGTGGATACTTGGGTTAAGATTCATACAAAAGCATATGTTTTACACCATTTTCACATTCATTCAACCACTCAGTGACCGCTTGTGCTCCAGTGGAAGCATTTGCATTTGTTGTGTCTCTCCATTGTAGCCCAGCTTGAGTCTCAACTGTCGCCAAAACTGTAATTAAAAGAGTTAATTTGTAAGAGTTCTTCAATTTAAACCTAAATCTGTTTACAAGTGTAGGGGAGCACTATGGCACACCCAAAAAAAAGTTGTTCAAATCCTTTTGTGGCTCCAGAGAGAGCTGTGAGAAATTTGATACGTTTCCTCGAGTATGAAAATGAAACAAAACTGTGTGGCCAGACCTCTGTTTCCCGCTCCTCGTCTCTGCTTGAAACAGCTCAAGGTTACATTAGCCACTTCTAGAATACACCCACACTACCAAATCTTGGGCAGAACAGGTGGTGGTTGAGTTGCATTGTGGGTAATGTAGGTGCCAGGTTTTGACAGGGAAGAAGAATGAATGAAATAAAAAAAAGTTTCTGTGTAACCAAGCAGAGTTGTCAACACAGGATTTAATCACTGATTATTGATCATTTTAATTAAAATTATAAACATTACAACTTGGCAAATGCCTCAGTCTGCTCCTCTGTCAGGAGGACTCACAATCTGAAACTCCAAATTCATGTCAAACACAGAGCCTTAGCAATATTCATTAAACAGCCTCAAATTTAAAGTAACAGTGTGAGCTGTGTGACCTTAAAACTGTTTAGAGAGTTTATTCCTGCAGTTTTAGTGTGAAAGCATCCACAGTCTTTATTAAATCCTGACCCGATTGCTGAAGCTAACAGCTAATTCTGCTCTCTGAGTTAACAGGCAGGTTTCATTCTTGAAATATTGAACATTTTCCTCTCGTTACTTTCGTGCCGTTTCAGCAGAAAAACATTGTTTTCATGTTCATTTCCTCATAAGCTCTTAGTCATTCTGGGTAGCTGCCCCCCGGCATTAAGCAAATCATCGCTCAGAAGCCTGTCTATTGATAAAACCTAAACCTGGGAGGTAAATGATCACATTCCTAAGTTGACTGAGTCCCACTGTGGTTACATTGGGGTGCCGCAGGTGAGCAGCTTCATGTCCCCTGAGCCTGAGCGAGCTGAACACTCCCTTAATGAACACTGTTAGAAATGATCAGTCAAAGGTGTGAGAAATTACTGACCAAAGCTGAGTTATTTTGTATTTTAAATTAGATACGCAATCAAATGTGCTATATTTCCAACTTGTCAAATTATTCTTGAGACTCATACACACAGATATATGTGACATAATGTTTTTAACTCAAGTCTTTTGAACACAATTTCAAATTTCTGTAGAATTACATTCATCATCCTAAATGAACCAAATAAACTCAAATGCTAATCTTTCTAAGAAAGATGTTTTTGGCTTTTTTCCCTGTTGATTCCCATCTCTCCTGCAATGACAAGCACAAATTTCTCTTCACTTGGTTTTCTCTCCCTTTACTCCTGCTCTCCTTTCTCCCTCCCACACCTGTCCCCCATCCACCTTCCACCACAAGGGGTTAATTAAAACTGATTGGGTCCTCTGGGACCACACCTGCCTCTGACAGGTAAGACATCAGGCTCATATGAGCCGTGTGTATTTGTGTATGTGTGTGACTCTGTGTGGATATGTGCTTAGCACATCAGTCTGTTAGCACATCAAGTGCTCTGCTGCTCTGAGTTCAAAGCAGTCCCATTAGAACACGATGACAGCTATCGGCGTGTGTGTTCGTTTATACATATGCATTTGTGTGTGGCCTTCAGTATTTAACTCTGCATTTGCATGTGATTTGTGTGGGTAGACAGATATGCATTTCTAATATGTGTGTGTGTGTGTGTGTCCCTTCTTTTCAGAGCCACTTAAGGATCTCGCGCTTGATGGCTGATTAGACTCTGCTCGCTGGAACCAATCGCTGCTTTGCTTTAACTTCACGCCTGTCCACCTGTCTGTCGTGTAGAGAGCCACTGGAGGAGGAGACGTATATACAATTTAAACTCCATATAATGATCTTTACAAGCACTGAGATAACATACACAACATAAAGTATAATCAGCTGAAGTGTCATTACAGTTCCCAAGAATGCTGAGAGCAAAAGGCTGCACACATCCATATAGACGGTCAATGAATGAATGAATGATAAATAACAACAAAAAAAAAAACATGATGGCCCATATTAAGGCTGTGGTTTTGTGTGTGTGTGTGTGTGTGTGTGTGTGTTTGTGCGTGTGTGTGTGTACACATTTGTTGGCGAGTGTAAAAGCAAGAACTTGTGTTGTATAACAGCAGCTGGCAGGGGAGAAGTGTGGCACTCACACACACACACACACACACACACACACACACACACACACACACACACACGGAGCTCCCGCTGCTAGGTTGGCAAGCAGAACAGTCAAATTAGCCACTGGAGAACAAAGCGATCCAAGGCCTCTGCTGGGAAAAGGTGAAGGGAAAAAAAGCAAAAGAAGAGGGAGAAAGAGAGACTGAGAGCGAGGAGGAGATGCAGCGAGAGGTGAAGAAAGAACAGCACGGACATGACAGAGAGGAGAAGATCAGAGGCAGCACCGTGGAGTGAAGACACGATTGAGAATGAATTGGAGAAAGTAAGAGCGGGGGAAAATGAGAGACAATAGGTAACTGAGAGACGGGAAGATATGGTAGAGAGCAGCAAAATTTGCCAGTGTGAGTAAGGGGGTACAGTTGGTGGTGTAATATGGGGAGATGACATTATGAACAAAGAAACACAGCTAAAAGACCACATTTTTAAATAAAAGGACAACACTGTGTCCTAAAGTGATCTTCAAGTTACTTTCAGTCAAATAAGAGAAAGTTAAAAACCAAATACGATGCGCTATGATGGCATGCAATAGGATACAAAGGAAAAAAAACAAGGTGAGAGTAAACATGTTGTCCTCATGGTGCAGCGAGCCCTTCATGGCCAATTAGTGACCTAACAAAATGTAACCTTGGCATGACCTGCAATTGTAGAGCACCCTTGGGTCAATTGTTCAACTCTTGAACATGCAGCAGTGAATTGCATTACTCATCAAAATGTAATCTAAATTGAAAACGAGCACGCACAAATGCATGAACTGATCCGCGATCTCAAAAATTATCTCACAGTAAATGACAAGTTTACTTACAAAAAAATTAAAATATTTGCAGTACACAATAATCAGGGAATGTGAAAATATAGAGGTAACAAGGCTAAACCTTCACTTTGTGGTGAAACTATAAGGTAAACGTTAACATCAGCAGGCTAACATGCTCACAATGACAATGCTGATTAGTGAATGTTTAACATTCACTAATTAGCTGAGGCTAATGGGGATGTTGTTAGTTATGCAGGTATTTGGTCATAAACCAGTGTGGTCATGTAGCATATGACGGTGCTAGATGAAAAATCAGTTTTACAGTTCAGCCTGTGATGAACATGAATGTTTGGGCCACATTTCACAGCTATCTATCTAATCATAGCTGAGGCATTTCACAGTAAACCACCACTCCTCTAGGATGGATGAAAGCAACCAAACTTTGTGTCAAAAACACACATTTTTCACCGTAAAAGGTTTTTGACAGGAGGCTGTATAAGCTGCCTGATACTGACCTAGGTATTCTGCTCTGGCAAAAAAAAAAGTCTTCCAGAGGGATAGCTTGTAATTTGCTATTATTTTTTTGTTGACAGGTTCCCTGTTTGCCAACTGAGTGATTGCCCTTCAAGTAGATTTATCAGATGCAGTAAACATGCAGATTTAGGCTTGTTTATTATTGGCTATTCACCTTTTTATAACTCCTGTGGGAGAATTTGGGCAGAAATTGGGGACAGATTTGAACTTTCTTAAAACTGTACTTTGTATGGTGTTATCATATCTACAGGAAAGATAAAACTGTTAGAAAAGATGTATTCACAGCCATAGAAAAAAAAATCAATGAACGTAGAATTTCAAACCCTTGCTTTTTAACACTGTGAAAATAAGTTCCCCTGTTTTAACAGAAGTCCTTTGGTTGGACAACTTACGTAACTTGTTATTGTCTGATGAGCTCTTGTTCTCCTTCAAGCCTTGAAGGTTTTCACACTGACTGAACACTCAATGACAATGGAGCTACGCCAGAGCAATTCTTTAGCTTTCAATGTATAGTTGTGGTGTAGGACTGCTATGTACGTCTTCTCTGTTCTGTCTGAATTACTTGTGCAGCCACTGTACGTTGTGCTTCAGATATAATTCATCATCATCATTTTATTGAGTTTTGTGTGAGAAAGCATTATTTCAGTCTTTGTGGTTCTCTACACCTTTATCAATTTTAAAGGTATGTGAGAGTAGCGCTGCACTGAATGTAGGGAGATAAGTTAACATGACACAGAAGCCATACAAAGTAACACTGTTCCACGGTAACACTGTGAAAAAAAAAACAGTTGTTGTCTTTCAGACTGTATCAAAGCCCTCCATGCATGATTAGACACTTTGTATGAGTCCAAAAGGAGAACATATTTTAAAAGTTGTCAGTCTGTTTTTGTCTTTCGTCTTGCTCCTTGGTATTCACCTTGGTAACATTCACAGGCCTTCATATGCAATACTGAAGTGGCTGTATTGTAAGTGACAGCTCTGTGGCGCCAAGGTATGAAGCAATAGTACAGAGCCAAAAATACTGCATGTAATTCAATAAAAAATGATTTGACATATGTCAAATCTGTGGATCTGTGGATTAAAATCAGAGCTGAAAATTCATATAGGACAGAAAACTGAAAAGGGACACCATGAATTTAATGTGAACATATCCAGTGTCTTTCTGTTTGATCTCAGAGACACATGGTTGCGTCTTTTCACCATCTGAATCCCCACACTCACCCTGTATGACAGTAAAGAGAGGCAGAGGAGGAGGAGGAGGAGGAGGGCAGGGCAGACAGACATATTCTCTGTAATGAGCTGGGTTGAGCCCAAGCCAGACCTGGACCAGACTTACTGCGGCTCAGTCCAGCTAATTATGCAAGGCTGCAGACAGCTCTGGCAGGCAGAGGGGGTACGGCAAAAGAAGAGAGGAGAAGATGAAATGAATGAAAGTGAGCGAATTGAAGGGAAGGGAAGATGGAGAAGGACGGAACGACTGACGTTTAGAGAAAGCAGAAGAAAAACAGGGATGTACAAGGGATGAGGACGGTAGCGGTGAGGGGAGACGTGCACAAAGACAGGATGAGAGGCAGCGGGGGAAGGGACGCAGCAGAAGGGCTGAGGTGTGTCCTTTGGCCGATGGTCAATTAGTGGTGGGGAGAGAGTAACAGGCCATAGCAATCTGTGTCTGCGGCTGCAGAGAGCTCTCAGCTTGTTTACTCCTCTACTGAAGGAGACAGCTGGGGCACCTCCAACACTGAGGCCGAAGAACATCATTAGGGGAAATATTAATGAGGAAAATGTGGGATGACATATTTCTTGTATTTTATCGAGAGGAAACAATGGACACTGCTCTAGAATTTGATATCCAGTACTTGAAAAACCTGATGTGTCTTTGTAAATTTCTCAGTGAGAACAGAATCATCCTGGAGCATTGTTTTGAATTATCTTACTTCCAGCAGCTTGTTAAAGGTTCATTTAGGATTTTAGGATTTTCAGGACACTTCACATGGTAACATCCATCTGAACATGATGTGTGGCATCGATGAGGAGGTACTTGAGTTCATCTGACGGGGTGTGGCGTACAGCAGACAAAAAAATAATTGGGGGATCGGTTTTCTCTCGTGCTACTGGCTGCTTTCTTCTTTTGATCAAGAAACGTACCTCTGGCTTACCATTGCAAGCTTACTGCCTATAAAACGTCACTGTAAGTAAATGTTAAAGCTTTGGGTAAGTGTCAGACACTTGATCACGTTCCAGCATTTTCTCTTTCAGGCCTTGAGTCACACAGTGAAAGAGAAGAAGAAGAGAAGCCCCATTTTACTATTTTACTCCTGCAGGGCCAGTTTACGCGTTCTTGGCCAATCTCTATTGAGGGCCGGCTGATGCGGGCAGACGTACGGTTTGCACCATCCTCTGCCCAGCATTCCTCTGTTTGTTCGCACCTCCATTAAGGACATGTAGTCTGGCCATTGTGTGTTTGTGTGTCTGGCTGGCTAGTCGGCTGGCATGGGCTGGGCAAAAGAGATGTGTGGGCAGAATGCTAACTCTGCTTCATTGTCAAGTAGTAGCAAAGCATGTGAAGGTGTGTGTCTGTGTGTGCAAAGACTGTTGCTATGTTTGAAGACACCAAGCTCAAGAGGTTCATCATGTTTCTCAGAAAAATTACATTACATTGTTTTGATATTGCACCAAGTCACTGCACCTTCTTCCTACAAAGCAGCAAAGGCCTGTGCTGCACCACTATGCTTGTCTCACTGTGGTTTGTGTGGAAGCCCATTTAATGGATAAAAGAAGCAAGCACAAATGAGGCAATGACAAATAAACCTTCTCAAGCTTTTTCGGGAAGAGATGAAAGGATGTCAGCAGGCTATATGAGAGAAACTGTTGACAAAAACCTGCGGAGTAAAAGGAGATAGACAATCGCAAGTGAAGGGGGCACAGTGATATGTCTGGGAAATGACAGGCCTTTATTCTGGCTTTGGGAAAAGGAGTGCAACTCATTAAATGTACCTCATAACAGTAAAGAGGTGTGAATAAAAACACAGTAATCTTTATTTATTTATTTATTTGCAGCTTCATTGAATGCAACTGCCTACATTTAAATTTGGGGACGGGAAATAGCACATAGTTATTGCAGTAGAAGACTGTGTTTTACTTTAAAATCCTATACAGAAGACATAGATTATGTAATGTATGTAAAAATGCAGAAAATGAAACCTTGCCTCAAATGTCAATATCTTTGTCACTATCTGAACCTAGGTAAGAACTTAGCCAGCTGTATGATCAGCATTTTAGAGCTCTAGCAGACAAGGAAGAACTCTTTGAACTTTCTGTTCAGCGGTACAGTACTCTTACTTGTTGAAACACAGCAGATTTCATTTTCTCGATTTCCTGTCAGCAAACAAAGGGGAGACCTCTTTTGTCAAAGCTCCAGGTCCTCCGCTACACCCCTTCTGTGCTTCCCTGTGATTAGGTTCAGAGCACATCATGGGGGTGAGGGGCATGAAATCATTTGTGGTTGTAATTATGGGCTCCCCTCTCCAGAGTAATCATGAGCTATTAAAAACCGCCCTCAGCTCTGCCACCCACCCCACCCCCCCAACAATGCCGGTTAACATCTATGTTCCTCTGGGAGGCTGCAGGGAAGAGGCCAACTACCCGCAAACTGCAGTGGGCACAGAGCGGCGTGTGTGTGTGTGTGATGTACGTGTGCAGGCAGCACATGCTTTTGCCTTTTGTGTGCATGGATAGACCTAAAGTAAAACAGAAACGTTAACACTTTAAAACAGAGCAGAAAAATTTCAGTGAAATGCACAAGACACAACAGGTAAAAGTAGTAAAAGTGACAAAGCTGTCACGTTAGCTTTGGCTCAATTTCAGAACACATTTTAATAAGTACTGTGGAATTTAGCCATCTTATATGGCATGAATATTGTTAGACTTGGATAAAAAATGAACAGGTGTTATCTAAACATCTTCCTTTAGCAATGTTACAAACCATCTAAATTTATTAGTTAAAAACTAATTAAGGATTATGTGCTGTAGCAGGAAATGGGGTCAGTGTTTTCTCTCTACCCTTCACTCCCTTCCCCTCTCTGTCAGTTTCATAGGCTTTGTCCCACCACTCGTAGCACCCAGGTTGAATGAACACAATCCCATTATCAGTGACAGTCAATTAAGCATCTAAATGCCAGATTTTGAATGCTTGATACTGCGACACAGAGGGCAATTAAAGACCGTTGGCCAGAGACTGGGAGGGGAAGGGGAAGAATTATGGTAATGACAATTTCTGAATGAATATATGTGGGATGTAATACTGAAGTCCTTCTATAGCTGTAAAACCAGAGACATAGAGGGAAAGGGTAACGGACATGATAGAATAATCTGCTTCATTAGAGCAGGATAAACCTTTGTAGTGTGGCCCTCATTTAGTCATATGATAGAAAGAATAGATTTGCTATATTGGCATGAGTGACCAAAGAGAGAGAGCTGTAGGTGACAGAGAGTTGCTACTATGTTGAAGTTTTCATTTATACTTCAGTTTTCTTTTTCCACCGAACAACTTTGAGAAGCATGTTTTTCAAAATTAGACCTGTTGTCAACGATGGAAAATGCACAGCAATGTGTATGGACAGAAAAAATTGGTAATTTCGTCAGTATGCGCATGGCCGTTGTGAAACAGACAGAGAGAGTTGCATCTCACAAGGTGGTCTCACTGCCCACAAAAATGGCCCACGGCAAACAACACAAGCAGAAAAGCAGAGGACAGAAAGAAGACAGGAATACAAGACTGAGAAGAAAGGGAAAAGGTCATATCAGCCATCCTTGGCTCTGACTGTTTGTGTGTGTGTTTGCTTTATTGAGAGGGAACTCTGATGAAAATTTCTATCACATTGTACTGACACAGCAGGGAGTGAGACAACGGAGAGGAGGAGAAAGGGGCTGAGTGAAAACGAGAAAAGAAAAAGAGTGAGAGGAGAAGTGTTTGTTCTTTTTCTTCCCTCCTCTAGTCCGTCTTTTCCCTCCCGTTTTGTTCATTCGGCGGTGTTTGTGCTTCTGCATGTGTGAGTGTGTGTGTGTGTGTGGACACACACTCACTGGCACACTTGAATCTTTTACTGATTACCTCACACACGTCACGTCTTCCTGGAGGGCTTTTAACGGCAGAGGATTATCAGGCAGCCAGAGCCTTTTAACCCTTTCTGTGCTCTCCCTGCTCCAAAGCAGGTAGCTTACACATGCTCCCATAAAGGTTGCAATATGCAACAGTTTGTTTACCTTTATAACAAATAAATACAAGGATATTGTGTGACATAATGCAGCCAGAGGGCAAGAACACCTTCTGAATGTATAGTGGCCTGTAACCCCTCATGTCCCCTGGATGCAGCTGTGTCATACCCTGGTTGTGTCTTCATCATGTCTTTATTACAGTTTGAATGTGTTTTAATTATCTATTTATGTATATTGTTCTTCTATACTGAATACACAAATCATTCATTATCGATATCATACCAGATACTTTGTAGCTGCACTTAATACGTTGCATCATATCATCTTAAAATAATGAATTTTCTCATGTAACACAGATTGTGCTGTTTTCTTAGTGGAGGTTGTTCCATCTGGGTTACGAGGTACTGTTACCCTGTTGGAACCTGTACCCAGCACCCTGTCTGCTTATCGACAAGGCCAACATTGCAGTGGAGGCTAACCTTAGCTGCTGTCAGTCACTAAGCTAGTTGTGACTAGCGTAGTCAGAGGAATTTTTGTTTATCCTTGTTCCTTGGAAGAATAGCGAGTGGTTTTTACCTTGGCTTTATGGAGGTTTGTGTTAGTGTCAGAAAGGGAGTCAACTTTAGCTGTGTAGTGCTAAGGACAGGGTGATGGTATAGTGTATAAAATTATCAAATTGAAGTCTCATAAAGGTAGATGCTCGGGGCCTGTCTGCTAGCTTACATGTGTGCCATCTCTGAGGTGGTCGAGTGTTTGTCTCCTTTCCCTCCCTCCCCTCCTCATGTTTTCCTCTGTTTTATGTGTGTGTCCTGCCCATCCTCTTCCATTGAAACCCCCGTTTACCATGACAATAGCAGCCTGCCGAGACCCTCTCCCATGTATAGCCCTGACCACCGCTGGCTGCTGGCAGGGGCCCATTCACTGTTGCAACCCACCCCACACCATAAAGAACCTGGCAGGACCGACTAAGCCCCCCTGTAAACGGCCAATATCACGCCTGTTGTGTCTACCGCATATACTACCAGGGGAAGGAGGCAGGATGGTAGAGCTGTTGGGTTTATGTACTTGGTTTTGTCAGGGGTGAAAGAGGAGGGGTTGGGTTTTATGTACCCAATAGGACGGAGCTGCCGTTTGAATGGACAGGAAAACTGTTAAGTACAAATTGTTCTGTGTTTAACTTGAGAGGAAGAATAGAGGAAAGGGTGATTATGACCAGATTGTTTCAAGACCAGACATGGTAATGACAGACTGAGTCCGACGAGTCAGCATGTGCTGTTTGTATTTTATTTATCATCCAGCTTAGACTGTGTTTCCATAAATATGTCCGCAAATGTTCAATCCCTGTTTGAACAACAGAGCGCTATTTATAATAGAATTCACAATCATTATATTTATATTCATTTATATTTTCTTACTCAAAAAGTGAAGTGAGTTCAAATTTCAGTTTGACTCACAATTTCAAGTAAAAGGAGATTAACTATATGAACTGTAATGATAACCCACCATCCCCAAAGGTACTGGAGGTGATTCTGTCTTGCACTGATGATTAGGAAAAATACAAAAGAAAAAAAAAAATACAAAAAAAGGGTGCCACAAAATGTTGCCCCCTTCTCCTTGACGATGGCTGGAGGTCAGACGGGTTAGCAAGCGACCGTAGCCTCTTTAGCAGAAGCCACACATGATTGGCCTCGTCTGAAGAGCTGCATTCTCTCCAAAATCAGTAATTTAGTTGTGGGGCATTTACAAGGTCTCCATTTGATTGGACGAGAGGTTGTGTTTGCGTGTATGAATGTGTGTGTGTATGTGTGAGTGTGCATGCCTCAGACCTTGGGAGGGCTGGCTGTGCAAGCCCAAGCTTGCCCCGACGATGCCACAAAGCCTGTCAGAAATGAAAGATGATGGCAGCCCAGAGCCTGAGAAGCAAAGGGAGGACAGTTGCCAGTAATTCTTATAAGAACAAATACACATCCAACCGTCGCACAAAAGCTGCGATACGTGATACGACCACGCTTATTGGCATTTTTGTCTGCTACAAAATCAGCGTCTTTGTCGCTCCATTGCACAGAGGGAGAGAGAGGAGGAAACAAAGAGTGAGGTGCTTATCTTGAGGAAGAGCTGCATCCAAGCAGTATTGACACAGGTGACCCACAGTAAACAGATTGGAGAGTTTAAGATTAAACAGCAGGTACAAGTACAGGTGTGTACAGTACATGACCTCACAAAAGACACATGATAAAACAACAAACTAAAGTGCAGTTTACAGACGTCTAGTGATAAGCAATGAGAGGAAAGAGCATGCTGTTGATTTAACCTTAATCCTTTAAAGGTATTGACAGAAGCTGTTGTGGAGGTGGTGATCTGTTGGAGGGCGCGTGTGGAATTTTCCACTGGTTTCACCCAACAAACATCTTCAAAAATCTTCTCCTCTCGTACGCAAGTTCTTCAACGGACGGTTAGACACTTGAAACTGTTTCCTCTCAGTTATCAGAGGATGATTAGCTGATTGACGAAGTTGAAGATCAATTTGTAAACTCCCGGTGAAATGGCTTTTTCACAAAGGAAGGAGACCAATCAATACTGTAGCCTATTAAAATGAGAATTTTCAAGCAAGTTTCAGAAATAGAAAGTCAGGGAGAAAATTGCACTTTATATGGACATTGATGATAGTGTTTAGTCTGGCCTCATCTTATGGCGAGTGGTGCCTTCCTGAGACACTGATTTGGTTGTCAAATTGTATCTCGGACAGGGGAGGCTCTGATTTGTTGCCCTGGAGGAATAATGGAGGAAGATGAGGAACGAGAGAGATGGGATGTGAAGACATTTGGAGAACTGGAATTGAGATGATTGAGGTTGATTTGTATTGTGATCAGACAGGACGGCCGCTTTCTCTTTGCATAAATTTGTTATATATCTAATAGTGGCAAACATACACTATCCGATTTTTGGAAGTCTTCGAATCAGATCCTATTTCACGGTTGTCTTGTTGCAGAAAACGCTGATGATTGACCAACAAAAAAATCCCTCCTCAGCCACGCTCAGGGAAGTGGAACACCATGTCCTGCTGTGAGGTGTGATGGTTTATAGAACTTCAAGTTAATATAATTTAGTTTTAGACGGAGGGATGTGCGCGAATGCATGTGTTTGCATATTTGCGTTAATTAATATGTTGAAGAGTGGAAGGTATGTCATGCTACATTCACACCGGGAGTTTTATTTGAACAATGTCTCCTGGAGTTTCATTAGGTCATGTTGAGAACTACCCCCCGAACAAATTTTGGTGGTAACCACGAAGAGACATCAAGGAATGTGAGTGTGTTTGTTCTTGAAAGCAAGCAGTTAGTTTGGAGTAAACTGTTCATCAAGCTCCCCGTCACCACCAGTTCTCTCTGTGATTGTTCATGTTGTATGCCAATATGTGATTGTTCATGTTGTATGCCTATATACGTGCTTTGTGCCCAAGCACGAAGCACTTTAGATGTCAAAAGCAAAAGAGCTCATAATTCTTCTGTGTGCATTTTCTACTATAATCAGATTATTATAGCTGGTGCATTGATATGGAAGCTGCATTTCCTGTTTGTGAGGTGGAGCTCATTTTTACTGCTGCATTTTAAATACAGTTGAATATAACAACGCAACACATTTTCTAAACTGATCGTGTATTTTAATCTTTAATCAGCAAACTGGTAACTAAAGCTGAAAGAAATATATCTAAGTAAAAATGCAATACTTCTGTGTGAATTGTAGGAGAAATATAAAGTAGCATGAAACAGAAATACTCAAGCATGAGAACTCAGGACCTGAGTATGTGTGAGTAGTAATATTCCAAAACTGGTTATAAAATATGAGAAGTGCCTTCTTACATGACCTTTCACTGTCACATGGGATGGCAGGTGAACAAAACTGCAAATTACCTATTTGGGAGTTTCAGAAGCAAGATCAAGTTTCAAAGACAAACCAACTGCACAGTAATTGTGATTTCACCTTTACTGTGTGCGCGTATGTCCTTCTCATCCACCTATGCTGAGTCATAATGGCCTATCACACCACTTCGACTGACTGGTAACAGCCAGCGGCTGCCCCTCGGTTCAGACAGGCCCAAACTTGCCTTGTACAGTGATTAGTCCTGCTTGTCTTACACCGGACACAATGGCCTCATCCTCACAGCTATGCATCCCTATTGACCCATCTCTAACTTGGAACAGAATGAAATGAAGGGGAAAGGGGGAACCAGACCATCTCATTAAGAACAATAAGAGAGGTGCAATGTGGGAGAGCCGCATTCCACTGACAACTGTGCTCATTCAGTTTCCCTTCACACTGTAAAAACTGTATGTTTTAAGTGGGATCATTTTATATTAAAGTGTAGTAAGACTTTAGTCTACTTCTGCAAAAATACACATATTTTGACATTATGTAGGCTGTTAAGATCAAAATGCTTTCTTTCTTGGAGACTTTTCAAGAAATAGAAGGTTCTTTTGTTTTTGAATGAGTCAGATTTCTCCTTAAGTATTCAGAAAAGTGACACTTGATTCTAGAAATTCTTGAAACAAGCTGATTCTGCCTTGATCTAGGAGGAAATAGATTGTATGGAAGGTTTTCCATACAAGAGTCTTGTCTTTCAGCGCAGAGATCTGTGCAGATCAGTTATATAAACTATATTCGACAGGGGACCTAACGCAGATCCCTGAAGCACACCCACTGTATACTTCAGTGTTACTTGGCAGTGCATCATTAACTTTAACAAACTTGGCTCACCTGCTCGGGGGCAGGCTGAAGGGCGAACCTCGCACTTCTTCACTTCTTCTTTCACTGGATCTGTTCTCTCTTCACCTAGTTTACTTTTTATTTCCTCTCTCTCTTTCTCTCTTTGTTTTTTGTTTGTTTGTTTTTTCGACATTCTCTTCTTCTCCTTCCTCTCCGGGTCCCATGTGTGCTGTGTGAATATCAGATAACAGCTCCATGAAAATGAATCCAGTGAGACGTAACGCACTCAGAGGGGTGGGGGCTGGTGGTGGTGGGGTGGGTGGGTGGGGGGTAGGCAGTTGTGTGCACTCACATACACAGACTGAGAGAGAGAAAGAGAGAATTACTAACCATCATAGGGATTCTGAGCGGCCATTCAGGGGAAAAGTATTGTTAGAGTGATCGCTAATGAGGTGTGTGCGTGTAGGTGCACCTGTGTATGTGTGTGTGTGTGTGTGTGTAATTAGTTACCGGGAGCCAATGAATGGATGATAAGAGCAGGTCTTCAGGGCGGCTGGAGGACACATGGTAAGGAAGAGGAGGATTGTCCTCTGGAGATGACAGGGAAATGTGTGTGTGCTGGAGGTGGGTTGGGGGTTTGCGGAACTCTTATATACAGTACTAAATAAGATCCTGTTATTTCCGCTGGCGCTTTCCCCTTGTTGATGCACAATCTCCAGAGTTCAGTGTAACGTGATGTTGGGATTGCATACGACTCTCTCTATAATACCTACTTCATGTCAAACAAAGGCAGCACATCCAGACAAAGCATCTTCGCTCAAGATGTATGTATTTCTGAAAATGGTGTCTTCCTTGTGTTGAAAACCGAGCACTCGCGTGCTGTGAGGAAGAGACACTCAATAGTTCCTTTCATGGTGTCTAATTGGAAGCTCATGGACTTAAGATGGAAGCAAATGCAAATGAACTGCTACTGAACTCACTGGAACATAAGATGGAACTTTAATGATCTGCTTTTCTGAGGGGAAAACAGGGTTAGAGAAACAGTATCAAACTCAAAAAATGTGCGAAAATCTAACGGCTTATTTACACTATGCATACTCAGCTACTGATTTCAACCCCATTTACAGTGACTAATGAGTACATTTCAAGGATGGAGCAGGGCTTTGTTCGCCCTTATTAATAAATGTAGAACATCAAGTTGCAGATATCAGTTTATTTCTTTGTGATAGATTGTTTTTGCCATTTATGTTGTATGCATGTGAAGTGGGGAGGTTCAAAAAAATCTATCTATTGAAAAAGTAACACCTAGTTAAAACAACAATCTGTACTGAGATACCCATATGTGCTTCGGTTAAAAAGAGATTTACTGACCTCTGGGGGAGGCTGCTAGAAAGTAAAATAAAAACTAAATTCAGTCAGATAGTGTAGGAGTGTTTGATTAACATTCGTATCTCTGGTAAATGTGGATCAAACCGAGAGAAAGATGAGATTTATCTCTTATCTGAAATGTTTTCACAGAGTGACTCGCTGGTTGGTTTGGTGCATGCATGGTCTGCAACACCAGAATCCCCAAGGCCAGGAAGGAACCAGAGGGTCTGCAACACATGGCAAACATGTATCGCATTTTATGAGAATAAAGAATAGTGAGTAATAACAGAAAGTAAAAATTACTATTTACTATTTAAAATGTCTCATAGATGTCTCATAAAATGCTTAATTTTTAAAGAAAGACCAGTGGAGGAAATGCAGAATGAAAGATTGCACTGAGTTATAAAAGCTAGTGGAATATGAGCACGTCACGTCATGACTTCAGCTCTCAGTCGCAACTGGACAATCCAGAAACTTATAATCACTTCATTCCTGTCAAGTGCCATTGTTTTGTAATTTTTGTATTGCATTTGTTGTTTGCTCTCTGTACCACGCAGCCATGGTCTTGAGACAATAACATCTGACAGTGAATTTGAAAAAAGGATGAATAGGAGCAATATTCAAAATGAGTTGAGGAGTATGAAGTTAAACTGTTAACAGCGACTTATGTGCTATAATTCATGAAATTATAAAAATGATGTCTATGTTTTACACTACAGAAAACACAGACAGGCAGGAGGAGTTTTTTTTCACTGTCAGTCCAGGTGGTGTATAGGACCATGTGGTTTGAGGGGGGACGGGGCTATAACATTACTCTCCATCAACTCTGCCATAGGTGGGATCATCAGACAGGTGTGTGCTAGGCCTTACCTTCCCCCTCCCCCCTCACTCTCTCACACACACACATACAGATAAACACAAACACCCCTCCCCCCTCTTAGTTGGCCTCCTTCACCCAATGGCCTGGGTGCTGAGTCTGAGGAGTGTGTGTGTGTGTGTGTTTGTTGGCTGTTCCAGGCACAATGAAGAGAGAAGGTCTGTCAGTGGCCACCTGTTGGCCAGCTGTCAGGGTCTCATTTCAGGGTCACCCTTCTTGGCAGACACAAGCAGCTATATCTATCTATTTATTTATCTATCTGTATCATTTCTTCCCAGCTTTTTGTATTGTTTTTCTCTCTTCTGTTCACTATAAATACCTGCCATTGACATGGGAAACCTGCTTTAATTTTCTCCCTAAAAAACAACCATTCATTAAACGATGAGGTAAGTTGAGGGGGAGGAGGAGGTGGGGGTAGTATGTAAGGGGTATCTAAATGTGTCTTGTTTGATGCTGATCAATGGCTCGTAGATACCATCCTCCTCATGTCACATTACCATCTCTATAGGAGCCCGTGAAGGAGAGTTGGGGGGGTGGGGGTTGGAAAAACCAAATGATGAATGAGTGATGGAAATAGGGAGGCATGAAATGGACGGGAGGATGAGGACGTGACGGGATGGAGTTGGATTGGAGAAGGGAGAAGTGTGTAGAGGAAAGGGCAGAGATAATTTCTTATGAGGAGTCTGCAGGGGATGGGGGAGGCAGTGAGTCGGGTGGGGGGTCTAATGGTTTGGGTGCTGCCTCTATTAAGCCAAGCAGCCACATGACAGAATAAGATGAGTCCTGAGATGATTTTTCAGGATCTGTATGTTGGCAGGGTCATTAATTTGTCCCTATTAGCTGCACCACAAGCTTTTATAGTGACAAAAAGAGAGAGAGAGAAGAGGGACAGAGAATATTGGCTCACATATGTGTACTCTATGACATTCAGACCTTGCTTAAAGCTGCTGTAATAAACATTACTACAATGAAAATAAATCAAATGTGAAAACAATGTGACAATGTGAAAGGGGTCGCTCAAAGTGAAAATGTCACCTGACAGTCACCTGACCTGCAGTTCCCCTAAGCTCCACAGTGCACTGTAGGGCCTTTCAGCTCATTGTTTTGGTTTCTGGTCAGAAACGTTTCTGTTTTGATTGACTCTCACAGCTCTCATAGCTTCATTTCAAGCAGCTGTTTACTGCCCTGCCAAACACCAAATAACAGACAGACAGCGAACATAGTGGAGCATCTAGCAGCTTAAGAGCTAAATATTTCCTTTAGGAGCTGATGAAGACCAAAAAAAAAAAAAAAAAAAGATAAAAGGGGAGTTAACATTGAAAACAACCTCAAATAAATGCTAATATTGACATTATTGCTATGCTAATATCTGCTGCACGTGTAAATAGGAAACTGTGTGCAAACAAGATTGTCATATAAACGGAAGTCTATATGCTAAATATGTAGCCAGTGAGCTCAGCTTATCACAAAGACTATAGGGGGAAGCTAACCTGACTCTGTCCAAAGCTAAGAATCCACCTACCAGAATCTGTAAAGCTCATTAATTAATGCATTATGTCTTCTTTGTTTAATCTGCACATAAACAAAAATGTAAAAAAAACAAAGTTTTTGTGCCTAGCTTAGCTAACCTGTGCTGGCAGTAGCCTCATATTTAGTATATACTACAGACATGATAGTGGTATCAATCTTCTCATTTAAATCTCTGCAAGGAGAATAACTGTATTTCCCAAAATGTCAAACTATGCCTGCAAAAACTTTTTCTGTTTCTCTTTTTGATTTATCACCCACGCAAATAAAATGTCAGCAGAAGCACTAAACCCTCTTCAGAAACACATGAACAACAAGACTTCATAAAAAAGGACACTGCAAAAGTTGTACAGAAATTCCTGCTGCCCTGAAATACCCTAACAACTGAAATGTCACACAGTTTGAGAATCAATAACACTGACGAGCCATAGCAAAGGTCTCCATCACGCTCTGTCGGTTTCTGTGCGTATGTGTGTGTGTGTGGAGGAAGAACAGGGAAACATTGCATCATTGCTGCAGTGCCAGAAAGTGAATACACCTGTTTTGTTTATCTTCATGGGTGAAGTTGAAGCTATGTAGGACACAAAAATTGAATATTAATAATTAATTTTCATATTAATTAAGTGGCCATTTTTCAATAGATTATTACAAAACCAAAATCAACTTAATACAGCATTAAGTGCCAACAGATTAAGTCTTAGTGTTGTATTTTGTATGCAGACCAGTGTTTGTGTGTTTGTGCTGTTCAGCCTCTCAGAGCTCCTCTCTAACATAAGTACACACTTATTTAGACTCAATTACAGCCAAGACTTAATGAATGCCAGAGTGATCATGTGTGGGACTGTGTGTGTATGTGCATACAGATGTCATTGTGTGTGTGTGTGTGCTTGTAGATCTATCTTTGTGAGGACCGATTTGTGCATAGACCTTACAGAGTGAGGACATTTTGGGCAAGTAAGGACATTTTGGGCAAGTAAGGACATTTTGGTCCGTCCTCACAACTTTAAATGGCTGTTTGAGGGTTAAGACTTGGTTTTAGGGTTCAGGTAAGAACTGGGTTTTGGTTATGGTTAGAGTTAGGCATTCAGTTCAGATGGTTAAGGTTAGGGTAAGGGGCTTGGGAAAGCATTATGTCAATGATGTCCCCACAAAGATATAATACAAGTGTGTGTGTGTGTGTGTGTGTGTGTGTGTGTGTGTGTGTGTGTGTGTGTGTGTGTGTGTGTGTGTGTGT
>JBBMJY010000014.1:5595275-5608549 GCA_037833715.1 Toxotes lorentzi
TGTGTGTGTGTGTGTGTGTGTGTGTGTGTGTGTGTGTGTGTGTGTGTGTGTGTGTGTGTGTGTGTGTGTGTGATCTGCTGCTACCTGTGCAAACAAACACAAATAACTGATTAAACATCTGCCACAACAGAAGCACAATGACAGTTATGAAAATCAAAATCTCAGAGTATAAAAAACAAAAATGAGATTAAAAATGAGAATAAAAATGGGAGGAAATAACATCAACAGAAAAAAAAATGGGAGCATTTATCATTTCCTGGCCTACATTTCATCTAAATTGTACTCTTTGCCTTTTTGACTTGCTGGGGCTTTCATGACTCTACATTATCATCCTCGGTATTATATCATCAACTGTTTCCTGTAATGATGCCGAACATCATTTACATAGAAAAATAGTGCTTACTCATCTTATAATGTGTTCATCTGCAGTCATATGCAGATGGATTAAAGCAAAAATCAATGTTTTATTCTTTTACCCTTTTACTGATGATGGGATTTGGGAGCAGAAAAAGGGCACGATTGAAGCTTATCGCCGCAGATTGAAGCTTATCGCCATATGGCATTGTTGATTCTCGACTATCTGCAGATTTTAGGGTTGCCAAAATTCAGATTAATTAATTATAGAAAAATAACGCGTAAAAAAAATAATAATAACACTGAATAATAACTGATTAATCGCACCCTATGAGACCTGTGCTTGGTCTGGTTTATTTTGTCATACAAGATATTTGGGAACTAAGAGGAAATTAGGTCAATGGGAAGATTATTGTTGACTGGTGACTTTCTATATGTTCAATAAAGTGAAAATATTATGCAGTGGATTTGAAATTGCACTATATGTTAAACTATTGATCTGCGTTGCATAAGTTTATTTTGACATAGAAGATAAAGTATTGAAGTACTGCGGCCAAAGGGATGATTGATGCTCTGTATGTTCAATGAAATGAAAATGTTATGCCTCGTGTCTTAATCTGAACCCTATATTACTGTTGGTTTGTGTGTATTTATTTATTTTTTTGGTATCTAAAATAAGACACATTGACAATCATTACATTGCCAGGGATAAAAAAAAAAAACGTATGGACGTATTTTCATTAATGATTTAGCTGAAACATTTTTGATTTTTACTTCCTCAATTCATTCATATTTCTGGTTGTTACGGCCCTTATTGCAGTGAAAAAAACATGTCCTGAATGTATGGGAAATAAAAGAAATGTTGGCCTTTCAAGTTGTATTATGTATGTGTATTCATTGATTCATTCATCTAGCAAAATCCATTTGAATTAAAATATCTTTAAATGCTTCTGAAGGCAAATATTGATTGACTGCGATTAATTTAGATTACTTCTTTTTATCTCTTCACAGCCCTAATGGGTTTATCTCTAAACTCTGGCGTTAGAGGAAATGTGTTTCTTTGAAACAGCAGTGGAAATGCCTACCACAGGCGCAGCATGTGGGCTGGAGCAGCACACGCTCCAGGCTTTGAGACGATCATCATCGTCATGTTTGAGCCTCCCAGAAACCAATGTTTGTGGATATTTTTACAATCAATGACACAGATAACAAACAGTCTTAAAAAGCCTCACAGGCCTTCACATGTTCAAACAAAACAGCCGCTGACTGTGCACGATACAACACTGACTGATTCCCTGTTCGAAATGATAACATCGGTTTGTAGCTGATTCCCTTATGCGTTTGATTATTCTCCATAACCCACTGACAGACACGTGCAGTGGGGGTCTTAATGAGTTGGCGCCATCTGTCTACACACTGCCTTGATTGTCTTGTGGTGTCTGACTTTCATCTTGTTACCACAGATTACATGACAGTAAGCAATTCTTTAGTCAATCAGCCACTGTGCAGCTACGCCTCCACTCTCATCAGTGTGCAGGGAGGCTGGCATGTGTCCCACCCTGTTACGCACATATACTGTACAAAACCACACAAGGAACACACACACAAGATGTGTGATACTGTATGTTTAGCATTTTTATAGCACTGTCAAATGAGACATCTTGGAATAATTAATGGTAAATAAGAAAAAAAACATGTAGTCAAGCTGATTTACAGCTTTGTACAAGCCAGGATCTTTGTCGCTGTTTGTGTTTTCTTCAAATGAAGACCACATTTCCTAAACCCACTCTTACCTCCTGTCACAAAATGCCTTTGAAGGCTTGTATCCCCTACCCACTCCCTGGGTGACGCTTGGTTTTCTCATTCACTTTACAGAAGAGGATGAACATTTATTAAGTGATTTTTCCATTTGCCTCTCAATCCGTACACCATCTGCCATTGTGAGAATCCTTCTCAGTAGAAAACCAGTGCCCTCACCCAGTGAGGCTATCTCTTCATATGCCATAAAACAATCAATCGACTTTAGATGTGATCTGATGGCAAACTGCAAGCTTTGGTTGATGGTGTCATTTGTTTACAATAAATAGGAATGTAATGGTTTATGGATGTTTAAATACCGACAACAATAAATTGCCATCTGTTATTAGGTGCCACTATGCCACAATTGGTCAGAGTTCAGAGTTTGAATCCCAGTGAGGGTATCTGTAATCATCAGTAATAATTACCCTGCAACACTATGCAGTGATCAGTCGTTGTGAAAAATTGTGGTTGCTAACTCCTCAGCTTTGTTTCCAAGAGTTTAACCAGAGTTAAACTGAACAACGATTAGCAAAGATTAGCTCTGTGGTTGATCATTGATTCCTCATATGCGGCAACCTGCATCCAACCTGCCTCACCGTGTGACTCCACTGTATGCTAGGAAATACCTCACATTCCTACTAGGAGCCCAAGTACCTTAGAGCCCATTTCACCTCACTGAGTTCTGTTAAAGTTGTTTATAAAGCCATACAGTGCTGTAGTATAAAGGGTCCCTCTGTGAGCATTACCCATGAATAATGAACACTAAAAAATATATGAAATATTTACATCATGAGGAGCAAATCACATGTAAAATCTAAGTGAACTGTGTCTCACCAGAAAAGTTGTTTAAATGAATTCAAACACAGCACGCGTCGACTAATTTCAAAATACAATGTAAAATGCAAGCTAACGTTGTTGTAACGTCCAGATGTCAACAAGCAGCCACTGAAAGTTTTTAATTCATTCACTGTTTATCCAGAATTTCATTTTCTCCCATTTTTCCAAATGACGTTTTTCACTATTTGCTGATATTTTCTACACCAAATGATTAATCTAGAAAATAAACCAATGGAAACCAATGGACAATGAAAATAGTTGCTAGCTGCAGCCCTAAAAAAATATGCTGTTTCAAATGTACATGAAACGAATGTAAAGCTGACATGCTAGCCTTCTTATAGCTGGCCTCAGCTATAGGAAAGATGTTTTTCTTCCTCCATCAGAATGTCCTTTGGCCTTAATAAATAAGGTAACAGCAAAAAAGCTGCTTAAATATACAGAGATAAACAGCTGCACAGACAATCAGAGCAGATCAGAGGTCAGGCGTACACGCTTTGTCTACCTCTAAGCGCAATCATCTCTCCCTACTACTCAGCCGAGAGATTTAATTGGCAACTTGAAACCAGGGCAAGAGCAGAGAAAGTTAAAATCCACAGCTACACTTCCCCCACTCTTGGCTTTGCATAATCAAAAAGTCTAAAATCTTTCTCACATTCAGACATATCTCCCATGAAAGTCATTAAGGGATGATTAAAGGATTGGCATAGGCTACTGCTCTCAAGTGTTTCCTGCTGTAGATTGACATGTGGCCCGTGGGGAAGCTGCTTTTATATTTCACGAGCAGGAAAGGCACCTAGACTGGAATATGTTCAGACCGCGACCCACTGCACCTCATTCACACCCTCACATTTCTGACGAAGCAGTCTGCGCAGGAAGGCAAGTAAAAATGAAAGTGGTGAAATCTCTGCAGGACTGGCTCTTAATTGAAACACTGAGGTAACTGTTGCTGGCATGTGTCATGATCTCAACGCATCAAATGTTCACAGTCGAAGCTGATGGTGTTAAAATATTTCAATATCAAAACTTCCCTGTGCATGCATTACGGCTGGAAATGTTCTACCACAGCGTTAACATGACAATAAAGCTGTGGCCACAAGGCCTCTCACTGCAGAGGCCCTGGTATGTGTCGAGGCACAGAGAAGAGGAAAATACAGATGGAGAGAGATGAAAAAAACAGAAAAGGGACTTTATGTCATGTTGGGATAGGATGAAAGGAGCAAAGCGGCAGAGAGCAAGGAGCAAACGTTTAAAAAAAAAAAAAAAAAGACATGCCGCACCAAGTCAAGGAGCAAAACCCCACAGGAAATGCACTGCAGCGAAGCAGAGAATAAACAGCATGATAATGTGTGGAGGGAAAAGAGAGATGGATGTGGAAGAGACAAATTTTCTTTCTCAATCAAAACCAGTTGTCTACCTCGCACATGCATGTCTAAACAACATGTGAGCCATTGCCATTTGCATAGTTTCAGTGTGTGGGCTTGCAAATGCAGGACGAGAGCGTTTACACATGCATGTTTGCACTTGCTTGTTAATTCATACCTCCACGCAGGCAGTGAGTGTGTGAGTCCCTGCCAATGTCCGTCTGTCTTTCTGTGCCAGACATCTGCATCAGTTTACCTGTTTCTGCCTTTGAGCCGTAAGAGTTTCGTCTTGGTGAGGCTGCAGAGATAACAGTGCACGAAACCTCCACCACTGTGTGCATCATTGCCCTAATGAGTGATGACTAAATGTTACCTGAAACTAATTTTCAGACACCTTCCTAAACACATTACCACTAAATGAAACAGTGGTCTTAAAGCTGCATTAACTGATTTTCTGGCCACTTGGAGTATCAGAAACAAACTGTAAACACATTCCTGACATATTACAATCTTTTAAGTTGTTAAACTTGTTAGCAAACAAGTGCATATGTGCACATTTTGCACATAGAGACCAACATCCAGCAGAAATGACTTGATGGGAAAAAACTCCAACACTCCAACTGTTCTGACAACTCATAGCACACTCAACTGCCAAAAATGCCACTGGAGAGAGTATAATGGTTCCTCAGCTCCTGTGCCAGGTATATGTCTTGAGAGGATCGCACAGAGTTTTCTCAGCAGAGAGCGTGTCTGGTGACAGAAGCCGCAAGAGACTGCGGGATGAAGAGAGGAAGAGAACCAGTGATCAAAAAGTAAGAGAGACAGGGCGTAAAAGAGATGGAGGACGAAGCAGAAAGAAGCACAGCAGAAACCTCAGGAGATGGAGCTGAGACTCAGGCTTGACTGTCAATAAACAGATAATCAACAGCAGGTGAAAGACACAAAATATACATTTTTCTAAGTTTATGTACACATGAAGAACAAACAATCCCTTTAGTATTTCAGTATTTTTACTCCAAATAAGGTGTAATGTGAGAAGGTAGCTTAATTTTAAAAACTTTTAAAAAGGAGCATAAATTGATAATCAGAATTTCAACTCTTTCAAGATAGAGAAGTCATAACATTAGAAACCTGTTAGCATTGCTAACTTTAAGAGCTTCCAACATGTCTGCCTGACGGTGTTAGTTCAATGTTCTCATCACAAATTAACAGAAATATAAGAGTAACATGAACTTTGTCCTTTCACATGCCTCTTTCACTCTGTTTTTTTTTTATTTTCCGATCCATTATCCGACTCAGATACACCTGTGCTGCCACAGCACTCATGCATATCAATGACTATGACATAAAGAGCATGTTCATACATGCATATTCTCTCTTTTCTCAAATTCCTTCTTTTCAAATGGATATTGGCTTAAACAAAATTGGTTACGGTAAAGTATTTAAAAATATTTACTTTCTGGAACTTTCTGTTCTTATTTTCTTTACCATCAGAATTAAATACCTTCCTTTGTAGTAGAGGAATTGAGGCTAAAATGCTAAGTTTCCTCTGTCCGGAGGGGATTTACCAGGCATTGTACATTATATTAGAGGTGCAAACAGACAGACATTAAAGTTTTGTCTCAATAATATGTCAAGTTTAAGTTCACATAAATACACAGTAAACTTTTACATGTGGGACAATGCACTCAATCATCAATCATACAGGAGGCTGCAAGAGACACAGCAGTTCTCTAAATGAAGAGTGCATCATTGCTGAAGTCCATGTTCAACCTCCTGGCCGGCTGCTCTGCCAAGGACTACAAACTCACTTCCAAAACATCCATGAAGAACTCCAAAACACTTTTGTAACAAAACAGGGCAAACTAAACTTGTAATTATGAGGTTTATATAATTGAGGTCAAGTCTTTTTTTAAGTCTTTATGTACATAAGTACCATGTACCAAGGGCCATGTTTTTACTCAAGTCTAACATGACTATCGAATCAAAAGGGAACGGGATAGAATTGGTTATGTTTGTTTACTACAGGCATTATCAGCCTCAGATTAAAGCTAATGGTAAAAAAAAACAGTGTTTGCCGTGACGCAGAAAAGATAACAGTGGAGGACTTGATTGACCACATGTTGACCACATCTGTTGAATTAACATTGCAGTTCAATGAGTCATTGGAAAACAACATTCTGAGCAGCCTCCTTTCAAAGTCCACTCCGAATTACATTCTCCTCATTAGAGCATTATTTATCCAAGGGAAGTTGCCTGAGCACAGAAGCAAAGTCTCCCTCATTAATCACTAATTTGCAACAACAAATATGTTTGAGAGAAACGTAATGCCACCCACGTTACATTTTTCTATCAACACAATGAGGAAAAGCAAAATGTCCATACAGAACATGCTGTATCTGCCAAATATTCAATGACAATATTTTTATTTTCCCTTCAATATCCATTCTTGAAATACGATATGTGCTTGTAGCAGCTAAAGTATGATTAACATGTTCATGATAAGGCACTAGCTACTCATTCTCACAGCTCTCATCATGTCCTCTTCAGCAGGCTACCAGCCACAAACAAGCCTGCTAATATTTCTTAAGTGGTCAATCTCAGTGTTGTACACGAGTTTAAATATGAACTGTATCAGCCCTCATCAAGGCTTCACTATATATTTATCAGGAAATTACTTCGTCTTCTAGTGTTAGCAAGCAGACATCCTTGATCATCACTTCTTACCACAAGCTGTCATGTTATAGTGTCTTCAGAAGACTTTGCACTTGGTGGAGGGCCTGAAGTTTCAGAGTTGCTCAGTAAAGACATGTGGTTAATCAACAAGCTTTCTTTTCCTCTTGTGTTGTCACTGTTTGTTTGTCAGGGACAAAGGGATTAGGTAAGGCCAATCTTATAAGGAATTATACAGAAACTGAGTCATGGATTGTTATTTTATTGTACACACCAGAAAGCGGAAAATACTATAAAATCAAATACTATAAAATTATGTCATCTACTAACCTTTGGGTCTGAGCAGCTGTGTGAAGCACTTCTGCCAAAGAAATGGTTTTGGACTAAAAAATGTATCACTAAAAAAAAAAAAACTTTTAAAAACTGAAATTATATCCCTTATACCAAATGTAGTTTCATTAATTTACAATGATGTTCAACTAAAATATTTCCTGTGTCACTAGTTTAGAGTGAGATTGATAAACCAACTCAAAAATATAACTCATCCAGTTTACTTTACAAACACACTGCACACTGACCTTTACTTTAACTGCACAGAATGACTGGCTGACTGTTGTGCATTTGACTGTAATGGCAGGACGTCCTTTGATTATCATGGGTAAGTTTAAAGGGCTTGCCTTTTCAAAGTATGAGTCTAAATATAAACCGTATCAGCCTTCACTATATCTTTATATATTTATCAGCAAATTACTTTGTCTTCTAGTGTAAGTCATTAAGCCCCGTGATTTTAGTAAAGTGTGTGGCTGTTTGATAGAAAGGATGAAATAAATAAACATTAAAAAACACAGCGGAGAGAAACAGAAATGGGAAGACAAACAGAGTGAAAGGTTGACAGACAGGACAGGATTCAAAGAGAACAGCTCAGCTGACCCTCATATGAAGCAGTTTTGTGTTGGCTGTGTGGTGACAGGAAGGTCACCGTCACAATAAGTGTCTAGTCAAGTATGGCCTCGCCTGGAGACATGAATAGGCCTCCTCAGCAGCCATTCATCCCTCCCACTGTCCCTCCTTCCTGCCGTCCCTCTATGCAGCCAGCAAACCCATGCTGCGAGTGCTCCAATACAACAGCTTCCTCTGTTGGCTGGCGTTGTATGAAAAGTTAATGGTAATTGCCCACAGATGCCACATTAGGGTAGGATAGCGGGGGGAGAGAGAATTGGCTCTGAAAAGAATACTTAGAGGGAAAAATGGAGGTCATAATTGTGGTTTCAAAGAAACGGAGAGGACTTATTCAGGACCATCACAGAGAAGTCTGGAGTCCCTCAGGAGAACTCTGGCCGGGGGACAGCATTGTCATCAAACGGACACTGAAAAGAGTTTGGAGACCAGTATATGCCATACTGAATATTTTTTATGCAAAATGAAAGCAAAGTTTAATGGATAAAATATCTGCGATGGATGAGGCTGGCGTTATTTCATATTTTCATTTCGGTCAAAAAAATACCATAAATCCACTAAAACATAAAACAATGTGCGATCTTATCCCCAAAAACTGTCCGACTTCCCTACCTTTAACTGGCATGTCATTTCTGCAGGACACTGCAGTTTTTAGCAAACATTGTGTGGATTAATCTGGATTTGGAGTACAGAGTACAGTATATGGTATCAGGAGAGTTCATGTGGACTTGACAAAATAAACTGCGCTCACAGTCCTGCAGTGCACACACATTCACATCCTATCTCTGACGGCTCAGTGGTGGTCACACTGTACAGCCATTACTTGCTGAGGTAGAACATTTAACCTGCATCCATCCATTATCCGTACCGCTTATCCTCTTAAGGGTCGAGAGGCGTGGTACACCAAACAGATCGGCGGTCAATCCCAGCCGCCAGTTATCATAACATGCATGTTTCAAAGTAGCTGCAGAACTGTACATATGGCCATTATGCATCAATCCACACCCTTATGTAAATTATCCACTCATGACCTCTCAGAGACCCATGTGTCCATACCGTACAGTCAGTGATCCTGCAGTCACAGTCACATCGACAATCTGTCTGATGTGCAGTACTTTTTTTTTTTTTATTCATGGACTCACAATCCCTACAGCCGTCCTATTTCTGGCACTATCTCTAGGCTGGATAAGGAAAATCAAACCAACAACGCAGAGTGTGTTCCTTTAAACACAGGGGAAAGATTAAAATAATACTGGGTGCTGAAAAGAGGATAAGTATAACAGCAATCGATATTTATGTCACAGACGGTAATACAAATCAGTAGACATAGCTAAAACTGGCTCTGTGATCCCTCAAACATACTAACTGTTTGGTTTTGCATTTATTTAGTTTGTGCTTTTTCTAGCATAACTGATTTGCACGAGTGCTCTGGTGTGTCTGTCTGTCTGTCTGTCTGTCACACTGATAAGGCCAACCTGGTTTTGTGTCGGAAAATGAGAAAAAAAAAAGATAAAAAAACATGACACAACAACTGAAAGAGACATGACGGGAGAGAGAGACCGGGAGATGGAAAGGGAGAGAGGATTAGAGAAATCCTTTCCCAGATCACTGGGGATCAGGTCAAATCTTCATCATTGTGTCTTTCGGGGGACAGAGGGTAAAACTAACTGCACGATAGCTTCAATTTCTCCTGCCGTCACCTGTCAGTGAGCTCAGTCAGAAAAACATGTGACTCAGGGCAGAACATAGTCCTGACACTGCTAGTCTCTCATGTAGCGGCTGAATGTTTCCCGAGTCTGAATCTGCTGCGTTTGTTGACTCTGATCTGAACCAAACACATGTAACTATCCAGGCCTTAAAACTAACAAAATATAACGTGATGATGGAGCCAGAGGAAAAGTCACTCATGACCACACATGTCAACCTCGTGGTGGCACAAGAGGAAAAGTTAGCAGATCACCAAAGTTACTGGGATTCATCCTCTGGGCACCATGAATGTCGGCATGAAATTTAAATGCCGTACATCCAATAGCTGAGTAAATATTTCAGTTTGGACCAAAGTGGTGGACCATCAGATTGAAGCCACGCCACTATACAGCTAAAAACTCTTCAAATTAACCGCTTACTTACACAGCCATATGGAACCTGTGTTAAGGGTTCGCAGGTAGGCTGCTTTGCTTTAAGGGACCACATGCCAAACGTTTACAGGTTTCAGCTTAAAGAAAGTAAAGATTTTTTGCTTTTCTCTGTTTTACATTTTTGTAAACTGAGTATCTTTGAGTTCTGGACTGTTGGTCGGACAAAACAAGCAACGTGGAGACCAGAACGGTAACAAAGGCTGGTTACTGCTGTCAAAGAGACGTGCTCAGAATGTGGGTTGTATGCCCAAAAAGAAGTGGAAAAAAATATAAAGATATAAAGATAGCAATTTAAAGTTGTGCAAGATACTGAAATATTGCTTTTATTAGAGTTACTTTAGTCAAGAGCACCCGTCACAACTCTATGTTTTTTTTAGATGAAAGAACAACTTGTGCAGTTGTTTTAGATGAAAAAACAACTTGTGCAGTGACAAGTAGCGGCATAAAACACAAGAAAGATAAACAGCGCTGCTTGTAGGCACTGGAGAGGATCCACTCATGGGCAAGCTGCCATGAAAAATGCATTGTGAAAATGCTGGAGGGCTCCTGTAAAACCAAACCAGTTTTCCACCCTGATGCACCCGACGGAGGGCTCCGTATAAACATGAAGGTGCTCTTTCTCTTCTGAGAGCGGCGGCCCAGAAATAAACCTGCTATTGTCACTGCCGCTTTTCTATCCAACCTGTTCAAACACGCTTAACATGGTAACCTCAGCGTGCCAAGGGAGAAAACCAAAGAGATAAAAAAAACACACCTGCAAAATGCCACCATGCCTACAGACGCCTACGGTATTTACACTTATGTATACAGAGTGACAGTTCACACCAGATGATATATCTTCCAGGATGCTGTGAGTTTCCTGTTTAGTGGGTTGTGTGAGAGTGAATGTGTTCTTCTACTTTTGTCTTCTCCCTATGTGAAGTTCATTCAGTTATAATTTAGATGGTCAAAGTCAGAATATGTTTTTTAACATAATTCGTCACTTTCCAGTTCACAATTAAGATTAAAATTAAGATTAGTTTTATGTTGGTTAAAGGATCATTTAACTTTTTTTAAAGAATAACTTTCCAAAGACGTTTCTTTATTCTATGACATTTTAAAGACCAAATTAATCAGTTAAACATGACAATCTGCACATTTACAATCACATTACAACTGACTATTACAGTGATAGTCAGTGGTAATTGTAACAGCTTTTACATTCATTTCAAAGCATACTGAAAAACCTGCATTTTAACCTGCAAAATAAATTGTTTCACACCAGCTAACATTATTGGTTCCATTACATCCTGTTAGCTGAGTTAAAAGTAGAGGACAAGGTGCTTACAGCTACTAAGAGACATATCTGTGCGTGTGTGAGTGAGAGTGTAGATATGAATCTTCACTGATTTTAGCCACAGTCCATTAACTCAGCACTGAGTCTCCATGTACAACTAAGCACTGCAGGTCGCAGGTTCACACCCTGGCCTCTAATCCGGTCTTCCTCGGTAGGAAGTCTGAACGGCTGTTCCAGGTGTGTGTGTGTGTATATGCTCCTGCCATCTGGCCCAAAGGTCTGCTTCCTACCATCTTTCCAAACAGGAAGCCAAAACAAATCCTTGATGACACGGGTCAGCAGTTTAATTGTCTCTGTGGGATTTCTGTGCAGCCAGCAACCGAAGCAGTCCCCTTCATCTCAACAGCACCAGAGCCTGCAGCACTTTGAAATCAATTCATTACACTGACAACCTGTGCATGTGCCTGTAATGTGTGTGTGTGTGTGTGTGTGTGTGTGTGTGTGTGTGTGTGTGTGTGTGTGTGTGTGTAAAATAAAGAGGGAAGCCTCTTTTCTCACACACACACCTCATTAGATGTGTATTGATGCAGTTCCTTATGTCTTGGCCTTCCAGCCACAGTAGAGCAACGCATCAATAAAATAAGAGCAATGTGTGTGTCAGACGAGGAGAGAGAATAAGGCCTCACACACGCACACACACACACACACACACACACACACACACACACACACACACACCTGTTCCTCTCATTTTCAACAATCCTATCTGACCCCTAACAAGACAAGACAACCTGGGCAGAAGCTTCCCAAAAACGTGGCATCTTAATTTGAAAGGTTGGGAGTCAAACTCCCCCCCAGCCGCTCCCGTGAGCCTCGGGAGACCCCACCCAGAGACCCCCGCGTGCTACGGCGCCGTTAAAACCCAACATGCGTTCACTGTGAATGAGATGCTGACGGCCCGGTGGTCCCGCCCTGCCAACAGCCGGGGTGTGTTGTAAATGACAGCCGGTGTGAGAAGCACCAAGACGCGGTATGACAAACACTGTTTCCCCCGCTTACCTTCAAACTGAGTCCGGTTCCTGCAGCCCAGCACAGCACCGACGGCTCCACCGGTGAGACGCTAACGCCGGTCACTTCATAAGTTATCCCCGCTACACATCACGAGTCCACGAGGAAGAGTAGTTTCACTATCAAGCGCCAGCTCCAGATGTGAACGAGGGCGGTGTTCACGTGTCATAAAGATGTGAAATATCGGTCAACCGAGACCTCGGTTTTGTACGAAGCACACCTGGTCCTCCGTCTGTGTCTGTCTGTCTGTCCGTCCCCAGCCCACGGTGCTGCTGCAGCTGCTGCCGCCGCTGGATGACAGGACGCCGACTGACCGAAAGACTGAGTGACTGCCGCTCCGCCGGCGGGCGTCACAGTGCCGCCTAGCGGTGATACTGAGTGACTACAAGTCTGCAGAGCGCGATTTTTAACCCTGTTAAAAATCTGCACGTTTGTTGTAATTATAAGGTTTTACATAATTGAGTAGAAGCAAAGAGCGGGAATACCATCTGGACAAACTGTTCTAAGTCGTTTCTCAGTCATTAAATACTGATTTTACTCCCGTACTGACAGCTATCAAAGAAAAGTTAAAGGATCCTAAAGGACATTACAGTGTGTGAGATATCCAGATTAAACTGTATAATATTGGTTTTATTTATTTGTTTGCTATCTTGCTTATTCACTCATTAATGTTTGAGCATTTCAGAATATCAGTTCAAATAACCAAAATAATAATTAAAAAATAGTAAAACCAGATATTGAATTATGGGTTTGAAAAAATGCACACATTTGAGAGAGGTGACAAAATATAAAAATGACCATAACGCTTTT
>JBBMJY010000014.1:5608649-5630291 GCA_037833715.1 Toxotes lorentzi
CGATCTAATATTTCATGTTATATATGTTATCTGAACTATGCATGTTCCGCATTCTTGCCAAAAAGTTATTTACACACAGTGAATTGAACAAAGTGTTGTCTTACATAGTGACTTTACTTCTGGAGTCAGTTACACCTCAGAGACAAACTGTGATAAAACAATAAAAATAACATAAATCTATTTGTCTGAGATTTTAGATGCATGGCGTGGTGCTGTGTAAAAACTAATGCCAACACCATTCCCAGATTTAAAGCACATCTGTAAATCCAAACATATTCAACCATGTGTTACAGGTAAAGTCTCTGAGAGTCCAAACAATAGTAATTTTTTGCTGTTGATGTTTTTGCTGACCTCTGAAACACACTCAGGATATTCAACATTATGTTTATGAGCAATTGGGGTAAATTATCGAGTAACACACTGACAAAACAGTATCTGGTATGTTTCTGAGCTGTCAGAGAGGACCCCAAGCACAAACAGAACATTAGGGTTACGTTTTGAGAACTGCTCCAGTTGCTGGGAAAAAAAAAAAAATCCATTAAGGGCTCAGCTAAGAGCCAGTCTCAGTGGTCATCTGGTGTTCATTTATTTCCCCCATCCCATTATCAGTCCATCACAGGGCTAACACACAGACAAACGTGCACACATTGAGAGGGATTTAAGTAAAATTTAATTAGAAACATACAAATGTTTGCTCCATGTCTGCTCTGCTTGACAAACTCTTTAGTATCAGTTAGTCAGAAGTGACCTTGTTTATGATACTGAACAAGCAGATGAGCGTTAGGTACTTTCCAGTTCAGTTCACAAGTAATTGAACTGCTCCCCACACACACACACACACACACAATACAACACTGGCACCTCAACTGTAATCTTTGTCAATATCCATAAAACAACACAGCCGGGTGTCTGAAATATTAGAGAGTATAATGCTCCAAATGTCTGAAGTGTTGGCTTTGAAGGGCTTCCACCAGGAGGAGGAGGATCATCCTGCACTGATACAAACTACATGCCACACATAAACTTCAATTTTAGCCATTTCTTTTTGTTAGAAAACTCTTTCAGAACACATGGGCGGTGCAGCAGTTGTGGTTTATTCCCCTCCTAAATCGCTCTCCCCTGCAGGGTCGGTGTCCTGTTCCTCCGACCACCCCTTAGATCTCTTTACTGTCCTCACCCACCCTACAGCCAACAGAGACTTGGATTCATCTAACCACCGTCTCTCACCACCCCCGCCGCTCGCTACAACATTCAGGTCCTTGCAACAATGTGGTCATCAGATGTGAAAAGACACAGCGCACAAGATACAGCTCAGAATAAAGGATCATTTTTATGCTCCACACAAGCCTGGCCAGGTGTTTCTGGGTGTGTTAGGGATGAAATCTCACTTTTGGTGTGGTGGTGAATCGCTGAGTAATGCCTGCCTCATGGCAACAGACAATAGACCTTCAAACACAAAGTTTGCTTTTTTTTTAATCCACAAATTTTATGTGTGCATGTGCATGTTTTGGCAGATGCTTTATCTTTACAGGTGCAGAACACAGATGCCACGCTGACAGTGAATGTGAAGCAGACAAAGACACTGTCTCAGCGTTGGGCAGGCTGTTTACGATCAACTGACTTCACATCACTGAAGGAAACCACAACAAATGTATCTGATGATACAAAGCCTCCCACTGATTTTTCTTTTATCTAAAACAAATTAAATGAGAAGATTGACACCACTTTGATGTCTGTACAGTCAATATGTAGCTTAGCTTATCAAGAAGACTGGGAAAGACTAAGAGAACAATTTGTTTCAAGTTTGGTTTTTAAATGAGAAAAACAACACACAGTAAAAATCAGTTGATCTGCACCCACTTAAAAGGCAGAACAGAAAAACAGTTCTGTTGAACTGAGATACACTGATGCTTAAAAAATTGCACAATTCATTGTGTTGAACAGCAGGAAGATGATTGCTGAAAGCCTCCCTGACAGAAAGCACAGGTTATGTTGAATCTTCTTCTGTATTGGTCTGAACGTGTGAGTTATGTGTGTGAATAAACTGATGAGTGTTTGTGTGTTTTCTGAGTATTAGAGACCACATTTCCTCCTGTTGCAGGTTTGGTTGCAGGTTGCTTGGTTACACGCAGAGCTTCATCACTTTAACTCCTACCTCCTCCTCCTGCTGGAGGCCAGGACAGGAAGTGCTGGCAAGCTTTCTGACAAATGGGCCCAGGTCAGGAGGAACTGGGCCTGACTACTATTATACATGTGAGATACCAGTGAAGACACTGGGAGGGTGTCTGTGATGGGGTTGTATTTTGGAATTGATAGAGGATTTCTCTTAAGGTATATTTTTTCTTCAGTTTTATATTTGTGTGTGTCAGTTGTGGTGTCATTATGTTTGACAGGTTAAGCTAATTTACAGTTCACACACACTCACGCAGGTACACAAGCACACAAGCGTCCGTCCACGTGCAGCCTGTGCAATGAATTCTTGTTTCCAGATTCTGTTCACTCCATCACTCTTTGCTGTCTGTTGTGTTGCACACTGAGTGAGAGTCACATTACGTGCTGCACATACAGAGAACTGCTTTCCTTTTGTAAGAACTGATTACAATGCATAGCTGCAGAAAACAGGCTTTGAGGATAATCAGGGTGAGAGAGAAATAGGGGAGATTTACAAGGTGCGTTCACGCTTCAGGAGACTTTTACAGACATTAGAGGGAAATCTTTTCATTCAAATGAAACTGATTACCCTTTTCAGCCTGGTGTGTTTGATGTTTGCTTTTTTTATGTTGTTTGTACTCTTAAAAACTGACAAACTAAAAATCACTGTTGAGCTCTAAACTGAATGTTGATTTGAAAGAGTTGGAGGGCTAGAATTTCAATTTGACAAAATAAATAAATAAATAAATGAGTAAACCGAAATGTATGAATTGATCCAATATTATTAGAAGATACCTTATTTGTTTATTGCCTCATATCTCCACCCTGTGGAGCAATAAAGGAATTAGAATTAAGAGGAAAGGTTAAACACCTTTTTGGTTATATTTGTTTGAAATGTAATGAATGAATAGAGTAATTTCTCATCATGTGATCTGATAAACAGAACAGTCGATTTTTTTTCGAAAACAGTTCATGAAGTTCTGTGTCCTCATACTGACCCACAAATGGATCAGATTATGAATATGAAGTAAGAGAAACCACAGCCAATACATTTCATGAGCACAGTGCACAAACGGAAGCATTGAGGTTTTGTTTTTTTTTTAGATTAGAAATGAATTTAAAACAAATAAAAGCCCTGCATTTCACATGTATTGATGGAAAAGTATAATAGTCTTAGTAGCAAAGTGAAGACCAGAGACCATAAAGACACATCACTGCCACCTATTGGACAACACGTTACTTTCTGATTGCCTCCATATTTTTAGATCAAATTCTGTAAATGCTCAATGTTCAAAGACTCTTTAAAGCCTCAGAACAACATGTTCAAGAAAATAAATAAATAAATAATTTGGTACATGTGTTGTTGTTTTTTATTTTTAATATGTGTGTGACATATGTGACTTTAGAAGAAAAAAAAAACTCTGAACCAACAAAATCCGAATAAGAGTAAAATCATGTGAAAAACCCACACATTTTAATGTCCTGTTAAACAGAGATTTCTTCTCACTTTATATCACGTAGTTGTGTGTTTGAATCGTGGTAGATGCAAACAGTGTACCACACTGAAACAAAATGCATGACTGTGCAGATCATGTGATCCCCTTGCTATGCTGAGTCAGCCCTCATCAGTTCACTGGCTGCATAATTATTTAAGTCTACATATAAATCAATATAAACTCAATAAGATCCATTTTTAAAATAAAATTCTGCATTTGTGTTGGATCCACAACAGGAGTCACACGTTCTTAATGAATCTACTAAATATCTAAAGTGAGAATAATTCAAAATATGAACGTGTTTGTTGCTGTCAGTGTTGTAAACATTATCTAAACATTAATAACTTTACTAGTCTGTATATTATAGTGAGAATCTACTGCATCAAACACCAGTGTCAAAGGCCCATGGCTGCAATAAAACCAACAGGAGTTTTAAAAACAGAAACTGCGTCATGTCTTACACACGTATCGGTGGGCAGAGGAGGGTCGTTCATGCAAGGTCACCATATTACTGTACAGCCTTCTGGGGGAGATGGGAGGTTCCTATGTGATAAGCTCACAGGTACAGGCTACCCAGTCTCAAGTTCCCCCAGGAGGTTTCAGCAGGTTTTCCATCACCAGACTGATACATGTTTAATCACAGAATAGTGTCAAAGAGCTTTTGACATTTCTTGATGAGCAGTGTTCAATAGCTTTAATCCATTTAAACCTTCTGGGAGCTGTGTTGTGGAACATGTTGAATTTCTTTCCGCCTGCGTATGAAAAACACCAGAAATGTATTGTTTCAGCTGTTTGCTTTATTATTGACAGTCAGTACAGTTCTCTGTAAAACCTGATCTGCTGACTTGTGTGTATTTATGTAGTGTCTTCATGTTTCCTATGTTTCGGCGACCCCAAAAAGCCAGGTTCACTAGGTGGCATTTGGTATGTGATAATATGACTAATTGTATTTTTGCACTACAAAACAAACTGACATGATGCACTCTTAAAGAGACACTGCAGGACATTGTGTATGTTCCTAAATTTATATGTGCTGGTGTCGGTTCAAAGACCCAAACTGGATGTGAACAGCAAAAGGTAAACTTCTCTGGGTAAATGCAATGTTATGGTTGTCACAATGGTATCTCATGCAGACTGGGCCTCACGCCCACTGTCTCTTGACCAGCAGCTTATGGAGCAGCAGATAGCAGCAGCTGAAGGATTTTATCTGCAGAAAAAACCTGCTCCAGAACTGCAAAAATATCATCAGCATTCAAATCCCTGACTCATGTTAAACACGGTATAATCTACTACCAAGTCAGGGATGTAGAAAGAGAAACTGTCACAAAATCCAAAGTATTAAAAATGTATGGCTTGAATCTTGTCTATTTTACAATATTTAAATAAGACTCTGTTTTATTGCATAAACTTATTAAACACCTTTTCCAAGACTGGAAAACCCCCTCACCAGCTGAATTTTCATGTCAGTCACATTAATAATACGGAAGAAATGTCCCGTGACGCACGTAAAGCCGCAGATAGCGCGGCGGTGCGGAGTCCCCACCCTGCCCTGGCTTCTGTCCGATAACGCAGAGGAGGGAAACAACAAGGCTGCAGCCTGAGACCTTTACCTAGTTTTCTTCACACAGAAGGAACTGTTACTTCATCTCCTTCTCTCACCATTTTTGCTTGCGTTTTCTCTCTTAACTGCGTTAATGTTGTGGTAAAATGGTTGATTAACGCCTTTTACGCGCACCTTTGTCGCCTGTTGCGAATCTCTCTCTCTCTCTCTTTCTCTCTCTCTCTCTGACCTCCGCTGTAAGGTCATCTCATAGTCTGGATATTCAGCCACAGATAATTCTCCATTGTTCAGTAAAACAGGCTGCCATGCTCTCAAAGAGGGAGAAAGAGCTAATTGCAGAAATATGGGAAAAGCTGACTCCTGTGGCCGAAGATATTGGGTCAGATGCCCTTCTTAGGTAGGTTCACACTCTGCTGCGAAGACACTTCTAAAATATAAACTTGCTGTATTTGGAATAAACTATTACATTTCTCTATAGAGTGTGTCTAATAGATCAAATAAGAAGTAAGTTACTAAGACAGTCTGGTGTGTGTTCATAAATGCTTCTCTATGAAGATACAGGCCCCTACTATTGACTTACTACTGTTTTATTTAAAAGTGAAAAACCCATGACCCTTTATTTATGACTTTATCAACATGTGCTTTATGGAATCGATTATATGTAACCATTTATTGACAAGTTGGTAATATTTATTCAAAAGGTGGCTATAGAGCATTGATAAATGATTTGCTAACTAATAAAGTAATTAGTTGCAGTATATAAATCCTACATGAGAAAGTGGTGTTGTGGAGAGCAGGCATGTGAATTAATTAATAAAATTACACTAAGGATGAAGCATTACCTTGAATTTACTCTAATTTATTATACCTCAGGGAGTGGTTTCTAGTTGCTGCTAGTGATCCATGAATAGTGTAATGAGGTTTTCAAATGAGTGGGCTGTGAGTTCACACTGGGATGGTAGTGGTGGTAGTGGTGGTGGCCGCAAGGAGAAGCAGCTCCATGTATCACCTGCTCTGATGCTTGTGGTGTTTCAGAGGTGGCCAACACTGACAGAAGTCAAAATCCGTTCACATGAATTTCACTCTTCCCTTCTCCCGTAGGATGTTCGCCTCCTATCCAGGCACCAAGACATACTTTTCCCATCTAGACATCAGCGCCCACTCCCCTCACCTGCTCTCTCACGGGAAGAAGATTGTCCTGGCCATAGCAGAGGGAGCCAAAAACATCAGCCAGCTGACCGTCACCCTGGCTCCTCTCCAAACCCTGCACGCCTACCAACTCCGGATAGACCCGACTAACTTCAAGGTGCAGGTCCAAAGCAGCAATTCTACTAATTGATCTGTGTATTGAAATGCTCTCTGTGTCCCATGTTATTTAAGTATGGCAAAGACCAAACCCCAGTGAGGTCAGTAGGACTTTTTTAGAGCTTCAAAAACATGTCAGTCTGAGTCCTTCTCAAAGGCAGTGTTTATGTGGCATATATTTTCTATATAGTATATTCAGATCTAATATATTGAGTAATTTGCAATTACTTGCAATGTACTGTAGAAAATACCAATTCCTGCTTTCTATATATGTCAGTAAATAAAATAAGCTCAAACTAAATCTAATGACAGACACGAAGAGGATGTGCCACTGACGTGCTTTTACTGTGAAAGTCTCCTTTCAATTCTAAAACAGCTGAATGAAATAAGTTGGTTTGGCAGAATTTCATGAGGTTTATCCAGATGAAGCCCAGCTGGTGTCACCTGCTCCATTTGTTTACTCCTCATCAATCCTTTGTCAGTAACAAACCTTCACCTCTCCGGCAGCTTTTCTCACACTGTATGCTCGTCACCCTGGCCTGTCACATGGGCGAAGACTTCACACCGGTTGCACATGCGGCGATGGACAAGTACCTGTCGGCCTTCGCAGCCGTGCTCGCCGAGAAATACAGATGAGACTCAGCCACGTGTTTATAGGGAGTATATAAGACATTTATGATGCTTTGTGATATGGAATATTTATGTATGTGTAGTTGTTATCATGATGATGTAATGTTTTGTAATAATAAAAATGTGCAATTAAAATGCTGCATTTTGTCGAGTTGTGTCACAGTGTAAATGTAGCCATAGACTTTATATGAAGACTATGTCTTCATATACAGTTTTTCCACAGTCTATCTCTATAGGCAGTTGCACACTGTGGGATGTATTGCTGTCTTGTTTTGTTCAGAGGTTGTTTAGTTCCCACACTTGTGGTAATGATTAAATACCAAATCTATGACCTTATTCCAAAGGCCCACGTAGTAGTGATGATATCTTTCCTCAAAAAAATCTCACATTATGTTTGTTCCTCTGCATTACAGAATCTTTTAAAGGACTCACAGTTGAATGTTACAGTGGTAAACAGGGAGCTGTTAATGGCTCTGAAACAATGCAGCATTATCCACTGAAATGCACATGTACCTGCATCACACTGATGGATTACTAACTCATAAACTTTAAATACTCTGTAAGTTGATTTTTCATACCATGACAGAAAAAATGGGAGAAAATGGCTGCTGAGAATGTAGGGAAGGACTTCATGAACGTACAGTACACTTTAGATTAAACCCTCTAAATGACCAGGTCCTATGCAACTGACTAGGTTGTTACGTATATTGTGACAGCGCCACCATGTGGTAAGATGGTGTTTGGCTTTGACTTTTTTGAAACTCTCAGACAGGGATGCAAAATTCTAAACAACAAGAAGTATATATTTTTTTTAAACTAAATGAGAGCCTTAATCAACAAAACAGGTGGTAACAAACACCTTTTTAAAAACATGTTTTTAACCTAGGCTCCTAAGTGGACCTCATGGTGAACTTCCTTTCCTGGCATGATTTTGTGGAAGCCTGATTCATTTTTCATACTGAGATAAGGCAAAAGTAAAATAAAGTAAAAATGCTGAGATGTTCCCTGCAACTAGAAGACCTGAAGCTTAAAACCGAAACTTAAAGGGAAGTGCCTTGTAGGCCTCACTTTCATTAGATGTACAAATGGTGCCACCTGCTGGACTCAACAGGAAGTTGCACACTGTTTCGTTGGTTACTGCTACACTACCCCTCTCTGAGTGTATTGATGAATTTAAAAAGCTAATCTCTTGCGGGATCTCTTGGGGTCAGTGGGCGGGGTCAGGAAATGGGTGGGGCCAAGACATCAGCTGGGGAAGCTTATTAAATCAGCTGCAGCAAACAGCAGCATTTCCTGAGTCTTGAGTTAGTATTTCAGAAGAAAAAAAAAGGATTTTAATGTCCATGGAAGTTTCAGTGGGATTTTTTAAAAACTAATTATCACTGTTTTTTTTTAAAAATACATTTGGTTTTAGTTTTTGAATTATGTTCAGTTTTTGTATTATTTTCCTTTACACTAACACATTTTTAGTCAGAATTTAAATTCTGCTCTGCTGGGATGAAAAACAAGGCTTAAAATAAAATGTATTAACATCTAACATGGCAGAAAATGTATCCTTCTCTCAGAGCCTGAGGAAATGAAGCTGTAATTCATTTTGGTTGAAATTAAGTCAGGCAGTTTGCTTCTCTCTCAGGTGGCTTTGAGCATCGCTCCTCGCACTGAGGCATCAGGCCTGGAGCTCTTATCAGTTTTGTACTGCAGTCTGAGATAGTGGAAATACATGAGGATTTCACGTGTCACACGGAAAAACAAGATCTTAATTCATCGTTGTCCTCGGCTGACCCAAAAAACCCAATCAGTAAAGTCAGTATACATTTATAAAGAGCCTGCACCCAAAGTCTCTAATCATTCTTATCATTTTTATTGAAATATTTTCCACGGATGTTTGGTTCTTTAACATAAAAAGCCTATACAGTGAATAGCCGATGGATTTGCTTCTGTGACCTGATAGAAAAAAATGATAGTTCAGTGTTTTAACGCAAAAATTGTAAACTACAGTTTATTTTAATACTTTAACGTCAAGAACAACGACGGCGAGGTCGGTAACGTTTCTAGAAATTCAGATGTGCCACAGACTCATGTTACGTTAGTTTTAAAGGTCGATATTAACGTATCACAAAGTATCATGAACCCAATTTTTGTCTTTTTGGGGGGAAATGTGGAATTTTTGTGATGGTGATTTCTTAATAGGAGCTATAACTGTGCCTGCACACCCGCCTCAACCGTTACCAAACCTATGATGGCTGTGCGTAAATACGCACTCATGAAAGACAGCGTAAACGAGTACACTTTGCGTTAGTGAGCCTTTATTTCTTCATGGAGGAGACACATAACACATGTAAAACAGAGGTTAGAGATCTCCTTCAGGTGCGAGGCTGCTGGGTTTAGTGGTACTGCCTTCCCAGAGCGGACACCACCACGGCCAGGAACTTCTGCCAGGCGGCCTGAGTTTCTGGGCTGAATGCAGATCCCAGTTTGGCGGCGATGACGATGGTCAGGCAGTCAGCCAGCAGCTGTACAAAGGGGAAGATAATCATTAGATGCCTTTTACATGTAGAGTTCATGTAACTAAAAGTCGTTTACAATGATTTGCATTAGTAGGTACATTTAGTGTCATGGAAAACATTTTTAAAATGTGCACATGCAAGGATCTGTTTGCTTAGATTTGGGCATAACTTTTCTTGAGAACACGTTTTTTTCTGTGATGGAAAAGTCCTTGATTTCTTTTCTTTTTTTCCAATAATCAGGATGGTGAAACTTTACCCTGAAGTTGTCGGGGTCGACGTGCAGCTTCTCGGAGTGCAGGACGCTCAGCTCGGCGTAGGTGGCCTTGATGTTGTCCATGTTCTTCACAGCCCGGTCCAGACCGTGCAGCACCGTGACTCCATGGGCGGCAATGTTCGGGTTGGTCTTGATGGCCTCGGCGTTGTAGAGGTTGCCGAAGGAGCCGAAATACCTCTGAGTCCAGGGGTAAACGATCAGACACCTGCAGGGGAGGACGCAGGGGAATTGGTGTATTTGCATGCATTTTTCAGAAAAAAAACCCCACAGTGCATTGCATTTGTGTTTAAAGAGCAATGTTCTCCGTACCTGGCCAGAGCCTTGGGGCCGACGTCTTCATAGTCCAGGCTGGCAAAGATGCCGGTAATGATGCTGCGCTCCTGCTCAGTCCACTCAACCATGGCGTCTGTTGATTATTGTTTTTTTGTTCAGGCTTCAAACAAAAATGCTGAATAGTTCTTCAGCTCGACCAAGGTCTATTTAAATGTCTCAAAGCTCCCCCCGCCCTGAAGGGGAAAGTAGCTGTGATAGGTTGGAGATGAAGCGTCTCAGATAAACCTTAGACTTCTCCAGAAGTTTCTGGATGTTTTAATAGTCTTACAGATTTATAACGATTCACGTCAAAAACAATATGTTCTCAGATCAAATTTTTGAAAGTATTTGTTTTTGCAATTTGCAGGTGTATGGGGGTGATTTAGTGCTGTGAAATACAGTGTCCAAAAAAAGGAAAGAAACAGAGCTCTTGTGCGTGTAAAGGAAAAACTATGTAAGTTAGAAACTTTATTTAGGGTCAGAACTTCAAATCATGGCTAAAAATGCACGTCCAATTCTTTAAATCCTAGTTTTCCTAATTTCAACGGGCTGGAATTGTGAAAACCCTCCTTCTACTCCTTGAACCTAATTTAACTTGCCTACCTCGTTTTCAGCGCTCAGAACAATAACTGAATCTGGATCTGAATTTTTTACGCTGTTGTTCTCACACAGAAAACATCATTTATTGAAGTTAAGGCCGCAGATTTTCATTTATTCTTAGAGGATCATTTTAATGCAGTTATTATTTGTTAAAATACCAAAGCAGGTGTTAATATTTGAGTGAAAACAGCCTGAGAAACCCCGAATAACAGGTGTAAGAAATAAAGATATCCGGACTAAATGCAATTCAGCTGTTTCCCAAAGAAGATAAAAACTGATTTGCCACGGTTTCCAATAATTTAATATCAATGATATGACTGGTTAAACAGGAAATGGGATTCCTTGAGGAAAAATAAAAGAAAATCAGCTTTAGTTTTTAAACGTCAGTGAATTCACTCAAACTTGTGTGTTTGCCAGGCAGTTCCTTGCCGTGAGCGTTATCTATGAAACCACACTGGTGTTATCTTGCAGCAGCGGCCCCTCCACCCAGGGCGCAGTGCCCACATTCAACATATGTTTTGATTAAGAAAATACTTGAGCTCGGTGATAAAGAGTTATGAGCCCTATTTCAACCCAGTGATAGGAAATAAATATATGTCCGGAGCCAAAAATGCTCCAATTAAAAAAATCAAATCACTGACAAATCTTACACGGCTCAAACAGCTGCACGGTGATAAGGAGTTTTTTTAATGTTGAGAAAATGATTAATGGATTACATGCAGCCTGCTGGAGGAAATAAATATGAATTTCTGTTTTTTTGATCGAGTTGCAGAATGTTCATCCATTCATCTGATTCCATGTAAGCGTTGTCCTTAAATTGCCCACAACAATTTTCTAACATTATTCATTTTTTTAATGTGGGGATTTAACAAATCACTCAAAATACACTTCATAGGTCAAATGTGTTTATTTAGCCTTGAACCATTAAAAAACAAAAACGTAATTAAAACCTAGTTTCTTGTATGAGGCCTGTGTTGGAGTAACTTAAACTTTGCTTCTGTGGTACAAGAGTTTCCACACACTGGCCTTTAGGTCATCTAAACGTTAATGTTAATTTTACTTACTTTTAAGAAAGTTTTCCGAATCCAAATAGTGTTGTTTTGCTTGTTTGTTTTTTTTTAATCTTCTAGTTTTTTTTCTTTTATTTATTTATTTATTTATTTTCATTTTCGTTTGACCTTAAATTGTTGCTGGTCACCGGAAACATGGCCCACGTGCCTCAAACCTTATAACTGCTGGGGTGATTGAGTGAACGAATGAATGAAGTCTCTGTTCAAGTGTGAGCTTCTAACTTGATCCATTTTTCAAGATCTGTTTTTCTGATACTAATTTCACGTCATGCACTGACGCGTAAACCCACCTGTCTCTCTGAGATCTCCGCTCCAGGCTCCTGTGACCTGAAATGTCCTCCTGAACCTGGGGGTTCTTTGGGGGAACTCTGCCTCACCTCTGACAAATTATAAGTAAAATATGATATTTTTGCCAACTGTCGCCAACGATGTGACCAGCTGATATCGCCTCTCAGGCTGGCGTCCGGCCACTGAAATTTCTAATCAGGCGTGGAGGAAGGGTCCGATCTGCGTCAGTGGACGCGGCTTGGCATCATTTCTCGTGGGTGTGACTCCCGAGCCAACTGAATTTAAGCACATCTCCAGATCACCAATCAGGTAGAGGAAGAGAGAGAACCAAGTTAACATGAGTTTGACTGAGAAAGACAAGGCTGCCGTCAAGGCCCTGTGGTCCAAAATCTCCAAGTCCTTGGATGCGATTGGGACTGATACCATGGGCAGGTGAGAGTCATGTTTACCCATGTTTCAAATTTAAATCAGAGGTAGTTTCGTGTCATGTTTGTACTTTGTTTCTACAGTGTTTGACTGATGACAGACATCATATCAGGGCTATTGCTGATGGAGTGTCAGTGCAACAAAATCTCGGCTGTAACCTGAGATATTGTCTGGCTTACAGGAACATTTCTTAGGGGAATTATGTAAGCATTAAAAAAAAAAACTTTTCAGAGCACAGAGGCATAAAGAAGAATCAGAAAATGTTTTAGCAGATTTTGTGAAACATTATTATCCGGAGTCATAGCTAAAGGAAAGTTCCTGCTCCAGGTGAGGCTCGAACTCACAACCTCGGCATTACTCCGCTGAATACTGTCTTATAAGTACCGCGCGCTGACCGATTGCGCCACTGGAGCAGATGCCAAACTTAATACAGTACAGAAAAAGTGATTTAAAGTCCTACTATAGCCAGTGAGAGGTTGGCGCAGCTCTTCAACATTCCCAACATGCCCAGTATTCACTATCTCGCCATCTCCTCAGGATGCTCAGCGTGTACCCGCAAACCAAGACCTACTTCTCCCACTGGCCAGACATGAGCATCGGTTCTGCCCCTGTGAAGGCCCACGGAAAGAAGATAATGAATGGAGTTGGTCAGGCTGTTGCCAAGATCGACGACCTGACCAACGGCCTGCTGGATCTCAGCGAGAAGCACGCCTTCCAGATGAGAGTGGACCCGGCCAACTTCAAGGTGAGCCAGGGGTCACTGACATCATATGCATCAATAAATCATGATGTCAGTAACGTGCTAAAATCATGTTGTAGTAGTTACTTTCATATTCTGCAGGTTAGCAGAGTTGAAAACTTCTCTCATATGAGCATACTTTTACGCACAGGTGGAGCTTAATTTACGCACAAATTACGCACGTATGCTGGGGAAAAACTACATTAACAAGCAATTAAATCTCAATTAGCGTTTTAAAATATTAATATCTGTTAAACAAACATCTAAGTGGAAATCTTATAACAGAATCCCATATAAATGTTTTCGAGATATATTTTCTAGTTTAGAGATTTTACTTGGATAACATTTAGGAGTACAGTGTATAAGATAACTATGAGATTTCATGCTACATGACAGGGAAGAGGAAGTGACTCACTTTTATCTTGTTCTATTGAAATGAACTAAATTGTTAAGATAGATTTTTGCAATACACATCATATATTTGTTGTTAAATAGTTTTCTCTGTCCACAGATCATGTCCCACTGCCTTCTCGTGGTGATTTCCTCCATGTTCCCTAATGAGTTCACCCCCGAGGCCCACATCGCTATGGATAAATTCCTGACCAACGTGGCTCTGGCTCTCTCCGAGAGATACCGCTGAGCTGTCCACAGTGGGGAATGTGGTGTGCACACATGACCATGTAACCCATGGTGAAAAATGAACAAATAAACTGCACCCCCCCAAAAAACTGATACAGATGTGTTTTATGTCTCTTGAAATGTTTCATCCCTTAATACCTGCGCAACTATAGCAGTAGCTATAAAGTCTACAGGTATGTTTTTTTTTTTTTTTAGTTTTTTATAAGCAGAGGAAAAAGAAGAGATCATCAATATGTTTTATTCTTTATTTCATACTGAAAAATCAACACAGTGGTCAAACAGTTAGATATGGAAAAAAGGGAAACTACAAACTGACCACATGACGTTATGACATGATTCAAAACTGGTATGAGGCAGACATTGTTTACAGGCTTATTGTAGCCCGGACAATAAACACACAATAGAAGCTGTTATGATTTCATAACGAATCGTAATTTATGATCACCCAGAATGAGCCTGAAATAGAACAGAGAGAGAGAGGCACTGTGAGCCTGGTGTTATCTCTCATGTCATTTTATTTATTTATTCACTTACATCCAGTAAAATTTGACTTCTCTTACCTGAGCAAAGCAGCAGCCACCAGACCTCCTCCTATGGGTCCGACCCAGTAGACCCAGTGGTAGGTCCAGTAGTTGGCCATCACAGCTGGGCCAAAAGCCCTGGCAGGGTTCAGACACGTCCCTGATACATCACCTCTGCACCAACAAGAAGAAAATCTTTGGTGACACAACTGTAGCCTCAAAAATGATACGAAGTCAAATTTTTTAGTAATGATGTGGTAATTTGAAGATAATTGTAATTTCAATATAGTCAAACTGAGTCAGATTTTTATGGTTACACATTTGACAGTTTTTCTAGTGGTGAGATGAGAGATATTAATACAAAAATTTAAAACAAAGATTTTTATAATGGTAAAATTCATAATATACATAACAATAATGAAAACAGAAGTAATTGTGAAATAATAAAAGGAGGATTTAAAAAAAATTATGACGTGGTAAAATGTATTTTTTAAAAAAGTGGCCAAAATTTTTCAAATAAAAATAACTGACATATTGACTGACAGCTGACTTTTCTAGGAGGAGCCGGTGACTTTGAAATTAAAATTGGTGTAAATGTTCAGTGCAATGCAGAGTCAATAAACTGTGAACACAAACTGCATTGTGGTCATTGTCCTTTCATCTCACCCTGCCAGGATGTTGATGATGACTGTGCAGCCCACCAGGAAAGGAGCCAGTGGAGTTTTTGTCTTGCCATTTACTGCCACCAACAGCACCACCATGGTAACTAGACAGGTCATGGCCACCTCCCCAAAGATGGCCCCGAGCAGCTGACTCTCCGACTTGAGGATATCAAACGCTGCTCCTGTAGCATTCCTGTAACGCTCTGCAGGGGTCATGATCTATAAGAAATGGGCGATACTGAACATTTCAGTCTTCTTAAGGAGTTTATGGTCACTTTTAATTTCATTTTCTATGTCAAAGTGTGTACAAAAGAGTCCAAATGTGCAACATTTCTGAACATTTTTATAGTATAGTTTTTTCTCATTAAGTGATTCATTTTCAAATGACCTTGGACATTCCAGCTCCAAGCACTCCCCCAATCAGCTGGCTGACAAGATATGGCATCACCATCATCAGCTCCATGCCTCCACACAGGTAGATGGCAATAGTGAAGGGAGGGTTGAAATGGGAGCCACTGCAAAGAGGGAGAGGAGCGGCAAAGAAGAGTTTGAGAGCCAGTTGGTTTTTGAGATCAAGCAAACTGCAAGAGACCCATTCGATTCAAAACAAGTGAGTCTGGCTGAGGTTAATCATTATGTGGCAAAGATAACGCACAGAAAAACACAAAGCAATATTCATACTCTTAATGCAACGACAATTTGATTCTGTTCAACATTAAACATACCTGATGTTGTCCATGACAGCTACCATCACTGCCACAGCCAGTCCATGCACCAGAGCCGGCTGCAGCCGTCCAGCCGATGGCACGTTCTCGATGACAGACACACAACCAATAAAAACAAAGAACATGGTCCCCACTATCTCAGCCAGGCAGGGCTGGAACACCGTCTCATATCTGTTGGGAGGTTTGGACATAGGCGGCTTCTTGTCCTTCTCCATGAGAGTGGAGTCTGTGTCTTCCATTTCCATTTTCTCTATTCCCATTTTTGTTCTTCACTTGTTGGATCTTGTGTGGAAGCTGCTTCTGGTCCGGGGTAATGCTCACAGATGATCTACCTCAGAGGTGTTGGGGTAAGCCTCCCCGTGTACCTCCAGCACTTAGACCCGACCTGGTCTGCAGACTATGTCAAAGGCACTGCAGGTTGTAATCATCACCTGCAGCTGGAACACTGAACTCGAACTGCGTCACAAATCATAAAAAATCAAAGGTGAAGAATATTCTAAGATTCATTTAGTCAACGCAACAGCTGCCTGAGTATAGTCTGACCTGAACTGTGCTAGTCCTCAGAGGAGTCCACAAGGTGCCTTAGGTTCACCATTATCAACTGATGTTTTGTTTGGATGCACAGGCGTACCTGGGGGGACTCACAGTAACCTATATAGATAAGATAGACCTTGACTACAGACTTTACACTATTGCATGGCACTCTACACTCCAAGTGTGTTATTCTCATGCTATATGCTCCAGACTAATATTATTTTTTACTACACATTTATTGAACAGTTATACTTTCCAGTTACTTTGTGCATTAAGATTGTACATTAAAAGACTCATAAAATAAGTAAAGATGATATTAAACCAGTGGTCCTCAACTTTTTTCAGCTTGTGACCCTTTACAGAAAAAGAGAAGAGCCTGGCTGGGGCCCCTCATCATGTCTAAGATGTCTGTGATCGAAGGGCACTAGTTTATTATTCTAATCTCGCTTTATTGTATAGTGCAGTGCCCTGTCCTTGCACAATGTTTTAAGTAATAAAAGCTATCAAAGCATGGTTTTCCATTTAGGACTCGGACCCAAACAATGAGCACAAAAAGGCTGTGAATATATAACACAGAGGTGTGATCATTTTCCAGTCGTAATCAAACATGTAAAGTCCAAGTTAGGAGTAGCTATCAGACACCTACGTATCATATCATCAAACACTTTATTGAACCTTGAAAGGCAAAAGTATTTCATTGTGTAGGAGCCAACAACTGTAGGTGAGCCAAGCCAAGATATATTTGCACACATTTTGCAGATGAATTAAAATTTTACAGTCTAATTGATGGAGGAATGTGTGAATGTCCAAATGGAAAAGCCGTCATTGAGTCAGTGGGGATGTCCTCTCTGCGTCTCGCTTAGACACTCACTTCAGCACAACTCGAGTCCTGTGGTCACCAAACACCAACCTGTGAAAAGAGTGATACTTCAGTTACTTACCGGTCGTGGCAGAACTGTACATGATTCAATATCATCAAATCACCAAATGCACCCACATTATCCTGTGGAATTTTCTCATAATCAAATTTTAAAGTGTGTATCCAAGTCTAATGAATTTTCTTCTGCACTAAACACTTGCAAAACCTTTTTTTTAAAAATGATTTACTGTCCTGAATTGTTTATATCCATGTTTGACAGCAGTCTGCTCTTTTACTGCATATGTTGGCACATTGCCATGTTTGTTGAGTGAAACCAGTGGTAGGATGGGAACACGTGTGCATTATGAAAACAAAGTGGGGACCCGCTCATAAAAACAATGCTCCATAGCAAAACTAGTGGTCAAAAACTCCACAGGGCACCTTTCATCTTCAACAATAGTGATTTACATGCAAATAATTTGATGGTGTGTGAAAAAAACACAAAGAATATTGAATCTGCATCTTAATCTATCAGTGTGTTCTGGACTGCATTCACCTGATGAAGCTGACAGTGAGCAGTGCACCACAGGTGGGTCCAACCCAGTAGATCCAGTGGTGATCCCACTGGTTGGCAGCCACTGCAGGACCGAAGGCTCGGACAGGGTTCATACAGGCTCCAGACAACAACCCTCTGAAACAAGAGTCAGCACATGCCAACACTGAAACACAGCTAATGATCAGAGTGAAGCAGCAGTTACCTTTTCAACAGCAGAGACATCCCCAACCCACTGCAACAGATACACACGAATGCATTAGTAATAACACATTCAGTTATTAAATGATGATAACATTACACTCCAAGGGGCCAGTTTTGGATCAAATGGATCAAATGGTTATTTTAAATTTGTCCCGTGGCAGATAGTAAACTGACAGTCAGTCCTGTCAAGGTAATAATTAAAACCAATAATGAACCTTGGCATCTGCCTGATAACTGATAATAAATGCATGAGTCGAGGAGGGTTGTGGTTAGGTCTGTTGCTATCACTGAGGACAGTACTTTTATCATCTGTGGATTTTCTCTATTGTAGGGGGGCATTCAAACAAATAAAGGAAGTGTTTGGTACTTTGTGGAGCATGTGGCAGTTAAGCCCTCATGTCTTTATTTATATGGATCCAGGTTTTTTTTTATAATTTCCTAGTCATTTTTCTGGCTGTGATCTGGAAGACAGGTTGACATAAGTGGAATAATGGTGATGCTGGGAATGACTTGTTTCTGGCTGAGGCTCTCACCCAGCAAATATGTTGGCAGTCACAGTGAGGCCGATGCAGAAAGGAGCCCACGGTGAGCGGGTTTTGGTGTTGACGGCTCCCATGCACACCACCATGGTGAGGAACAGGGTCATCATCGCCTCTGCAAGTGTGGTTTTTCCCAGATCTGTGGTGTTGGGCAGAAAGGATCCTCCGAGGGCATTATTGTAGAAGGCGATGGGGTACACTGCCTGAAAGCAGAGTGAATTGAATGTAAATCATCATCACTGCATGATAAGCTTGAGTGGATAGTTTTCTGTTATTTTAACTTTAACTTTTTTCTCCCAAACAAAGCATGCCAAGAAATGAAGACAAAGGTTTACCAGGAATAAAGGTTGGTGAAGATGCAGGTTGTTTAGCGCATGGTTGAGTCAATACTTTAACTTACTAAGCTAAAATTGAGAGCTACAAAGTCAAGGTTTTGATTTATTATCTAATATATCAACTTATTGTCTCATAAAACAACATTCTGACTGCATAGGTTAAAATTCTGACTTGCTGTGAATATTATGTTTTTAACTTTTAGTTTTACGGCACAAATGGGCCTCCACAGTTTTTCTTACTTTGGCCAAACCAGCACCAGACATCCCTCCAGCCATCTGAGCGAGGATATAAGGTGCCAGCAGACGCGGCTCCATCCCTCCACACAGGTAGATGCTCAGAGACACCACAGGATTAAAGTGGCCCCCACTACAATGAAAATAATGAAATTTATTCTATCTCTAAATATAACACCTGTCCACCTGACATGACATAAACAGAATCACAAACACTGAATAACAAACATTTAAAACACTCAACAGGACTGACTGTCATCAGTCTTTACCTAATTTGTCCAAAAACCATGATGAGCACTCCCAGGGCCAGTCCGTGTGCCACAGCAGGCTGAAGGACACCCACTGTTCCTACATTCCCTATTACAGATGCACACCCCACAAATACAAACAGGGTGGTCCCAAACAGCTCGGCCAGGCAGGGCTGCACGTACTGCTCAAATATCCATCTCTTCTTGTTTGTGCTGCTCATGTCCGCTGCCTGCTCTCCCGACTCAGTTATCGTGAACACCTCTGTCTTGGTTCCTTCCCCTGACATACTGACTTGGAAGCAATCTCTCTCTGACCTCGTGCCGGGATCACTTGCTCTGCCGGTGGACCACAGCCTGCACTATGTGGTCGGATGAAAGTTAGAGTTATGCACACGAGGCATTCCTGGGATGATCCATTAAGGACATACGCACATCCACATGTTTTATCTCTGTGCCCCACCTTCCTGCAATTGTTTATGATCCCAAGAGTGTGTATCACTCAATCAGGAGAAGCTCATAAAATTATTAGTGCTGTGTTACTGCGAACAAGCACATACAGATAATAAGGTGACACTGATAAGGAAGGTGGAGGTTGCTTATTACTCAACTCAGAACAACAACAAAAAAAATTGGTTTGGCTGATACCACAAATTTGTTTTCTTTAAGTTAAATCATTTTAATACATCTGAAGGGAGTGTAAATTTTTCCTTTATGTTAAAGATGCAGGCCAGAAAAACTAAAACGATGAGCTGAAAAATGTTATAAAGGAAAACTACAGTCAGATGATAATTCATTGAGGCCTCATTATTATTAACAAACCCTTTCATACACATGTAGCTCTGTTTTTCATTAATGTAAACATATTGATTATAGCTGTTTTAAATTCTGAGAATAGTTGAATGTAAGAAAAAACATTCACATGACTTATTATTGGTGATGTTTTACCTCAGCTCGTCCCTCCTACTGCAGATAACCCCACTGACATCAACTGACAACCAAGTGACGCTTTAATATGAAATGTACAGCAAAGTACGTGAATGAACAGGGTAGCATGGTCTTACACAAAAAGAAATTTTTAATTAACTGCACTTGAACAGCATTCATCAAATATAGTCTATTACAAACTAATCTGTCATGAATAGAAAAGATCTGACAGGCGACTGTAATGTACAGTAACCGGCAGCTGGATGTTAATGCATTTCTTGCAGTTTGCCAGTAGCTATCACATGCACGTGTGTTTGTAAGTAAATGAGTCTGGAAGCTACAGTTGAACAATAAATAAAATTAAAATGGCACATAAAATCCAAGACAAGGACAAATACATGACATTTGAAAATGCTCAGACTTCAGACATTCTTTCATTTCCTGCACAGGTGAACTGATTTTGAAATTATATTTTTGTTCAATCGATTGTTAATCACAGACAAAATTTGCCTGTACGCAAATGAATAAAACAAACATAACCTATTTTTGCTCTTGGTAATTAAATGCCAGTATAGTGACAAAACTCTTCACAGTTCTTCAACATGGATGCACATGTAATCGCATTCCACTGATGTCGGGACTTTTCCAAACCAGACCAGCTCCCAGACGATTGAGAATAAAGGTTTCCTCTTTCCCAATGTCTCCTTTTTACACGTTTTCTCCTGCATTGTTGATTTTGGCGAACACACATGTATAGCATGTCCAAGCAGTGGAGCAGTTTCACACTCAAAAAGCCAACTGTGACAGACCTGAGGAAACAGAACATGACCCGTTCTTGTAAATGACCACACCATACATTCAAACCGGCCGGAAGGCTGGAAATATGAAAAATGTAACACATATGAGTATCACAAAGTAAATAAACTGACAAACAATGTGGCCTCATAGTGGAAAGAAATTTCCCTGGAACTGAGCGGTCACAGATTTCATTTACTGCTGAAGCTTACATGTACACAATATCATGTGCGCCTGAAGTGTATGTGTGCATTACCCAGGCTGAGTTTGTCCTTGGTGGCCCAACAGATGCTGTAGTGCTGAAGAAGTTGTTGCAACAGCTCCTTCTCATCCAGGAACTCCAGTCGCTCAATTCTGCAAGGAATAAAAAAAAAAAAAAAAAAAAAAGTATTTATTCAGTGTTCATTTATTCAGTATTTCACCTTCTGTGAGAGGAAAGATAGATAGATAGATAGATAGATAGATAGATAGATAGATAGATAGATAGATAGATAGATAGATAGATAGATAG
>JBBMJY010000014.1:5630391-5681995 GCA_037833715.1 Toxotes lorentzi
ATAGATAGATAGATAGATAGATAGATAGATAGATAGATAGATAGATAGATAGATAGATAGATAGATAGATAGAAAAAAGTATAAACTGTACAGTATATCTGACAAATACTGCAGGTTTTGTACAGCTGGGTTTAATGGAGAACTAATGCATTACCTTGCCATGTCATCCTGAGGGAGCATACTGTAGATCGTCATCATGTCCAGAGCATCAGCGTGCTCCCAGCCAGTCTTCAGAAAGCGCTCTTTCTGTAAACACCACACATTAACAATGTAATACCCAAGCAACAATTCTATGAGTCCCTCAAATCACCCCTGCATTTTAGACTTCACAGGTGAGATGTCTAATAAGCCCACAACTTGTAAGACTTATTTGTTGTTGTAAATATTATACAGGGTCAAGACAAATCATGCGAATCCCTTAGAATTACATGTGATCTTATCTTCATCTAAGTCCAAGTATAGATGAACACGAGTTAAGCTGATAACACACTAATAACTCTTTGTTTATTGAATACACCCATTAAATATTAACAGTGCTGGTATAAAAAGTAATGAAACCTTAGATTTAATAACCGGACAAACCTTCTCAGCAGCAATAACCTCAAACAAGTTGTGGTAGCTGCAGATCAGACCCAAGTTTGGACCATTTTCTTCACAGCACTGTCTCAGTTCAGTCACAGTCTTAGGATGTCTGTTATGAACAGATCTCTTCAGGTCATTCCACAGCATCTCTACTGGGCTAAGGTCTGGGGTCTGACTGGGTCACTCCAAAAGGCAGATTTTTTATTTGAGGTCCTTTTGTAACAGATTTACTTTGGTGTTTAGAGCCATTATGGGTCACTGGGTCAATGGACATTTGGTGGACTCATGAACAGAGATTCTAACCACCTCCAAAGATTCCTTTAGGCCTTTAGTTTTTTCTCTTTGTTTCTTTTTACCTCACGGAGGATTCTGCCTTGTGCCTTTGGAGCCATCTTGTTTTGGAGTCCAATTCTAGGGAGACTAGCCACAGAACTAAATCTCCTCCAGGGACTGATGAATATTTAAACACTTCTAAATGACTAGATAACCCTTTCCACTTATATGCAAATCAACAATTCTTGATTGTAAGTCTTCTGAGATCTGATTTGGAGGCATGGCTTCTGAACGATACACTCAAAATGTTTGATTTTTATAAATTAAATAGCTTTTTTTGCCAGTGTATTGATCTCAGAGCTCACCTGAGAGTCTAAGGACTGGCAGACCTCTACTCCTGCCAGGGTGCACTGGCGGCGCTGCAGGTTCTCGATCATCACCTGGCCGAACCGATCGCTCATGTTCACCTGGATACACAGACAGTGTTGATCGGATGAAGTCTTATGTGGTCTTCCTTAAGTTGTGACATGGATGACAGAAGCCATGTCACAACTTTGCTGAACCATGATGCGGTCATTTGTTTCGTTTACCTGTTCATAGTTGATGAACATGGCAGTGTGGAAGGTCTCTGCTGCCCAGTGAACTAGGCTGGAGGACTGAGAGGGCGTCATGTAGACCAGCACACACTCAGACAGGAGCAACGTAGGTAATCTGGAGATGAGAAAGTCACATATGAGCACAATGTATGGTAACTACAAAGCACTCCTTGAAGGACTGTTTTCAACATACTGAGCATACAGGGGGGCTTTCAAGCCTACGGAGGGGGTCAGTGCTTGATACTCTAAACATACATTTTGGGTGGGGTATCCCTTCATGTGCATTACAGCCATACAGTCACTCTGCAGAGTGAGTCTGTTATCTAGAGTTACTTACAGTGAGAAAGCACAGAGATAAGCTGCCATTCTTGGATTTGTAAAGAAATACTGGGGAAAAAAAAGAAAACTGACAGAGAGCAGTATAAGCTGTTTTATTCTGCAAAAATAATTCTGACCTTTGGTTAATTTACGCTTTCTTCAAAATCTAACTCATCGGCTTCATGTGACTAATATGGAAAATAATATTGAGCTGAAACCAGACAATGTCTATCACATACTCTGGGTTGAGCTGGAACCTCTTCAGTTTTTCATCCAAGCTAGAGATGTCTCTGAGGTCTGCTCCGACGATACAGTATCGGTCTGAGTCAAGGCTGTGGGCATCTGAACAAACACACACAAACACACACATTTAGAGAGATTTTTTAGCATGAATTCTCTAGAATGAAGACAATTTGTAGCTAAACCACAAAGGTGTGTAATGTCAGTGTGGTTTGTAATGTACCAGTTTAACTTAGTCGTACCTAGTAGTAAGGAGTCTGTTGAGTGGGTTTCAATGATGGGTTTGGACAGGGGTGGTTTTGTCCTAGTCAAAGAAAATAACATGATTACAGTTCATAATTAAAACTACACGTTATCAATCAAACTAAAGCTACACTACAGTCAGGCCTCATACATGCAAACCACATTTATAGTACTCTGTTCCAAAAGCTCCAAAAGCATCATATTTATGTATAGATTATATGTATGCATTTGCTAGTTTATTAGGTAAACGGCTAAAACTAAAGCAGTCTAATACAACAGTCTTCAATAGATCCTTCCTTCCTAAAGGTTAGGGTATAAACTGGTTGCCAATGTTCCCAGAAGTCTTTTGTACAACAGCGGTGAATGCTGAGATGTGGTTTCCTTTCACAAAGACCTTTGTCTCCCCCTACAGATCTCTACCCAACATTACAACACTGAAGCCAGTAAGGGTTGAAAACGTGATACATTGGTTAATGTCCTGCTGTAGAGCAAGAGTCAAATATTATTCATAAGAAGTTATGCAAACATGCTCATGAACTGAGATGAGTAAAGGCTAAATTTTTCATATTAATATGCAAATGACAGTAAAGACAGTAAACCTAACTAGACTTTCGAAATTGTAGGGGAAACCTGTAGCTATACTGGTACATATATGGCACACACACAAAAAAAAAATAGTTTGTCTTACTTTATATTATGTATTTTTCTGGCCACAATGGTAGGAAAGTCAACTTCAAAGAACTTCCGTGGCATGAGGTTTTCATCCTATAACACACACACACTCACGCATAAGATCAGGGCTTTGTGAATTGTTTTTGAGGATAGATAAATTGTATTTTAATCAGTCAAATCAAATCTAAGTCCACATCAGAGCGATTAAGCTGTAATGGTGCAAACCTTTAGTCTCCAAAATGTGGTGTCCAGTCCAGCTCCCAGGTTGATTACTTGACAGTCACAATCTGTTCTCCTTATAAATGCATCAAGGAGATGGTTCACCCCTTGAACACGGGCATAGTAACCTGTCCAGTCAGATAATTGGAGGGTAAGATAAGCTAATAAAAAAAAACAGACGAGCTATGTCACATACAGAAACGCATTCCAAAGTGATGCTTTGTTTTATAGTCTGCCTAAATATAATCAATTATACCAATTTACTGAAAGAAGCAGAAACGACAGAAATCTTTTAAGAAGTGACAGTACAACTTGCCTCTGTTGATTTCAGGGGCCTTCCTCTCTCCCACTGATCTCACAAAGTACTGGATATATGGATCCTTCCAGTAGCCTTTACTGGTAGCAAACCTAGAGAACAGATTATAAACTGGGCGTCACCAGCTTTGATGTGCATACATCATCAATTATGAGTATTTGACTAAATTATACGGCAAATTAAAGCAATAAGATAATTATCATTTAACTGCTGCACAGGTTACCGTTTGCATGTGGTTGCATCGTCACACGTCGCCCTCACTGCTTCATCGGCAGTATCCGTGTCTGTGAAGGGTTGCCGAGCTGCCATTGATGATCTCTTTCCTAACGTTATGTGGTCAGCATGAAAACAGTGAGCGTTGCATAATCTCATCCACCTGTTTTTCTTCGGCTTTAGCTGCTGCAAGCTAACTGACTAGCTCAATATGAATATGACAGATAGGCTTGTTCAACAAAACGGGGAAGAGAAACAATAAAACTGAGAGCATAGTCGAGAAGCTCAAGTTCTTGTGTACAGTAAACAAACCACGAGTTGGGTGAAAATAAACAATACAGAACGAGGCAATAATATTTTACTGGCTAAAAACAAAGTTGCTCGGAGCTACAACAGTTTTTGACATTTAGACCGGAAGTGAAAGATTAATTTCCGGTTGGTATGTTTCAGAATAAAAGTATCGCTGTAAAAGTTCATGAATGAAATAAACCTACAATTAAACGCAAATTATTCATTATTCATCAGTGTTTTTATCTAGAAATTAATTATATGGAATTATATAAAAAACATTTTAAACCTATGTCTGACATTGCACTGAGAAATAACAGTCTTTAACCTTACACAGACTTTTAACCTAAAATGGACGAATAGTGACATTAAACCTGTCAAAGTACAGAAAGCAGATTTGTGGAGTGTGGCATCTGAAGAGTGTGCTTGAATTCCTCAGAGAACTTGACTGATGGGGAAAAAAAATGAAAAATCACATTACAATGTGAAAGACTTGTCCTACTTGTGGAAGAAACTTCAGCATCTTTATTAAAAATCCATTTGAGGGTCCCACATGGGAGAAACCATACAGCTGAAAAGCCTGTGGCAAAAGACTTTTAGCTCCATACAGGCTTGAAGCCCTACAAATTCCGCATATGCTTTATCAAATTTACTCACAGAACAACCTGCAAGACTATAACAAGATGTGCAGCTGCAGGGACTGTGGCAGAGAGCTCAGTGACCTGAATTTGCACATGCACAAGAGCTCACAAGAAGGAAATGTGCAGCTGTGACTTTTGCATCAAGTATTTCATGTATGTTAAAAAGAGTCACAAAAAAAAGTCCTCATGAAAGACATGTTTCTGCGATCTGTGTGGAAGGGGTTTCTTGTAGCAGATGCGTCTCCATCAATAGCTTAAAGCTCTATATTGATGATCCAAGTAATTGGGAAGTTGGGAACAAGTTGAAAAGTATACTGATCTATAGCTTTGATCTGGCAGAGACATTATGCATTTGATTCCTGGTAGAAGACTGCCTGAGTCATCTTAGTGGTGTCAGTTAGCTACCACTTTCATAGCATTAAGGGCCAATGCTTAGCCTTGCTGTCTCACAGCAGAAAGATGTGGGCTCAGTTCCCAGACCCAGTGCTAATACTCATTTCCTAGAAATTGTGCATTTTCCTTGTTACTGTCATTGAATTCATCTCTTTTCAAGTAAGACCATCACTTCAAGTATTTTATATTGATTATCTGTAGTTTGACTTTACATACATACTTTACATACATTTCACAAGATTCGAAATAATGAAAATAGCCACCCCAAAATAACTTAATGGTTCTCCAAATTTAGAATGGAAATCACAGTTTTTGTCTCCCAACAAGGAAAGTGTCCAGATAATGTGGAAGAGTGTCCAGAAAAGGATAAACACTGGTGGATCCTTTGCTCATTTCATAGCATTCCTTGACCTCTTCAGGCATAAACAATGGACTGTGCCTGCAGAATAAAAAAAAAACCAAACAAACAAAAAAATAATTTCATTCCTATATAGGTCCCTTTTAGTTTTGCACAAATGTGTGTTTATATTTTGGTTTACAAAACCCTGCTCAGAAACAAATGGCAAATCTTAAAATCAACAACAGATAAGTGTTTGAAAAGCAGAATTTTGTTTAGAGTTTCTGTGTAATTGGAATTAATTTCAGTGAGCAGATGTGTCACGTGACTGTCACACTGTTGCATCAACTGAAAACAAGCTTTGTAAACATATCTTAAAGAAAATACTGAATGATCCCTTAAACCACCACAAACAGAGGGATAGAAAGCATACTGCATTTATCTATGTGAAAACGGCGGGCACAAACAAACAGAAGATATCGTCACCAAAGTGACTATATCCACACTCTCAGGGTTTACAATGCATCCTTGAGTTGATCACAGTACTTTAAGCTGATACTGTACCCAACAAATGTAAAACTGAGATATCTCACTGTAGCCTTTCAAATGTTTGTATCTCCCAGGACAGAGCAACCATTAAGATGGTTGTGCAAAATATGGTTTACTCTGCTCATGATCTGATAGATACTCTGAGAATTTGCTTATCATAGGTTTTACATGCAAAATCTGTAATACATTCTGCTTTGCAAAATTGTGAAAGCAGGGTTTTAGTTTAGTGTTTTTTTTTTTTTTTTTTTTTTTAGCTTCACTACTTCATGGGACTTTTGGATGTTTCCCCATCAGTGTAGAACTCCATATGTGAGTGGGTTTCTCCTGACAGTGTCCAGGGGGTGGTGGTGGTGGTGCTGTCTGGCAGATGCTGCGGTGCACTAACGTTATTTCCTGCAGCCCTCTCTCCCTCCCTCCCTCAGTGTGTGTGCTGGCAGTGGCAGAGGTGAGTCGCCGCTGCTGTTCACTCGGCTCCCTGCTCCGCGCTGGGAGAAAGCGGCCGACGGATTATCCAGCTCGGTAACGTTAGCACGTCGGCTAACGGTCAAGGCAAGCAACCTGAAAAGCCGCCGGAGCCAGTGAAAGTTAGTCACGGCTTACTTCGAGACTTTAATGTACGGACATAGACAGATTAGGAGGTTTGCGGATCATGCCGTCTCCCCCAGCGGGGACTTTTCTCTAGAATTGCCACTTGGGAAAGGCTAGCTCAGGGGCTAGCGAGGCTACAAACTATTTTTAATTGGCTTTGGGCTTCAATGGCTCTCGCTTGTTTTTCCCTGTCATAGCGACAGATCGGGAAATTAAAACGGGGGAGAGGCCCTGCGAACTTCATGACAAACCAAAGCCCGGCTTTGAAGCGTTACTTCGGAAGACTAGAGTGGCAAAGGAGTGAAAATGAAGAAGCAGTTCAATCGGATGAAGCAGCTCGCCAATCAGACAGTTGGCAGGCAAGTATTGAAGTCTGCGTTGTTTACAGGTCTGAAGCTCAGCAGCAACATAGAAAACACACTTTATTTTCGCTCTTTCTGACCAGACTTGTCCATTTAACCATTCACTGGACTTTTTTTTCCCTCAACTTGTTCTCTACCAGCCATGGCTGTGAAATGCTGATCAAAAGAGAAAACCACACTAACTAATAATAATAATAATAAGAAGAAAATCTAATCAGCTGAGCCTGTGTTGACAAGGACAGTCATATCATGAGCGAGTCATTGGCTTTTAATAGCAGACAACAAGGTTTAAGGACATGACACTGTTAAGAAAAACTGGATGGGGGGGGGGAGTGTTAAATGCTTTCCTCGATGTGTGCATGAGTCCACACTGTTGTTAAAACCCAACCAGATGTCCCTCTGTAAAGAATGAATCAGCCACCTATGCAGTGTTAGCACTGTCTGATAGGGTGAGAAATAAACACCAGCCATGAGTCCAGGTAGGGTGTAGTTTGCAGCCATTTTTTTTTCCCTTTTACTTGAGTCTATCACTTACTTGTATTTGGGGGATTGGATTCCACTCTAAAAAATAGGAAAAATAGCAGATGTGTGTTGTGAACTTTGGAAAACATTTGGGCATGGTGGACAGGTTTAGGGATCCATTATTTTTAGGGATGATATGGATAATTGACATTTTCCCACTATAAGCAACAGACACCAATATGTACTTTCAAGTGTATAACTGGAGACACAGGGAGGCTGAGGATTTCACATGTGCCTATTGTTGGATAATTTTTTTTGGTTTCCTATTCATAAAAGTAAAAAAAAGATCATATAAATGCTAGGTCTGCTAGCACTGATCAGAACTGATCAAACATAGGTGGGCTGACAACAGTGAAGGTTTCAAAGCCGATATCAGCCATAAACGGATTCAAAATAATGTCCCCTGTCCATGTCTGGTCTCACTTGCTCCTGTGCAGCAGCATTCAGACATCATCTTAATAGAAGAAGAAGGGAACCGCGAGTGAGATAGGACTAATATGGTAAAGCAGTGGATGAGATTCACTTTCACTCTGTGCCGATAAAATGAAGCAGCCTCTGCATGAGTGAAACACTAGATGCCCAGCATCAACCAGACATCAGACTTAAAGCATAAAAAACAGATTAAAGTATGTGCCTTCCTCCACCTCGAGCATTCTCTCCCTCTGAACCTGAAGCGTGTGGCAGCATCTGTGCTAACAGGCGAATGGATCCACTTTTAGACAAAAAGCATAAATCCCAACAATGAGAATGTGTTCTGCTGTGTTTAGGCCTGTTATCTAGGACCATTATCCTGCTGTGCGATGACACAGTGTCCCTCTGTAACTGGATATCGAAAGTAGCACTGGCTGCAGCCCTGCCTTGTGAGGACAACAGGGTGGGACACATCAGAGGCTGTTTTCATCATGGGAGGTTGACTCATTTGATGTCTGTCATTTTGTGTGTGTATTTAGGGGTTGTTAGCCTGTGTATGTGGCAGTCAACAGTGTTGACACCTCAGGCAGACAGTGGGTGCACACTGGACTGGATGGTACCAGATAAAATCACTGACAGACTGGGAACAATAATGTGTCGTTTTCAAATAGACAGTGACTGCAGTGGCTTATTATTTTCTTGATTAAATGATTAATCAGTTTGTGTTAAAAATGTCAGAAAGTAGTGAAAAATGCCCGTCACACTTTGCCAGAGCCAGAAACAACATAGTGACCAACCCGAAGATTTTAGTTATTGAATCACAAAAGACAAAGAAAGGCTGCAAATGCTCAGACATGAGGAACTGGAACCAGCAAGTGTGTGGGATTTCCTCATGCACAAATATCCCCCTGCCCTTTATATCGCCTAAAAGAGAGGATGTATATATATTAAATAATAGCTCTGTTTAGCCATTAAAAATAATGTTTTGGTCAAAGTCCTTGACTAGAGAAATAAACGTCGGTCAGAAATAGGATGTTTGATAGAGATGTGCTACACACAGTAATCACCACTTCATGTGTATTTGATGCAAACACAATCAGCAAAGTCTACATAGAGAATTTGCCCTAATAATGTTCCTACAGCCGGGATTCAAGCCCAGGAGAGACAGGGCAGCTGGAATACTCATAATTTCCTCACTGCACTGTACCAGCAGTAAATTAAGACTGGAGAGAGTGTAATGCAGAACACAGACATTTGTATTTATGTGTGTGTGTGTGCACATGCAGTAGTTTCTTACTTTTTAAATTATTTGTATGCACATATGGGGTTAATCCCTCATGCCTCTCATCTGTACCTGCCCTTCTGACTGAGTGATCTGTCAGCGGTTGGATTAAGGCAAGCAAGCGTACTCTGCTTTGTCCATTAAGTTTGTGCCTGCCTGTGTATCTGCGTCTGCAAAAAAGTTTGGAGAGCAAAAGGCCCTCTCCTCTGCCCCCTGGGTTCCTGTGATTGTGTGAAGGTAGAACACTGTGTCCAGAAAGCAGCTGCTCTGAGGAAGTCTCTCCTTCTTCTTCTACAAACAGGAAACTGCCTCCCAGAGACTTTCTAGAGAAGAGGAGAGAGAGAAAGAGAGAACTGGGAAAATTGACGTGGGGGCAGAGAGTGAAACTGAGGCACAGGGAAAAACAGCATGTGATTCATGCCAGGGAACATGGTGAGGATATTTGGTGTCTCTTTGTGGAAGATTGTTTCCGTGAGCCATCTTTGAACTCCCTGCCTCTATACGTGCATGTTTGCTGCAGGTTTAATAGGGTGAGATAGTGACACCTTTAAAAGTAGTAGAACAAATGAATAGGCTGTAACCAGTATCTGCATGAAGATAAGCTGACAGTCATGCTCCACAGATCCAGAGCGAGGATAGAATTTGGCACTGTACAGGCTGGGTTTTCAGAGTTTACATTTTCTGTGTTTTGCACAATCACCTGTCATAGTGAGAAAATCACCCTTAGATAAGTTTTCCAGTCAACGACTCACAGGATGTGGTCCAGGAGTGTGCACACAGTCTGCTAAGAAGGGGTGGTTGAAAGGCAAAGGGTACTGATATCCCTCCCATATCTGTCAGTTTAATATCAAGCTACTGTGAGCAGCTGGTTCGCTTAGAAAGACAAGAAACAGCCAGCCTTGCTCTGTCCAAAGCTAATAAAATACATGTGCCATCACCTCAGTATCTCACTAATTAAAATGTTATGTCTCATTTGTTTTATCCGCACAAAAAGTATAAAAACAATAATTAGGGTTGTGTGCCATGTTCATTCTTCAGATTCAGAAAACTTTATTTGTGCCCGGGGGGCAGTTTAAGGCACATTGAATTCTTGGCTACAAGGAGGAATTTTCTGTGGCTCAAAAAAAAAAGAAAGCCCTTTTTAGTTAATTGATTAATTTAACTTTTTTCAAGTTGAGAAAAGTAGAGAGTTACATCCCAGCTCTTATCACCTTAACTAACCAATTTCCTGCAAGCAACCCTGATATGTCACGCCCCGCATTAGTGTAATTGCTTCAGCACTTAGTTTATCCGGGTTGGTAAGGCAGTTGTTTTTCCACACCAGTGTAACCTCCGTCAGTCAGTGATGAGCTTATCACAAGTGACTGAATCTGGAATCTCTTTTAATTACAAGTGTCCTCTTGTGTAGCTCAGTGGTTCCCAAAGCGGGGTCAGCTAAATCGCACACAAAGTTTCACCCCCTGCACCGCAAGTGAAGGGACAGCGACACATAAAGAGCTTTTCCCCGCACTCAGAGTTAATCATTCATTGGCATTAAAAACCGCAGGTATTGCATAATCCTTTTTGATACCGTATCTAACAGCAACAGTGGTCCTAACATCAGTCTTATGCAATATAATCCAGATCTATTGTATTTGAAGTCCCTCATTATTGCGAGATGGGGTCAAGTTGAAAAGACACTTTCACCACAGGGATTTGGAGAATGTCACTGATGAATTAAGGAGGATAGGTGACTCTGGGCATTCCCTGTGTCACCCAAGGCCAGAGCCTCAAGGGCAAGGAGGTGTGTCAGACTGCTAGTGATAAAAAGACCTGTGCTAGGTGTCTTTGTCAAAGTGAGTTCTGTTGTCATCCTAATTATAGACTTTTATGTCATAAAAATACACATTGGATAAAAGTCCTTCAGCTTTCATCTCCATGTTGTGCTCTCTCTTGCCCAGGTCTAATGTTAGACCTGGGTTAGTCACCTGATCAGCCCCATTAGAGAGGTTGCATGGGGCTGAGTCACTCAGTTGTTCTTCCAGCTCCTTTCATGCAGGTCCAGTATCCATTACTTTATGCCTTAAGCTGCCAACTGTTGCAAGGATAAGAGGCAGACACCTCCCTGCTCCTCAGCCTGCTGATTGTGTTGAGTGGCCTGTAACAGCCGCTCCATTGTGCTTATGGCTGCAGTATTCACTTACTCCCTCTTCTACTCTTGATAGTAGATCGCCATGGTTACCATTCTCGACCAGCGGCCACGGCTGTGCAGGGAGGATCCCTTGTTGTTAAGAAGTCACATGCAGCGCCCAGTGACACACTTTTCTCCAAAAGGCTCCTGCTTCAGCGAGGCACGATGGGGGTCAGCCCTGTGTGCTGTAGGTCAGCTGATGCCGGCAAAACAATTGTTGTTTTGTTTGTTGTTGTTTGTCCTCTGCTCAGCCCGCACACAGCCTATTTTTGCCTCTTTGACACAGTACTTTTTGGGGCTGGTTCACACAAGTGTTACTTTTATATATACTTTTATACAAGTTAACAACTCCTGGTGTAAGTATTTTCACATGCACCCTGATAATTCAGTTACAGCCAAGTTAGGGCAGTATTTGTAACCCCCTCCCCTTCCCGGGTTTTCTTGCTCACATCAGTGTCAGTAAGCAGAACTCAATTAACAGAGCTGGATTACTTGTCAAGCTTTTGTATTACTCTTGGCGTGTATACAGTTTAGTCTGGTTTCTTTGGTGTTTTGATTAGATTCAGCTCATGAGCCACAGATGTCATTAAGTGGACCAGATGTAAAGTGGTGTGTTTGAACATCATGGGTAGTTCTGGTGGGGAAAAACAGCAAAATCCACTTTTAAAGTCTCACCGTGCAACATACAGAAATTTGATTCTTGGAAATGCATTGCTTCTGAAAAATTAATAAATATTACCTCAGTTCTCTTGGCAGATTCCTGTGTGCATGTATCCTGTCGTATATTTTATTCCCTCTGGGCATTAAGTCTAATAGCAAACAGAACTTATGGGAGAAGTTGAGTTATTTGTGTGCATGCAAACATACTGAATAACCAGTCTGCACAGGCGGTATGTGTGATCTATTGGCGTGTATTTATGAAAGGATAAGTCTACTTGATGACTACACAGTTTTTTAAGTTCAGGCCCTCAACAGGACCACATAAAGAGCCCCTCAGCATGTAGACTATACCAGAACATGGATTCCATACTGTGGCTTCATAATCATGTTGTGTATGTGTGCGTGGATTATAATGTGTGTGTGTGTGTGTCTCACATTTTTCCTGCAGCTAGCTGGATGTCTTGTCTCTAGGTTTCTGTGGGTTGCTGGTCCTCACTCTTAATGTGTGACCTCACCAGCTTGGCTATGGCTCTCCTCCAGAAAAACTCTTTCCATTCATCTCTAACCTCTACATTATTCTGGTTTGGCACTTTTAGGACTCTCTAACCCCTCCAACCCCCCAAAAATCAATGTATTTGTGTTTCATTCCTTCTAACCCCCATACTATCATCCCCTCTCTGTCAGTCTCTCTATGTTTCTCCCTGCTCCCTGCCTCTGTGTTGTAATTGAAAGCAGCTGTGACAAGGTTACTATAGTTCATAGAAAGCAGTTTTTGGAGGAGGGCCCAGGCTTCGTTCAGAGCTCCAGTTACCCAAAATGCAAGCAAGCCACCGTCTAGAGATCCCTTCAGCTTGGAGGCTGAGCCTTTACTTGGAAAAGGTTTTACATTGGCTAGATACAGCACAACAAGCATTACCTGTCATAATTAGGGGTAATAGTAAAGAAACAGAAAGGTTGGCAACAAAGAATGTGAAAGTGAAGAAGCAGGAGGTGGAAGGAATGGAGGCAGAAAGCTGCAGTATGCTGTAAGGTTGCAGGACTAAATCATGTCAAAGAGCTCTAGGAATTAACTCACTTAAGCTTCATATTATCAAAACCTAATCTATTCCTTTTTAGATCAATCAATCGATGATTTAGACTATCACACATGCCTGTCACACATTCCCAGAGCTTAAGGTGATGTCTTTAAATGTCTTAGTTTGAGACCAACAAAAATCACCCCAAAAATCACATTAGAGAAACTAGAACCAGTGATTTATTTTTTTAGCGTAAAAATGGAAAGTAAACAATTAACTTTCACGTTTTAATGATGATACTGATGATTCCCCCACTAGTTCTGGATTAACCAAATTGTGTGTCATTGAAATTCTATGGGTAGAGCATGCAAGCAGACTTACTAGCACCTAATATTCTTCTTTAAATGCATGTAAATGCTGTTATTTGTGTACTGAGTGTTTATGGTACATTAAATCTTTGTACTGTCTGATCTCAAGCTTGTCTTATACTATGGGAAAAATATTCTTGAATAATTCTAAAAATATTTTAACAATAAAAATCCTGGTGATGTACTGAGAAGTCAAGGCCAGTACTTTTTTAAGTGGACTGAGTATTGAGCAGACACGATCGATCCACTTTAACTACAGTGTCTTCATCAATAGTTTAATAAAACTCAGTCTTGCAGTCATTAAGTCATGGCTGGCTTTTAGCTCTGCAGCAGAGTGTGGCCTCATTTTACCGTACATAAAAAAAAATTGTTTCAATTTGGAAACGAGAGCACTGGTGTTGGATCAGTAAAGCATTCTGGCAGTTACCCTCTGCTGAGGTATCAGTGCTGGAAGAGTCAATCGGATCGGTGCATCACTAGAAGTTGTCTGATGAACAGGCTGATAGTCTGTTTTTTTTTTTTTGCTCTCTTACAACTAATGTGCGTCAAAGAATTGCCATAGCTGGCGGTATTTGCTTCATATTATAACCTTAACAGTACAGCAGGTGTTAAAGCAGGTGTTAAAGGGTCCTCCTGCAAGTATACTACACTCTAGATATTGTATCTTTACTAAATGAGTCTGTCTTATAGTTGCAAGTAAGTCACAGCATCCCACCTGGCTCCAGTCATTGAACCTCTGACTGCAGTGTTGCCTTTTCCTCCCACCAGCCTGTGTGAAGGTGTTGATAAGCAGTATGAGCTGAGTCTGTGTTTCCCAGCCTTCTCCCTTTAAGTGAATCTAATCTGTCCGACCTCTTCAAATCCAACTATTAGTTTACTATTAATAGGCTCAGGCAGAGCAGCGCTGTGTGACTACCCTAGCGAGCTACAGCTTAAGGCAATCAAAGCCTGTCAAGCAACAGAAGCACAACGTCTGTGTGATTCTTTCTCGTTTAGCTCAACACAGTCTATTATTGGATTTAATTCAAACATGTCACAGTTCATGATTTTTGAAAAAGGTTCATGGAGCTGCAGCTGTAGTCGGAAGGGGAGTCAGGTTTTGCCTTGGCCTCCAGCCTGGATACCAGCCTTATTGAGCCATGACAACAAACCAAATAGACCGGCCCTCTTCTGAAGCATTCCCACGGATAGTAACCAGTTTTTCAGGAGCATGTCATTTGTCTGACAGATATGTTCACAGTGGCTACACAGAGCAGCATTAGAGTACGACTGCTTATCTTGTGTTACTGTCCGTCAGTGCTAATCTGTGTGCTCTCTGTTGTCTTTTCTCACCCACAGAGCAGAGAAAACAGAAGTCCTCAGCGATGACCTCCTACAGGTAAATCATTAATTTGACTGTAGAGCTCTGACCAGCCCTTCACACTGTTAGCATCTGTCAGGCAGTAGCTGCAGTTTCTGTCCCTTTGGAATCAAAACCATGCATTTGACAAAATGGTCTGGTTATTAGTCCACTTTGGAAAAAGGGCAGATGTCTCCCCATGCCTGTACAGAATCAGATGAACCTGCTGGTGAAACACCTTGCATTGGCTTTACAGAAAAGCTGTTGCACAACATTCGTATCTCAAAATTAGTGTCAGCCTGGTGAGATCTGTGTATGTTAGTGTGATCATGGTAGGGTTTTGAATGTGATACCAGTATCAGCTCTGGTTTCAGTTTATTTCCACAAAGTATAATGCAAAAAAAAAAAAAAATAAATAAAACTTGTGTTTTCAAAATCATCATGTGCCATTGAGGGCTCATGTCTGAATGTTTTCTTTCTAACTCAACAATGTCACAGCAGTATTTTCACTTAATAGCCCCTCCCCATGGCTTGTAGGTGTATTAATCATTGATAAGGTTTGGAACAGTTTATAGCTGGAATGAAAACCTTGAAAAATGTCACAGAACTGGACACAGAACACCAAAACAATGACCACTTGTAACAGAATATGTAGGATTTAGTTTTGATTTCATTACTGCGTAGACAGAAAATGATCTGATTGAATCTTAAAGAGATAATTGCTGAACAAGCAGCAGCTGATATCACTTATTAGTTCTCACTCTCTGGTTGAAGATTTCTAATGAGTGGATTAAGCCTGAGTAGCACTTTGCTTAACTCACAGGACTGTTGCTGACACACAGTTGTGAATCAGTGTGTGTGAAAGCTGCTGATGCAGGTATTTCCCTGGGGGAAAACTACCTCCAACCTCTGACGCCGTCTGACAGCAGGTGGGGTTGGGACAAAATACTGGCAGCTCGGCAAAGACATTCCAGCGATGAAGATCGTCTTTGTGTGTGAATGGGAGGCATCATAGATGTTTAAACAAACTTAGCTGGCTTTGTGTTGCTCCTTGAGAACAGCCACAATGTCTGACACCCTCCATTCTTATTATTCCCCTCCCCACCCACTCTTTTGTAGCTGTCGCATAAATAAACAGCACTCGCAAATCCTTTAATTCCTCTCGTAGGTGGTGTGAAATTGAAATGGACCATATAAGGGGAAAAAAACACATTTGAGTGACAGCCAGAACATCAGTGTTAGATTTAGAGCCAGCATGAGGTGGTGTAATATAAGTGGACAAGCAGGCCGCAGTGACTAATATAACAGAGGATGTTATATTACGTCTGACAATTGACTTTCACTGTCCCTCAAAGACACGATTGTTCTGCCCCTGTCTGGAAATCAGCCGCTCTGACTCTGTGGACTCTGTTTCTCAACCCCCCAAAAATTTTAATGAAACCTTAAGTTAAATTTGGTGCATTCACTTTCGCTCAACCTCCCACTTCTTTTTCTAGCTTCTCACTTCTTCTTCTACAGCAGTAGTACATTTTTAATGACTTCCCTCTGAAGACAACAACAAAATCCACTTGGTTTTACCGGGATTTTCACACAGAACAGTTCTGTAATCACTTCTTACTGCAAGGAATTGAAAGTGACTGTAAAAGGTCACCATTTGAAGCATCATCTGAGCTTCAGCTATGCCCAGCTCATGTCATCACGTCAGCTCAACATCGCAGCTGTCCATTCCTTGCTGGTCCTTCACATAGCAGCCCATCCACACAGGTTTATCAAAGAAACGCTGCAGTGTTGCAGGTGCTTTAAACACTTATGTCACATATCCCTAAAGGAAACAAAGAATATTTTGTTCATCAGTGGCTCACTAACGTAATTCCAGCCTTAATGCGTCATGTGGTGTTATTTTTGTATATTCTGTATAATCCTTTCTCTTAGGAACCAATAAACAAACATTGGCGCGCACACACACACACACACACACCTACCTTCTCTGTTTTTTTTCTCCTTGTCTGTCCCACTTAGTGTTGGGATTCCCTGCTCTGTGACGCGTCATGGGATTGACCAGCTGTTGACCTCAGGAAAGACACACACCCATCTGCCTTTCGGCTCCTCTTGGTTCTCCTTAGGTTCTCCCGCTCCCCCCGCATAATTTATTTTTTTTGGTGTTTGGCATTGTGCGCCTGACCCCATTTCATTACAATGAAAGGAAGAAAACTGTAGTACACCTAGTGCCATGCAACCAAAACATTTCCAATACTCCCACACAAGAACTTCATCCCTCTTAGAGCACAGGGAGGGGAATCCCCTGCGTGTTTCGTGCCAGGTACTCACTAGACTCAGTATAAGCAGTGTTCCCAAGCCTATAGCTGATGGCAGCAGCGTGTGTGTGTGTCTGTGTGTTTGTGCTCGCGTTTGTTAAGTTTGTATTTGACCCAGCTGTTTTGGGAATGCCGGGGGCCACAGTGGGTCAGGACTGACGTAAGAGCCCGAGAACAGAGGGAGGGAAAAGAGCGGAGTGAGAGGTGGGGGGGTGGTGGCGGTGTACAGAGGCGGATATCTGCTGTGGAATTCCTCCTCTGTTCCGACTCCGTTCCGTTTTTGGAACACAATTGTCTGGTATTTGGTTGATCCTCCCTCTGCGTTTGTCTCACTCCATTTCTGCTCGCTTTGCCCTCTAGACCTCAGTGTTCCCGTTTACATTTGCAGCGCTGTTTGTTCCAACTTCTGTTTGTTCCCTTTGAGACACTCACAGGCTCCTGCTTAACTCATCAGCTGCGATTTTAATGTTTTTAAAAAAAAAAAAAAACAAAAAAAAAAAAACAGAAAGTCACACCTGTTCTGTTACATGCGGCCTGCTTTTGACTTTCCCACAGGCGTTGCCAGTGTAAACCAGTTCTCTGCATCATCACTCTCTGCTGGCCAGACTTTACACTGGAACAGTAACGTGCAATCACCAGTTCTATTCATGGGTTGGTGACAGTCAGCCTAATGTTTACACTGACTGTCCCTGTCAGGCACCTGGCATGACAAGGACAGTGAATAGTCATCCTGCAGAGCTTCAGTCAGCCTCTGTCCTTAAGCCAGAATAGCTGTGCCTCCCGTCAATGACTGTATTATATCTTGTCACCCCAAAAGCACAGAGTGGATCTGTGTAGTCAGGCTAGTGGACAGGAGCAAGCCTGTGTAATCAAAAAGGCCTTTTTAAAGCCAAAGAACTCCTCTCTCTCGGTCACAGCACAGTGCCCGTTGCTACAGAGACACTTCCGATGAGTCATGTGTTTCAAAGACAACATTCCAGCGTTGTCCCGCAGGGACGAGCCTTATCAATCATGTTTATACTTTGACCCCTGACTCCCTAAAGGCAGCTGCAAATCAAATCTCTGCATGGAACTGGGCCTCATTAGCCATCAAGGGGTACAGTCACACTGTTGCGTTGGTTTATGGAGACAAATGAATGGAGTTCATGAGATTAGACAAATGTTCACAGTGGTTGCAGTAATAAAGACTGCCGGGCATGTGTGGGTTTTTTTTGTACGTTCCTGGAACGATCGTGGCAGGATGTAGTTCAGTCCAAGTACTTAGGTTTATCAAAATAAATCTTGTGTGCTGTTTTGTGATCCCTTTTTAATTAAAAAGCCCACATTTCTATAACCAAATGCTTAACTTTTAACAGAATGATCTTCTCATCTGAACTGCAGCTGAGAACATCTTCCATCTCGCCCTGGGACGACTCGAGGTTTGACATTTTTATAGAAGATATTTGCTAAAGATCTGTTCTTGTACATCTTGTCTTGGGCACAGATTGAACGGCGCATGGAGCTGGTGCGTGTCGTGTCCCACAACACACACAAGAGGATGGTGTCGTGTCTACAGGGACACATCGGTGCAGATGCAGAGAAGAGACATGTAAGACATAAAGCATGTTCCGGTTAAACCTTTGTTAAAGCTCATAAGTAAGAATCAGTCAGCTGTTCCAGGATGTGTAATAACTTAATTTCTAACATCACCTCCCACACAGATTTTGAGTTCTCACCGTTTTTATTTCAAATGACTACAAAATATCTACAGTAGGCCTCCAATCCATGATTTCTCTTTTGTGTTTTCTACCCGACACCACCCAAAAATGCACCACAGTCCGTACCACGCCTCTATACAGGAAATGGTCAGGTAAAAACACTGATTACTTATTCCATTCTCTGGTCCTCAGCACCACTTGCTCCATTTCCCATTCAGACATCTGTCATCTTCATTCACTCTGCATGACACTTTTGCCTTTGGGATTCTCTGGTTAAAAAAAAAACAAAGCAAAAAAAAAACAGGATGTTGAAGACTCATAAATGTTTTTGCACAAACATAAACTGTGTAAAAAGCCCGTGTTGTCATTTGATAGATGTCTTACTTCCCTAGTTTGCATCTTAAATCCCGTTTAACATCTGTACTTTCCTCCTTTGCTCGGAAGGCTCTCTTCCTCTTCCTGACACTGTGAATTTGCCTTTGAGCTGCTCAATGGAAAGTCCTTGATGAGTTTTCCATTGCTTTGAACATCTAATACTAAAGCTGCTGTATTGAAATAGGCACCTCTGTGCATCTGCATTGTTTGAAGTAGTTTACGTCTCAATATAAATCTAATTACTGTCTGCATCTGTCCCTCTGCCTCATACACCACAGAAAAAGCTTCCTCTGACAGCACTATCCCAAGCGATGGTGGAAGGCGGAAATCAGCTGGGAGAAGACTCCTTGATAGGGTGAGTAGGTGATTGAGTGCCACACCACATAGCCAGTTCCTCCTCCTTGGCGACTGTTGCTATACGGAGCAGATGCACTCCAGCGAGTGTGAAATATGAGGCCACGCATTCAGGGCAAGCAGTCTGCCCGGTTTTGTTTGGCGCTGATGGGACTTTCAGCAGTTCCCTTACGTGAGGATTCAACATGACTGAGAGTCGCACACAAAAACCGATCAGGCAGTTTGTAGTTGAGGATCTAGAAAGTGAATGTCTCTAGATCTACAAAGCGTGTTTGTCTGGAAATAATGAGGAAGAGAAAGTACATCAGTCAGTCTGCTAGTTAATATGATTAATTCATGTCAGCTATACTGTTGTATGGTTCTTTTTGTATTTTAAGGCTTAGGGGTTTCAGTCCTTGACAAACCCTGATTCATCACAAAGCCACTTTGGCGATTCCTGGCTGTGGGCAGCTGGAAATGATAACATTATGTTGACCTGGTTTTGCTGTCAGTTATTGACAGGGGGCAGAGTAAGAGCGAGTGGAACAGACTGTAATCTTTCTGTGTTGTGTAATAAGGATAATTAATTTGTCAGGAAGACACGAGACTGTTTTCCGAGGACCTCACATCTTCACCTAATAGTGCTGATATTATTATGAGGTGTGAATATGAGTATGCTGTGATTTTAACACTGTTCTCTCCTGCTTCGTGCATGAACAGGAAGATGATGGAAGTGTGCGGCGAGGCAGAGAATCGTCTGGCATCAGAACTGATGCAACACGAGCTGCAGATAGAGAAGGACGTTCTGGATCCCCTCAGCCAGCTAGCAGAGGTCAGAAACCTTTGTATAGTCATTCAGGAATGTTTGCCAGGTCTTTGTCATCTATTAACTTTTTATTCTTGCTCAACTTTGTGTGTTCTGGGTCTAATTTGTGTAGGTGGACATCCCTAACATCCTGAAGCAGAGGAAGCAGCTGGCCAAACTGGTGCTGGACTACGATTCTGCCCGAGCAAGGTCTGTCTCATCGCTATATCCATATCACAAAAGTGAAACTGGAACATGAGTCCACGTTAGACCTTGTTAATTTCACAGTGTGGTTCTGTGTCACAGAAATGGCCTCATCCTGTTTTCATATTTTTTTTTGTCTCAGATGGTTGCAGGCAACCAAGTCAATAATCTCAGGAACAAATACACAAGCACTGACGGCCAAGGCTGACCTGCTCAAGGAGGAGGTGGATGAGGCCATGAACAAAGTGGAGCTTTGCAAGGTAACTAACATGCATGTAAATGACTCATACTTATTTATATGTAAACCTATTGCTTCATTATAGTCTTATTTATAGTTCCAGTTCATAGCATAACTGGTGTCCTTGACCTTGAATGAATCAGAAGGCTAAAGGTTATTAATGGTCTTCGAGAACTGAGTAAAAGAAACTGTAAATAGTTGTGGCCAGAACATTAAACCAGGAAGAAAAATCACTACTGCCACAACTGGTCAGTCCAAGACCCTCGGGGCCCTTTGACTCAGTTTGCTGACGCACACAAATGACTGAAAATGCCCTGTCAGCTCTGTGCGTGTGTGTTTGCATGTATTGTTGAGTCACTGGTGAGTTTTAGTGTGTAGTTGCTGCGTCCAGGAAGCGCAGAGCCTTGTGTTTCCCCTTCACCAGTTCTCTCTCCCAGTCTCACAGTCCTGTTAGGAGAAGGAGGATTTATGATTTGTGTGGTGCTTAGCTGACGACTGACACCTATCTGTGTACCACGTGAAACCTCCATTCTTCTGATGGATGACACTGTAGTGGAGATAGAGATCAAATTAATAGTGGTTTAGTGCAGCATTACTACTCTGCCTGGTTCGTGTTGTTGTCTGCACATTGTGACTTTGTGAATAAAAGTTATGATCTTTCAGTGCTCCTCTTGTTTAGCTTCCTCTGTTTCTTCTGCAGGATCAACTCGCCGCAGACATGTACAGTTTTTTCTCAAAAGAAGGTGACTACGCCTGCTACTTCGTAACGGTGAGCACAGCGTGTCAGCGAGTCAGAAAATGTGTTTGCATGAGTTCCTGTGGGAACGATCACAGCTGCAGATTAGCTGGGGAACACAGACTTGGCCGGCAGTTTCCTTTACTTTGCTGTCATGTACTTGACTGTTTGTCTTATTCTACTCACCATGTATTTCTCTCTGTTTCTGCAGCTCTTAGAAGCTCAAGCTGATTACCACAGAAAGTCTCTCACTCTTCTGGAGAGTGTCTTGCCAACCATCCAGGCTCAGCAAGGTATATTACATGCAAACATGCCTTTCCACACACCCATTTAACACAAACCGGTAAAACATTGTTGTAAAAATTACACACAACAGGCTCTGTGTTTCCTGGAGAATGCATGTGTTTTTCTTTGGTGTCTTGTGTTTTTTTGGTGTCCCTTTTAAACAAACCTTTTCCTGAAGTTTGCCAAAAGGTGTGTTTCTTTTTCTTATCTACTTTTCCAACTGGCTTAATAAATCTGCCAGCTACTACACTTTTCAGTTGCATCACTCTCTAGTCTGTTTTGTCTTACTTCTGGACTACACTTACCCCACTTAGGGTAATTGTTTAAGGCCACAGCCGGGGTCCAGTTATTAAAGAATAGTCTTTTGTTTTCACTGCCCTGCTCTCCAAAAATAATCTAGTTTTCCGTATTACCAACGTAATGTCTCCCATTAAAGCTCTCTCACTTGTTTTTGCTCTCCTCAGCTGTGTCTTGTTCAAGGAGTTAGTTTTTTTTGTACTAAACACATGTGGTCTAAACCAGACAAGGCTGGTCTCCCAGCGTGTGGCGATGACTCACGAACTCCACACACATACACCCCCAGCTTTTCTCACATACATCACACCCACCTGGGTTTTCCAGCCCCCCTCCACCCCCAACCATTTCACTCTTCTAGCTCCCTGTTCACTTGCACATTAGCACACACACACACACACACACATACACATAAAGACAGTGGTCACTCCCGCTGACTGGGAGCATGTGGTTATTATTTGACGGCACCCTGCGGGAGGAGTGGTTAAGAGTTGTTGACCCAGAAATGTGCCATGCAGACCATCAACAGGCTGGTTCGCACTGAATCCTGGGACAGTGCCGTTTATTTATTTATATTTTTTATCGCATACCAGCATGACACATGGGTCATACAAATCTATAACAGCTCCATTACACTTAGATTTTTTTTTTTGATCTCTTCTGATTTGAAACAACATGATTAAAATACAGTATCGTAGTTCACCATCGGCTCGTAGTTCACCATTAATCTTCCTTTTTGTGATTAGACTCGTGGACAGAGAAACCTGCGTTTGGCACGGGGCTGGACGAACACCTGAAAAGGAGCGGAAGGGAGATCGCCCTGCCAATAGAAGCCTGTGTCATGATGCTTCTAGAGACTGGCATGAAGGAAGAGGTGAGGACGTTAGGACAGAGAGTCAGGGAGGGAGAGATTAGACAGGAGAACAGAAAAACCAGCCCATTTTGTAGATTACTCTGGATCGATAAAAGGGTTAGGCAGCGAACTAAGAGTGGAATCAAATTGGTATGGATCGTCTTCTTCTCTAAGATATGTGCAACAAGAGACTGTAATAAGAAGTAAAAAGAAGTGAGTGTTATGGGGGGTGTAATAAGCAGCATGACCTCTCGGAGGTGCTTGTTGTGTTTTTGGACTCTTTGGCTTAAGAATAACTCAACTGACAAAATATAATTTATCATTTCTCCTGTGGTCTCCTGTAGATTCATGTCATTTTCACTGCCTTTACAGACTGACAGTTGCACTATTAATATATTTTTTTACATCAGAACTTCATTAATTATCCAGTGTTAAATATTTATGAGCAAATAAGCAGAAATCAAAGTTAAAAGCATCTCAAATTATTATTTATGAAAAGTTAACTTCTCAGTCTCAGCATGTGGTTTGGAGTTCCTACTGTCATCAGATCTGGATTTACATCTCGCTATTTCCTGATTGGTTCTTGAACGTACTTGACATCACTGTTTTCCAACTGTGGCGTCCCGACCGCTTCACACCAGGGAAAAAAGTGTAGGGAATAAAAGAAATATAGAGCTCTTATAAACCCACTGTGTGTCATCTCCCCAGCACCAAACAAAAAGAACTAGATATTTCCCTTTGAAGGTGGTGGAGACCAGAACAGAGCTAAAAAGAGAGTAAACGTTCATCTTACATTCAGAGTCACATCACATAATCTTGCTGTGACATTTAAGAAGGCAATTGTTTTCAAACATGTTATATAGCATTACAACTTTAAAGCTAAACTAAAGCTCGAGACCTTTAAGTAGTAGTGACCAGCAACAGTCAGTTATGATTTAGAGGTTACTGTCCATCGTCCTCCAAAGTAATCCCCTCGACAGGATTGAATACGATAGAATATAATTTTGTTTGACCCTCAAAAGGGTAAGTGGTGGAGCTAATGGATGGATGGATGGATTTTGTTTGCTCATCTGGCCTGATCGCTCTTTTGTTCTCCTTGCTTTGCCATGTAAGAATAAAAAGAGCTGTCACAGCTCATTAAAAGTCACATGAAGCTGTCGCTGCGATTAGCGGCTCCGCTGGTCACTGCCATAATTATAACCGAGCTTTAAATTGTTTGGTCACATCAACACCTCAAGACTCAAGGAGATGGGCGGACAGACAAACTGTAAACAGGGGAAACTCCTGCATTTGTGTATTTGTTCTGCATTTCGTTTTTCCAGAGACACTGTCAGCCCTTATGCTACTGTGGTGATTTATGAAATGTTTGTGATGTCCCTTTCCCTGAAGTAAATTTAGAATACAATAGAATCTACTTGCCTCCTGCCCATAAATCAGATCTCTTTGTATGTACGTGTTGGTGTAAAAAAAGAGAGAGCACAAGTGTTAGCTGAAACGGTGTTATTTGTGGCCCTGTTCGTTCCCTGGTGAGTCCAGTCTGTGTCATTATGATGTGAAGACGGCCTTTGTTTGTGTGTCAAAGTAAAGAGCTCGCTGCACTGTGAGATGAGGGTGTGTTTGTTTGCCTGCTTTAAGGTTTCATTATGTGCAGCTGGCAGGGGGAGGTTATGCAGTGGATTTATACACAGTCTATCTGTAATTGACTGTGAAGAAAGCGTATGTGTGCTTGAGTGAAAGCACAGGCTGTTGTGTGCACATTAAATGGCCGCATGTATCTTTGTTGTTTGTTGGCAATGTTACTGTGATTTATTTGGCTTTGTGTGTGTGTGCGTGCGTGTGTGTGTGTTTGTCCATCAGGGTCTATTCAGAATCGCAGCAGGGGCATCCAAGCTAAAGAAGCTAAAGGCCGCACTGGACTGTTCCACTTCACAACTGGAGGAGTTCTACTCTGACCCCCACGCAGTTGCTGGTACGTCCCAAACCAAGGCCATTTTTTTAAACTTCTCTGTGACGACCTCTAACTCGTGTTTAATGCCTTAAAAAAGTGACTTAAAGATGAAAAATATCCGTGTGTGTGGTTTCAGGAGCACTGAAGTCCTACCTGAGGGAGCTCCCCGAACCTCTAATGACCTACCAGCTTTATGATGAATGGATCCAGGCATCCAGGCAAGGCTCATAACATTATCACTGGAAATGAGATGTACCAAAATTAAACACATCTATCACTGTGCTGCAATTAGTTATGGAAGGATATTTGTGCCATTTAGCCATCTGGAGGATGCGCCCGCTAACAATCATGTTTTGTTTTCTATCTTTCTAGTGTGTCAGACCCAGACAAGAGGCTCCAGGCACTTTGGGTTGTATGTGATAAGTTACCAAAGAACAACAAAACCAACCTGAGGTTTGTTGTTTATACCCACACAAGAAGGGTCACGGCAATAATGCCTTCATTTTTCTGTTGTATGTGACTGTGTTTACACCTGTGATATCATGTTCTTGTGCAGGTACCTGGTGAAGTTTTTGGCCAAACTGGCTCAGGACAGCGAGGTGAACAAAATGACTCCTAGCAACATTGCTATTGTCCTGGGACCCAATCTGCTCTGGACCAAGACTGAAGGGTGAGAGGGGATGGCGAGGGAGGGGATGATATTAATGACACACATGGAGATGTGACAGTCTTTGAAAGGCATGATCTTAGTCTAGGGTGGTGGAAATGATAGTCTGTTATGTTAGCTCATTTCAGAGTTCACCTCATTATGGTGAAAGCATCTAATTTGTGCTCATCTATAAACAGGAGTCTGGCTGAGATGGCTGCAGCTACCTCTGTGCACGTGGTGGCCATCGTGGAGCCAATCATCCAGCACGCAGACTGGTTCTTTCCTGAGGGTAGGCTCTCCCTTCCTCTCCAACTACTTACCTGACCTTCTCTCCTTTCTTTGTACCTATCGTACATCAGGGATGCACAGTGAAGGCAACCGACGTTAATCACCTTGTAAGATAGAAAGTCAGCAGTAATCAGGCATCAAGATAAAAATCTCTTTCCTGTTCGTCCTGGCTCAAACTGTACACTTTGTACTTTGGAGGTCAGCTTGAAGGCTGTAGTGAAAACTTAATTGTGCTTGTGTTACGTTAAACACACAATAAAGCAAATGAGCAAATCAGAGCAAATGTTCTTAAATTGTGTACATTTATCTTAAGTGTGACTGTCCCTTTGACACATGGATAAAGAATACAGAAATTAATGGGTGCTGTTCATGCCAGTTAACAGAGACAGTATAGTAAATCTGAATATGAGCATCTGCCAAGACTCGACTTCCTTTCCAAGGTTTATTTTGTGATGCTAAGCTTGCCGAGACACGTGTCTTCTGCTTCCTTGAATGAACCCACATGGTCTAGTGGTTAATAAGGCTGTCCAGTCAACACAGGTTGCAGATTAAGTCTCAAGAGTTGCCAGCGTATCCCATGTCTCATGTTGATGTGTCCTTGAGCAAGGCTTTACAAGCCTTCCATATACTCCTTTGAATAGGTAAATCTAGCCTTCTCTGTTCCTACAGATGTGGAGTTCAACGTGTCCGGCATGTTTTCGATGCCCATACCTGCATCCAACCACAACAATCACTTAGATTATGACAGTGGCACCATTGAGAGGAAGAGGCCCGGCAGCATGGTGGGACCAGAGAACGACACGCGCAAAGACAAGTAATCAACTTCCTGTTGCTTTGCTTTCTTGGAAAGCTCCTAGTTTCCAAGGTTTCTCTGTCCCACAGCCTTCACAACTTAATCCAGTTAATGATGTGGAAATAATTTTGCCTTAATGCTGTTGCTTTTTCTGGTCCTTTTCTTTTGCTTCCAGTTAAATTTTGGGCTAAATTTGATCCTTGTAATATAAAATGATCCTTAACACTGTTTTTACTGACTTCCCACTGTGTACTCTGGGTTTGTGGTGATTCTCTATCCTGGTCTGTTTTCTGTTCTTCTCTCTCACCGTCTCCCTGCTCTCCCCGTGTAGCACCCCTAACAAGCACTCGGACCACACCCTTCGTAGAGGCAGTAACACCTTAGGTAGAAAGCAGCACACTTCACCTGCCTTCCAGCCTCCTTTACCCCCCGTGGAGGCTCAGGGGCAGGGGCACGGGGCCGGGCAGGTCCCCCAGCCCACGGCCGAGCCCCAGCCCCAACCGCAGGTGCAAGCTCCTCCAGGGGGCTCAGGGCCTGACGCTGCCCAGCATAGCTTGGCGCAGGGCTTGGCTGCACTTGCAGCCGCTCAGCAGCTTCTAGCCCAGCACACAGAAGAGCTCAGGTAAGGGCTGCTTTCCTGCTCCTCTGCTGCTGGTGGGGAATGAAACAGACACACAGACATGTCATTACATGCTTTTATACTTTCACTTTTGAAGTTATGGGAAGATGTTTGTGCCTCCTCTGTGAACCGATGAGGTCACTCTGATCGGCCTCTTAAAGCATAATGGATTAGTAATGCATGTTTCACTGGCAGCTTGCAGACACTTCCTCATCTCTTGGTCACTTTGCTTCAGCTTGTTGTTTCTCTTGCAAAAACCACAAGTTTTCTTACACCACCACCGGCCCCGACTATGCAGACTTGTCTGCAGTCAGCCCACAGGAACAGCACAACAATGGCTGCTGTCTTTCTGCTAACAGTCACTCTCAGGGGCCCTCTCCACTTCCCATCCCTCTGCTTTCCTCCCCAAATCACTGGAATCAGCAGGAACTTCACACTAACTGGCTCAAACTGCTTTGAAAAGCCTGGACATTGGTGCCTGTTACGCAACGACTGAAGGGTGTCTTTGATTTAGCTGGTGAAAGGACAACATTCATGTCCAGACAGATAACACCATTCAGCTCAGCATTCTTTCGGTCCTACAGACTCTGTGGGGAAGGTAAATTTAGATGAGACGCCCAGATTACATTTGTGAGGTTTATCTTTACAACACCTGATGCTGCAGATGAGTTTGCTGTTTAAATTAATGCCAGATCTACTTTAATAGCTCTAACCTTCATTAAAAACCACTCAGCAGAATTTCAGGATTCTGGGTAGAGTTTGTAGGTTTTTAAAAATCCATTTCTTTTTACCTTTTCTCTAAAGCAACCCAAAGCTACGCGACTCCACACCCGCCTCGACCCCTCTGCTCCAGAGGAATGGCTCTGGAGGAGGGGGCCAGGCTGGAGGACAGCTGGGCACTGGGGCTGGATCCATGGGGCCCAGTCCTCATATGATGCGCAGAGGTAAGAGTCTGGTTATCTGTCATCCAGGTCATAATACGTAGTAAGTTTAAGGAAACTGGACATTTTTGGGCAATATCTTCTAATTTTTAGCATTTTTCTGAGAAGCTAAGATGCTAATCAGTGCTCGAAGTCAGTCTGAGATCTTCTGCTGTAACTAACCATTCTGCATCCTCACACTCACAGTATGTGTGGAACATAACTGTCAGACCAAACCACTCAGATTTTTCACTTTCACATAAACTCATAATTACTTGGTTTATCCTCATGTTGTTGGAGTTTAGATAGAGGTCAAAGGGAGCAAGCAAACTTTTTATTTTACGATTTATTGATTCACATGTTTCTGTTTTTTAATCTCCTAAAAAATATTAACAGATTTGCTAATCTTTTCCACCAATAATCACATCAATCCATCAACCTTCAGGTACCAAGAAGCAGGCTCCTGCCCCTCCCAAACCGACAAACCCTCCTCCCAGCCAGCCCTGTAATTCAGTCAACCACACCTCCTCCTCAGGCTCATCCCAGTCCCTCAGCCCCAGTCCCAGACCCCTGTCCAGCTACTCGCCCACCTCGCCCACCTTTCCTGCCTCCCAGCCGTGTGCCACGCCCAGACGCCACTCCAGCAACCAGCCGCCGATCCAGGCGCCCAGCCATCCGCCCCCAGAGCCTCCGATGCAGGCCAGCCCTTCGACACCTCCCGTGCCACTCGGTCAGTCCGGTGGGGACCAGCAGAGCGCAGACCCCTCGCCTCCGGGCACCCCGACCCCTCCAGACACCCCTCCGCCCTCCGCTACCACACAGGATGCAGTCGCTCCTCCGTCCCCGTCTCCCTACCAGTCGGGCTCTCTTCCCCGGCCGCGGCCCGTCCCCAAACCCCGGAACAGACCCAACGTCCCACCACCACCCCAACCCAGCGCACTGACCACTGATTCTAATGGGATCTGTGCCACTGCTTACAAGATGATGGGTGAGTGATTCCTCTCATATAACGACTGCATGTAAAATACTTTGCTTTTAGTTTGTGTATTAATGTCACAGCTACTGTAACACTAATGTGCACTCTTTCTAATGGTCTTGCATTGTAATAACTCCACAGGTTAAAGAGGCACTTGTGAGAGGTTTGTTGTCAATTGACCTTTTAACTGGCAGCACTTGCACTTCTTGTTTTTGCCTTTAGTACTCTTACTCCTCACCGTGGCCATTTTGTTCTGCCTGCTGCCTCGATCAGACATCATTTATTTTAGCCCTGATGCACGACTGTCATCAAAGTCCATCAAAGGATGCATTTCTGATGTTTAATGCTCAAAATGTAGACATGTTAAAATGTTAAACAAAAGGACGAGAGCACAAACCCACAGGAGGGAAGGTGAACTGACAGTCGACAGATAAACCCGCTTCACAAACACTGGTGTGCAGTGCTGCTGTTTAGTGAGTGAGGAAGATGAAGAAGAAGTCATCATCAAATCAGATTGGTTTCTTGATTGAGCATTATTTTTGATATGTCACTTAACGTCTTCTTTTCATAGTTTTTAAATCTCCTCAACTGACTCTGTTCTGAAAGTCCCCGTTTCCTCCTGTGGGTTCGGATTTCCCAGCAGTTTATTGCTGAACGCCACCAGTAGAAAATTCCAGAAATTGATAGAACCAATAAAAGGGAACCATAAGTTATATGGCCGCGTAGCATCAGGGCTGTCGCTGATCACGAGTCGCTCATCTTCACTTCCAGTCACTGAAGTGTGATACCGTCAGTGAAGGGTTTGAAACTGATGTGTTCTCACTGACGCTGAGCACAGGTTTCAAATGCAGAACTGATTTTACAAACTGTGGTCATTTCCAAACCCTCGGCTCTCAGTGGCCAGATTCGGTTTTTGTTCTGTGTTTTGTTTTTTTAATGTGAGGTTTTGTATACTGTCTCTCATTGTTGGTATTGTTTTAAAACCAGTGTCCCTTTATTTAGCATGTGTGATACTGACATGCAGTTATGTATCTCCACTGTTCTTGTCTCGTCCCGGATGAAAACATATTCCGAGCTTACAGCTCAGCACGTCATGAACACATCTAAAGCTCTAGCTCTCGTGTCAAAGCAGCGCGCTCACGTTTAAACTGGGGGGTTTCCAGCTCTCTTTCCTCTGGTCAAACAGCTGATTAACTCGAAACTGCTTCACTTCCCAGCTGCTCTCGCTGCTCGTTGCCCTGCTGCTGCTGCTCACGGTCTCTGGCCAAACACCGCCACCTGCTGTGACACTGAGCTGCTGTGTGACTGTTCAGCCTCTGCTGCTGTTTCGGCGTTTGGAAAATATTACACAGTCTCACTGGATGGCACAGTTTCACGGAGCTTTAAATGTTCTCATGCTGCAGGACGAAGCCGCACATGTTTGTGATTACGGCCATTGTTTCTTAAATTGCGGGCACGAACAGTGTGTTTATCTTTGAAGGATGTTTATGTGGTGTTGTGAGTGTCTGCATGCATGGACACACAGAACTTACACACAGATATTGACAGAAATGGTCTTTTCTAAATGATTGTGTCATCATTATTTAATTCTGTTTAAAGACTGCTGTTCTTCGCCGTCCTCTCATTCTGACTTTTTCGTCCTCCATCTCGTGTCTTTGCCCTCCAGACCCGGCCATGTCTTTCAAAGGGTTGAGTCGAGCTTTGGTCCCCGAGTTCGCTGTAGACCAGCAGCCAGCGACGCCCCCCTCCTCCTCTTCCTCTTCCTCCTCGTCCTCCCTGCCTCCTCTCAGAGACTGTGACCTGGACACCGAGAGCACTGTCCTATAAGGAGGAGACGATGACACACTCTGGTGCAGAACCCCCGTGCACCTCCTCTCATCATAAACACACCTCGTTTAGTCTCCTTTTTTTTTTTCTTTTTTTTTCTGTTGTTTTCGTCCTGGCTCATATCTGTAGCGCCTCCTCAGAGAGACCAACCTCTGCTGTCGTCTTCTCTCCCGGTCCAGCGTAAACGAAGGACGTGGTGCACCTTCCGGCAGCCATGATGGAGGTCACAGAGCTCTTGGTCGATAATGGCTGTGATAGTAGCAGACCTGAATCACAAATCTGATGGTTTATGTGTTGAAATCTCAGCTTTTTGAAAGGGAAACCAAAGTATCTCATCTTGTTGTAAGAACATTCGATTTGCAGGCTGACTCATTATATAACATCACTTAGTTTTAAAATTACTGATGTTAATTATTTGGATTAGTTGGAATCCAAAACGTTATCTTCATATTTTACACGATGAAGCTTGGAACACATTATAGTTGGATCTGAAAGTCGATGAATCGGCAACAACTTTCAGAATTAATTCAACATTTTTGAGCAAAATGCCAGAAATTCACTGGTTCCAGTTTCTCAAATGCAAACATTTGCTGCTATTTTTTTCTTCTATGATAATAAACCGAATATGTTTGGGACAAAACAAGAAACCTGAATATGTAAACTTAGATTCGGAGAAATAATTGAAATTTTTTTTATACTATTATGGACATTTCATAGACCAAACAATGACTCAAGAAAATAATCGGTGTGTAAATCACCATGTTGGATCATTCGCTGACCTCTGCTCACACCTCCGCTATTTCTTTATACATCTCATTTCCAGCTTTTCTGTTAAAGCCGTTATTACACACCGAGTCCTCCTGACCTCCATTATGGTGCCAGATGGGGTTGCGAAGGAGACACTGCACTGCAACACATCCACCCACGCCCACACCACCACCTCTGTCTTAATACTGCGCTCCCTGCAGAACAAGCTCCAGACAATCAGCAACAAACAGCAGAGTGTGCGGACCGCTGATTCACCTGTAACGCCGTCAGACTGTGTTAATGATGCAAAGCAATACGAAGCGTTGGGTACTGACTGAACAAGGAAGAAATGAGTTGTGGTGGGGGTCATGGTCAAAGCCAAAATATGGGCTGACGAGGTCCGTTTGGAATTTGGTGTGAGGTGTTTTGTAATTTTTTTTGTTTTTTTGTTTGTTGAAAAATGGCCTTAGAAGAACTTTAAAAAAAAAAAAAAGCTATGAGGTATTTCTACAGCACAGGGGGAGGGGGAGGTTTAAAGGTCAGCAGGTGAAGTAGAAACCAAAACTGTTGCTTAAAGTGTAGCTGGTGACTGCAGGTTTCCAGTCGTCTCAAACACTTGATTTCACTTTTTTTTTTGTATGGAACACCCCCCCAATCTTTCTTTCCCTTCTCACTCTTGTATTTATTTACCCGGTTTAAAAACACACATTCCCTGTGGCTTGACATAATTAATGCAGTCTTTAAATGTAAATCATGCCTTATCGGTTCCTCCCAGAACCTCGTAATAAGCATTATATATTTACTGTACGGAGGATATACTTGGCTCCTAGTAATACAGTATTTCCAAGAAGCTGTCTTGGCTACAGTTATGTTTCAGGGATGTAAGGAAGGTGATCTGACCCTCTGCAATAGAAGACGTGTATGGTTCTGTATCGTTCCACAAAAGTTGTGTATTAAAATTGTGTTTTTTTCTTTGGGTTTTTCTAAGCAGACGTAGCAGGGTGAACTACCCTCCAGCCTGAAGGCAGTCAGTATTTAGCCTTTCTGTTCTGTTTTGTTTTTTTTCCCATCCATCTTTGTGTTTTCTCTGGTGTTTGCCAGGAGCATTACACACAACAGGCTGTGTGCGAGTGAATGTAGTGAATGGACAGTTTTTAGCAGCCTCTTGATCCTGATCAGAAAGACGCATAAACAGCTGATATTGCACTTGAGCGCAGGCCAATGAGTGGTTTCCTAGTTTAGAGGATTTTTTTTTTTCCAGTCTTTCCCACTGAGCTGAGAGCACACGGTGCTGGGAAACCTCAGTAGTGATGTGGTGTAAGATTTTGCCAGGTCAAACGATTTAAGAAAAATAAAAAAAGGCTTTCTTGTATTTTCTGTGTAAGCTTTGCTTTTTGGCCTCAGATATAATGTGGAGTTCGGTTCCCAGAGAACTGACTCAATATGGTACCAATGGAGAGAGTCTCAGATGCTGCAGTTGCCCTGAAAACGAGTTCAGTTGTGTTTTTCAGAGACAATGGAGCATTGTAATCCCCTCCTTTCTCTCTTTGCTCCTGTACCTCGCTGCCTTATCCCTGTGCATCAGGAGAGCTTTGCATCTCAAGGCTCTCTGAGACAAACAAATGCCATTAAACTAGAAATGATAATGCTGCGTTTTTAAGCTCCATAGTTTTGTATGTATGCCGTCTGGTGAGCTTAAGTATGGAATAAAAACATGTAATATGAATGCTTGGTTATACCCCCTTTCCAAAGAAAATAAAGTATATGAAGAAACTATTTGAATCTGCTCGTGGTTCATATTTTTGTACAGGGAAAGTAACATCTGACTAATGTTTCTTATTATCAAAGCTCCTGAAAAATTTCATTTCAAAACAAGATTTTCTGTGTAATATTAAATATGAATAACTTTTTTTCATGAGGAGGCACAGATAAGTCCAGCACCTTTTACTTTCAAGCATGATATTTTATAGATCAAAAACATTCATTTGAAAGCACTGAACCAAACATAAAAGTAAAACAATCACAAAACATGAGCAACTTCCCATGAAAACATATAAAACAGTTATAAAAGGGAACCTGTGGGCATCCAATGAATAAACCTAACTAGACTAACAGAGATGTATTTTATTTTAAACCTAAATATCCAGGGAGGGTAAATGCTACCAGCTGCACATCTTAATACATTAACTGCACCAACATGCAATTGACTGGGACGAGAAACACGGTTACTACACTTGTAGCAGCTAGGATTGCACGAGGTGGCGGCCGCCTCGTAAGCCTGACTGAAGCTGTGCATAAAGGAGAAATGAAACATAAGTAAAGTAAAGAAACTAGGACTTAGGACACACAAGCATACAATACAAAATGAGAATGATGAGCAGTGCATAGCAAAAAAAGTAAATTTACTATCTCAACCATAAGTTCGACATAAATACAACACAGCTACAGGTACACTGTACTGTAGATGAGTCATGACATCACCATGACCACCAGAGAAGTAGTAAATAACCATTTACAGTAGGGTTTTTTTTTCCTACACATTTTCACATCCATTCACTCAGCAGCCGCCCACCTGTAAGCACAGCTGCGTTCACAACACGCAAGCAACACTCGACAAAAGTGCAGAACTATTAGCCGTCCTCTCTGCCGGAAGTACACAACTCAACCTTCACATCAAAGCTTTATCTGTACTGACAGCAAGGGACACTAACTGTAGAAGAAGATTTACTATTCCACCCCGTTTGGGACAGAGTCCAACCGGGACATGACAGGATGTGGTTTAAAAACCGTTTCAGCCACTTCTGTAAAATTGCAACATCTTCAATAAACATCCTTGATTGAAGGAGCTGAAGCAGAAGTTAAGTATGACCACGCCCTCGTTTACTATGTTATTTTACTGTAGACATGGCTCACTGTCAACTAAAAGTACATTGTACTGAAAATTATGGAAGCCAGGTAAGGCCAAAATAATTAAAATATTAAAAGCAGCTTAGTGTGGGTAATGTATTCACCACTGAATACTTACTGTACATATGAACACATATGTGTGAGACTTCAAAAAGTCCCACATATAGTTATAAAAGAGGGGAACTGAAACCTTTTAAATTGAGACAAATTAAAAAATATTTATATTAATATATTTAACAGTAAGAATTCAGTAGTGGTTAATCTTCATGGCCTTGTTTTGCTTCCACAGGAAATGGTCATCTGATCCTCATTAGCAATTTAGAAATATAATATGCCGAATGTTGCAAAGGACAAAAATGAACCAGAGCTCTGGTGACGTTAACTTCAACATGAGAAGAAACTATCTTGAAAAAGATTCCTTTTAAAATCACAGTAAATTAGATGAAAATGACCACACCTGTAATCAGCAATGTGGATGCATGTCTAATACATCCTATATTTAAACTTTTAAATCAAATCCTGCTGTATGGGAGGCAGTGAGTGCACCGCTGTACGAACCATCTGATCAAACCCGTCCAGCATGACTCTGTACACGCTAAATACTCTACGCTTGTGAATCATCTCGATTCCAGATAAATGCCTCAGTCTACATCTATGCTTAGTTTTCACAATTTTCAAATATGATCTGATAGAAAATATAAACTTTGTATAATCATATAATAAACATAGCACATAATCTGTAAATATCCAGACCAGTTGTTTGCATTGCTTACATCTCATTTTAAATGCAGCTTCCAGATGAACTGAAGCAACCAAATGTGCATGGATGGTTTCGTTAATTTATCTTTTACTATGTAATTAAAAAGAGATGTAAGTAATGACTCTTCAGTGTGTGGAGAGCTCCTGTTGACACCTGAATGTTCCTGCTCCACCCAGCACCTGAAACAACAGCGCTGCTGCACACGTCATAATTATCTACAGACAGGTACAGTATACTTCTCTCGCTCCTTTCGTTTGCTATAGATGACGTGGTCTCTGTTCCCGCAGGTTTGAGTGTCTCTGTGTGTGATCTTGGCACTTTGGTTGTGGAGAGCAGAGTGAAAATGGAGCTGACCGGCCTCCCTGGTTTGGCCCGACATCTGCCCGCGTTTCTTGCTCCTACCAGGGCAGAGGAGAAGACAGTCTGGGGCTTCTGGGGTTTTCTGGAGTCTGGGTCTCACCGAGAGCCCTCTGCAAAACACAACCCATGATCTCATCTGATTTATACTTATTTTACCGTATTATTTTCAGATTTAAGAGCACATTTGGTTATTCCACAGACAGCACAACTAACCTCAAACTTGGACATGAACTCTGCAAAGATGCCGAAGAAGGCCTCCGTGCTGGTGGACTTGCCGTCCTCTCCGAAGTAGGAGGCCACCTTGGAGAACTCCTCCATCGCTCGCGTCTGCAGGGACTCCAGAGACTGGATCGCAGGGTGGCTGTTCTCCAGAAAGCTCTGTGGGTGGGCGCAAAAGGTCAAACGTTACAGGATACTCGTCATGAGCAGAGAAAATCAGCCACAGCAAACAGTTAAATAACATCCTCTGTTTCTCCAAAGTCTGAGATAATAACCCTGATGATGTCACCAGGGTTATCTCAGCTGGGGCTCAGCCAGTTTTACAGCATTACAAACTATTCCTTTAATCTAATTGGTCAGTAGCTTCCTTGAAATACATGATGTATGAATGTGTAAAATATGTTCTCGTACGCTCATGACAGAAGCGAAGTGGTCCTCGGAGGTGGGTGGGATCTTCAGACAGGATGTCCTGATGTCCTGGATGGTGGTGTGAAGGTCACTCAGCTCAGCTGTGATGGCCCTCTGGTTCACTGAACAAATCAGAGGGACGAACGAGGTGCAGAGTTACCAAAACAGAAGCAGTTCCCACACACTCGTGCGCGGCCTGAGGATTGTTAAATGCCTGATGTCTGCCCACGGCTGAGAGGAAATCAGAAGACCAGCAGTCGTCCCGAACAGTTTTAAAATGTCAAATTAAAATTCAAACCATTTTCTTGTGTTAACATAAAAGTGATTTGAACAAAGAAGGCATGAATTTCGATGTTTGTGGTGACGTCTGCCAGCGCTGCAGAGACATCCAGCACACTGTGTGCTGTACAGAAATGAGCATGTCACAGAAGTGAACAGTATTCAGCTACTAAATGACTTTCAGGATGGAAAGCAGAGTTTAAGAGCTCTGCTGCTGTAACATCACCTTACCCTTGGCTGCCAGAGGCACTGTTGTAAGGTCTCTGGAAAAGTTGAGCAGCTCAGGGAAGTGTTGGCACAGAGACTTGGCCAGAATGTGGAGAAAGGTGGATTTCCCGTCTACAGTTTTGGTTGTGCTTAGCTGCAAAGCATAAAGGGAAAGAATGAGACACGAGCATCCAGAGACTAAAAACCAAAAACGAGATATAACAACGTGGTTAAAGCACAGGTGACCAGACCGCACCTCAGTCAGGAAGTTGATCTTAAAACTGGTTGTCCTGTTGCTCTTCGGCTGCCCATTGTTCAGGTAGTTCCCCATTGCAAGAACAAACTGTGGGCAAGAAAAGCGCTTAATAACACACGGTGATAGATTTATATTCCTCTTCTCTTCTTTGGGTGTTTACCTCCAGGATTTTGGCCAGTTTCTTGCTGCTCTTCAGCTCCACTGAAGCTTTGTAGATGTAATCATACGCAATCTTCATCTCCTCTGTCTTCTCCTGCAGGGTCATCTTGAAGTGGAGGCTCCGCAGACGAGTCTTGTACTCAGGCACCATCAGCATCTGAACCATACAAAAAAAACTCATTTACTTACATCATTCCATTGCTTTTAAAACTCTGGTCATGTTGTTGTTTTTACCTGGAAAATGAATTGGTCGGGCTCGCTTAGTTTGACCGGGTCCTGGTCAAACTGCTCGTACTGTTTGACCTCGTCGTCGTTGGGGGCGTAGAGCAGCAGCTGCTTGATGTGGGCCGGCTCCAGCCTGTTGGTGGTCATGTTCATCAAGACTTGACGCAGCTCGGCAGGGGAGAGCTTCAGGTGGGCGATGAGGATGGCTGCAGAGAGGAAGATCCTCACTTTTACAAAGAGGGTCACCGGACTGCACACTAAACCCTTCAGAGCATCAAGTCATTAGTTTAAATCTGCTGTCCTTGAGTTGGGATTAAAATTAAATGTGCAAGATATTTTAAGGCTGTTTAACGCTCCTTGTCTTACCTGTCATTTACATCACATTGTCCGATATGACTCTATAACAAAGCTGGGCAACTACATCTGCATATTCTCACACAGCGAATGAGCCCACACTACAGAAACATGTCTCTTCATTCAGAACAAGACTGAAAATACTGTGAGCAGGGGACTCTCAGGTAAAGCCTGCCCCCATATCTGCACCTCCTCTTGTATTATCTTTGTTTTTATTTATTGTACCAATGATGAAGTGGATGTCTGGTTTTGATTAAGGCACCCAGGTCCTGTATGATGTCTCCTAAATAACATCTGGGGTAAAAGGAACTAAAAACCAGCTGATTGCTGCCACAAAATCACTGAGAACTGCAGCTCATGTTTATGTTGCCTGTGTCATCCCTCATTTTGCATTTTATATGTAAGCTCAGAATTTTGTGGGTAAAGATAAGAATTTAGTGAGTCAGTTTAGGTCTTTGCATTGCAAATTCTAACTAAAATTTAGCCACAGCAATCATAAAATACTGCAGGAGGAGCTATTTCGATGTAGCCTCACAGCCCCGAGTTTCAACCTTTCAGTGTGTGTGTGTGGTACTCACAGGCATTGTAAGCTTTCTTATGAGACAGAATCTCCACCACGTCTTTCTTTTTAAAGTTCTCGGGAAGGAAGGCTGGCTCTGGAGGAGAGACTGATAATTTTAACAACAGTGTAAGGATGTGTTCTCCAGGCACCGGGGATCCACACACACACACACACACACACACCCACACACACAAACTAACACCCAGTGACTACATGAGGCAGGCTGATGGGTTAATAACGCAGCTCTGCCATCTGAATCATCAGACGCCAAAATGCTCCTCGTCCTTCTAGGACACCTTCCATAAATACAGGTAAGGTGCGTTTCCTCTGGCAGAGCTGTGTTATTACACAGAAAAGAAGGGGGAGGGTACGGTGCCTTATGGAGAATGGATATGATGAGCAGGTGAATGAGGCAGCTTCAAAGCAGGTTATGGAGAGCATCATAACTGTGAAGGTACAAACAAAACACATAACGTCAATAGATAAATACACAGATTCACTTTTACTGTAAACTAACCCTCTGACAATTAACCTGATGGGACATTATGACTACAAGACATTAACCATGATGAAAAATAAAGAGATGACATGATATTGATGGTGATGCAATGTATTAAAGGGTGAGCACAAGTACAGCACAACTTACTGGATCTGCGCTGGGTCCCAAAGTGCAAGTCAAGGTCCAAGTACTTCACCATGTCAGTGAGCTTGTCGTAGTCTGAATCCTCACCGAGCTAAACATAGACAAGGGCACACACTGTACTCTCCAAAGACACTATCAAGGTTTCATAACCTAGAAGTGGCTGTTTGGAAAAAAAAAAAAAAAATTGTACACAGACAGACTTTATCTGTGTCTGACAAGGTCGTAAAGATGAACTACAAAGTCTAATCTGAGCAGATGAGAGCGAGCAGGAATTCAGTTACAAAAGTCTTTTGGTTTGATGCCACCATGACTCATCAGAGACACAACAGAGTACATTAGTAAGTGTTTCCAAATATGGGAGGTAGATGTAGGAGGAGTGAGAAAACTCTCAGCCAAAGTGAGAAAACTCACAGGTGAGGTTACTGTTGTGGATTTAAGGTATTTGATTTTCAAACCGAGCCATGGATACCGTTAAACCGCACCTTCTCCACAGGGGAATGCGATGGATGAAGTGCTCACCACTCACCTGACCCCAAATGGTTCCCTCAGAGTTCTCCACCTGCTCCCAGCGCAGCCTCTTCACACTCATGTGGTTGGCGTCTGAGGCTTGGTGGCCTGGCTTGGGCAGTGGAGGCGGGTCACAGGGTGGTGGCAGGGGTGGAGGCGGAGGTGGTGGAGCCTTTGAGATAAGAGAAAAAAAAAATTCATTTGTGCAATTTTAAATCAGGAAATTGTACACGTACAACAGTTCACAATGTTTTAATGTTTTCACCAAGTGAAACTGGAGCATTTTATGCAAACTCTGCTGTTTGAATCATTTCCAAACTATGTGCCAGAGGCTCAGGGTATTACATACAATCATGACTTCTTTATATACTCGCCTCCAGCTGCACCAAACAAAATTAGTGTCCAGTATGTTTGGACCTACGACAACAAACTAAATGTACCACTCACTGATGCTTGCTTTAGATTTACTTTTTTTGTAGCACCTCCTTTAAAAAAACATTTTTACTGTGCTTTTATATTGTTCCAATAGATGCTCCATTTTGTCTTTGTCTATTTCTGTGAAAGTGATGTGATTTCAAAGACAAATCCTTACAGTTGTAGCCTTAACAGTTCCAACTCATCTTTTTTTTTCCTGTTGCTAGGTGCACACTGCAGTGGCACTGCTGCACTGCACCACCCTGTGTTGTCATTTTTTTTTTTATGAATAATATCTCATGTGTCACCAGTAGTGGAAGGAGCAGCCTTTACACGAGTAAAACAAACCCCACAAGATAGAAAAATACTTAATCACAAGTAAGCGTTCTGATTTCAAAATCCTACTTAAGTAGAAGCAAAGAGGTTTTATCAACAAAAAATACTTAAACAAGATAAGACTGGGGGATCATGAGATGATTAATGAGGCAGGAAAGAAGAAAACGTTCTGATTTTGGACATTTCTCTAATTTTTCCTTTTTTGTGAAATATTGGATAAATTACTTCTTTTGGCCTTAAATAGCTTTTTAAATAAAACCATCTGATGGGAAATCACTCTTTGTTGTAACTGATAACAGCTCATAGACATCTGGAACATGACAAGGGTCCCAGGTGAGAAACTGCTCTTTTCTAAGGAGTCACTGGCCAAAAAAAGCTGGGAATCACAGGTTTAATCTGTAACTCTCCATTCTATGAGCATACCATATGATACCACATGTTTTTGTTATGTAAAATCCTAATTTGAAATATATAGTTACCTGCTGTGACTGGTGTTCCTTTCGTGTGGTTTCATAAGTCTTAGTGTCAGTGGGGAGGGTGGAGTGAGACGCAGGAGGCTGGGAGATCAGTGAGGAGCCTCCAGGGCCTTGACTTGTACACTGGGAGGGGCTGTGATCCTGGAGCGATGACGGCAGTGGGCCCTGGTAGCTGTGTTGGTGATGGAGCTGGTGGTGCCTCTGGAGGACAAGCTGGCTCGGTCTCAGCAGCTGAGGGGAGGGCTGGGGGGATGGCTGGCAGATAGGCTGGGGCTGGCTAAGCTGGCGCGGGAGGTAGCTGGGACGGGAAGGCTGGGAGGAGCGCAGGGTAGTGGAACCCAGCGTGCTGTGGCCGTGCGAGATACGGAAGCGCTGGTGAGTTTTCTCTGCTTCTCCTCTGGAGGCGAGCACTTTGTGAGGAGAGCAGCTGGACAGGAGGGTCCTCGGAGGGGGTGGAGGTGGAGGGATGATGGGGTGGTGTGGCTGGAAGGGCACCCGGCTGCGGGGGATGTGCTCTGGGGAAAAGTGGACGGGCGGGAGAGGGTCGGTAAATGGGACAGGAGGGGGTATCAGAGCCTGGAAGGGTGGGGGAGGTGGAGGGCTCTGGGTGGGAGGCGGTGGGATCGGTTCAGATCCAGAGGAGTAGGAGGGAGACGAGGCCTCATCGCTGCTACTGTGATCCTCACTGCTGCCACTGCTGAGCTGCCGAGGCATGAAGCCCAGGTCCTGGTCCTCCTGGAAACTCATCTGTAGGGAGGACAGGAGCACCATCAGCACCACTAATACACAGCTGTCTCAAAGAAAATAAATAAATGTATTATAACTCTTCTGTTTTACACTCTTGCTTATCATTCTGCTGTGTGATACTGAGGAAACTGTCCTTTTTAGGCTCATTTAGGCTCTGACTATTGGTTAATTGCACTGTTGGATGTCTACAAACAAACTTATTCGACTGAATAAAAAAAATAGTTTGACTGCTATATTAACTGCTAGATCCTTAAAATTAGCATATTCTCTCTTTGTTTACCTACTTATAGAGCAGAAAAGCCAATAAAGCAACAAAACAGAACAAAAGATACAGAGCTGCTGATCTACAAGATTTTAAAACGCATGCACTTCGATAGCATCAGATCTCCAACCCATCTGCAGTACTTATGGAGGGCAAAAATTGAAATGTAATAATGCACAGTTTACTGTAAAAGACTGAAACCAACAGTAAAAAGATCAGTTTTAAAATATGTGCAACCCAGTGAATTATGTACAATATGCTGCCCTCTCCATTCCTAAAAACAAACAATATCACGCTGACAAAGGCATAACACAGCAGCTCTAATGCTTGTTTCATGATTTACCATCATCCAGCACCTTATTATAACCTTAGATTCCTATTCGGAAACATATTCTGATATAAACAGACTCTACTGTGTAACTGAGTATCATGTTTTACTTACAGACACACCTCTTCTTCTGAAACCATGAGAATCACCTTGATATATCTGTTCATGTGACACAAGTGTTCATTGTAGCGTACATTAGAGTTGCTCTAATGTAAACATGCAAGTACGCACTACAACGTATTTACTTCAATTATGTGAATTTGCTCCGTTTTTTTATAATAAGAAAATGCACAAACAGTAAGATTGTCACTTAATGATGCTATGTGTAACATTTTTGCTTAAAAACCAAGTAGTATCACAATAGCTGTGAGACATTAGTATAATTACAATGAACAAACAAGACCATTACAGTCTCTACGTGCTTTTACAGTGCATCTCACATCATGTGCAGCTGGGTCAGATTGCATGGAAAACCTTGGATGCTGCTTCACAGCACAAAACAGGATAGTGAACAATTTTAAAGTTTGTGGCAGAAAAGGTAGAAAGTTTTACTGGCTTGCCAATCATTTCATTCATAATCTCAAATGTTCACAGTAATTATACTAAGGTATCACATTTCATTTAAAAACCACTTATTTGTATTTAAGAATGATACATGCTATAGCTTTAAATTTAAAACAGAATCAGAATCAGTGTCCACGTTATTCCTTGTGTGAATTGTGTGCGCAGCTTCCGGTTACTCCTTTCATCTCTTTGACTTCTACTACTGAGGAATGGGAGGACACGAAGAAGTGGCCTCGGGCAGAGTCCAGTAGCATACCGAGCTACTTTATTTAGTCTGAAGCTAATGACGGTTGAAGCGATGAGTTAAAAGTTGTAAGTCACTTCTTTTGGATTCATCTTTTATTTACTCTCTTGTTTAAGCCACAAATTTAGTTTCTCTTCAGAGAAAAGGAAAGACACCTGCAGCATACTGCTAACTCTCAGAGTCTCAGCTGGTTCAATAAAAGCAATAACCGAAAGTTGCGGCCATAAATCATGCAAGGTACCACAGAGCTAGGAATAAGATATTACAACATATAGTCTATGTGAAAGGGCCTTGGAATAAAAACAAAGGATGTACACTATGTGCATGCATAGATATCAGCTGATGATATAGTTGAATGGAGGCAGTTCTTCCTCACCTCCTCATAGTCATTTTCCCCAGGTACGAAATCATCCACTATAGTGACCCGGTGGCCGAGCTGCTCACTCAGGGCGTCCAGGAACTTGTCGGTGTCCCGGCTGCGGGGTGGGCGGGAGAAGGTGAACAGCTTCTTGCGACGGGTCAGGGTGTTGGGACCACTGTCCAAGAGCTGCGGAGAGGCGGGGGGGCTCTCCAGGCTGACGTAGGGGTTGGAGTCCACGCTGCTCTGGTGGTGGATCTCATACACAGGAGTGGGGAGAGGCTCCTTCCAGGATAGACACAGGCCGGATTTACGGTTACCTGTGAAGAAGAAAATCAAAGATGGCTGCTGCTGCTGCTGGCATCGGCAACGTTTGACACTCACACCGCACAGGTTTACACCATCATTTCACATGACTTGGCTTTTACAAGTCACGTCTGATGCTACTTATTCTACTTCTAGAAATAACCATGGATATTCTTGCCCATGTTGTTACCTTGGGGATCATTTCTTCTGAGAGGGAACCATAGCAATGAAAAGATAAATGCAGGCTTATAGTCAGATATAAACTGTAGGATCCCAATCAGCTCCATGTCAAACATTCAAAATCCGTGGTTCTCATGCCATTTTTACATCAAGACTGATAAAAGCTGCTCATTTTGTTGCTTCCACCATTGCGTAAATAAATACCATTCACATTAATGTTCATTTCAAATTTAATAGCTAGTGCTTTGCAACAAGTCTAACATGACATGAACATGGCATCAGTCATGCACCACTGAGGTCCAAAATCACCCAGGTTTCACTTCAGCTGGTTTAACTTTTCTAATTGTGCATAATCTTGGACTTTAATGGCACATGCTTGGGAGTCACTGATGAAAGCGTGCGTCTTGACACAGTGTGTGTGTTAATTTTTGTCTGTGGGTGAGAGTTTGGGCGTGTGTGTCAGCCCCAGAGTACCTGTGAGAGGGGGGAGTGTGAGGGGGGAGAGAGAGCGCCCGTAGGCCTCAGTCTGTCCCAGCCTCTCAGGCTCTGCTGAGGAGCCACCCTGCCGTGGAGAGACACTCTTCCCTGCGTACACGTTCTCCAGCTCCGTGTACACACCTGTCATCTATGAATGGAGTCATGATCAGCTGGTTAGCACTCAATTGCCGCAGTACATTAGCTTTGAAGGTCTGCTGCTTTTATGTGTTTTAGGAACAAAACAAAAAAAAAAAAAATCGCAAATCACAGGTTAACTGCAGCATGAAATCAAATTTAATATCACACGTTGAGCTGCAGTAATTACGAGCAGACCTTCAAATGACGTGAGACCAGAGAGCACAGATAACATAACTAGCATTCATTATGCCAGTTGCTGAATAGCTGCAGTTATACCTACATGACTGAGGTCAGGGGACTCGGGGAAGGAGGTTCCATCTCCTGACTGCCTCTCCTCCGGGCTCCCAGATTCATCGACATGAATTCCTAAAGCACAGTAAAGCATGAACAGTGACACATGGAACGAAAGCCTCCTCCATCCATCCATCTGCCTCTAACCAAGAGTGAGGAGAGAGGATGAAGCAGAGCAGATCTGCGTGGAGGAGCACACGGCAAAAGCTGCGCTCCTGGAGCAGGAGTTAGCAATGGTAATGGAAAACAGGGGAAATTATGAATGAAATACCTGAAGCCTAAAACAGCCTCAGATATAAATAAAATATGAGGTTTTGAATGAATAGTTCGAGGAGCTTATCAAAAGCAAAGGCCGCTGAGACATGGAGTTAATGTATGAACTGGTGATGACAGTTTTTTGTATTTTAGCCTTCAAGTGTCCACAGAGAATTTGCTGAGAACGCATGTTTTTCAGCAACATCCTGCTGCATGTTCTGTTCCCACAATTACACACAGTCCCACCTGGGAGCTAAGGGGTGCAACACAGCTCTCATTACTGAGCTCTGAGCAGTTCAGCTGGAGCCAGTGGGGGTTAGATGTCTTGCTTACAGGAATATTAACTATATGCATCTACACTGCATCTACACATATCTCTACACTAAACCCTAACCCTCTACTTTCTTTAATTTCTTATTTTTTTTTGTATACATTTCATTAAAACGGGTCTTTATCTGTTTTCTTACCGTTTAGCCAGTCTCTTGTGCTGCTGTTATGTGTGACTTTCAGCCCTGGGATCAATAAAGTACCATCTTATCTTATAGTAGAGGATGAAACGAACCATGATCACCCATCAAAGTGTGGTTTACTGGAGATTATATATTCATTGGCAAATCCTATTATGTTAGGTTGGGCACACACTTCTTTGACAGTCAACAGGTTGAGTCTAAATGTCTGAGGCTCAATGGTGTTAGTGAGGTTTTAAGAGAAAGAGGCTGAAACATCTGTGAGAAAAAAAAAGATGATGTGTCAGAGCAAAAAGCCTCAGTTGAGTTAGGAGTGTCTTAAATTCCCATTTGGGTGAGACGCTTTTAATCCAGAAAGAAGCTGGAAAGCTACTGAAACATGTTTCACCAGAGGGAAACACCCTTGCTTTGAGAGCTAGCAAAGCCTACCCATTCCCAGGTGAGTCCCGATAATGCAGTCGTCAGAGCTCCTCTCTCGGACACTGCTGCGGAACGACGTCCCCGTCACGCGCATGGAGCTGCTCCGCCGGTGGTGCTCCGGACCGATGTCAGGCTCCAACACTGCTGCAAAACGCACATACGCACACTTAGCATCACATTTTGTTATACTCTGGTTATTTCTATTTAAGAATGTTATGCACAGCTGCTCCTTTGTGTCTGTTGTTTAAGTGTAAACTTAAAGAGTAACCCCCCCCCCCCCCCCCAAGTGCAAATAATCTTCATATTGTGTTTTCTGACTCACCATTGCTCTTGAAACCCAGGAAGCGTGACAGTTTGCTCTGGCAGCGCTCCTGTTCATCATAGGTCAGTAGCTGGTAAATGAACTGCCAGATCAGCTGTTTGGCTGGAGTGTCCAACACTGGAAACACGTCTACTATAAGGGTGTCCACGTTCCTACAAACACACAAACATGAGCACCCATACATGCAATCTTTACATAACACTCCCCTATTCACTCCCGGGTAACTGACTCCCATTTGTTGCAGGGATTTAGCTTCTGTAATAACATATATGGCTGAGGATGAAAACAGATTATAAGAAGGTGGGAGGATAACAGGGATGCCAGTTATGCTAGGATTCATTCCGTTGGGTGTTTAAACGTTATGCATGTGTGGTAGAATTGAATTGCTTTTTTTCCCTCTCCTTATAATCCTGCTGCATCACGTTTGCATCATCTGCAGAGCTAATTCACCATCCATCTCTTCATCCCTTCATCCTTCAGGAAGTATTATCATTGCCTGATGGGAGGAATAAACCCCCTGCTTAGCTGTGTGCATCTGCTTCTTCATTGCTTTCCAGCTCATTGTCCATCACTCATTTTCTCCACCTCTGTCTTTTGCCTGCATTAAGAATATCCTTCGCAACCCAATATAAGATAAGATAAGATAGGACTTTATTGATCCCCGGAGGGAAATTAGGTTGTTACATATAATATATTTAGTGTGCTAAAAGGAGTTTCCTGGGCAACAGGTAATTTTCTTTCAGTATTTGTTCATGAAACATAGCTAGTTAACAGACTCTTATCACACATAATTTAAGAGATGTTGAAAACTGAATTTAAAGCTAGATTCTGTACTTAGTGCTAGTTCTTGCTACCATTTGGAGTTGCCAGGCTCCACAGGAGCTGATGTCCCCAAGTGAGGCTGGTATTTTAAAGATGGTGATTACTTTGGCGCAGACTACAGATTTACACATTTCTTACTCAGCATGTATCCTTTCATCCCCTCCGTCTACTTCCATTCCAGTCTCTACATCCAACTGACCTGTGCTGGAAGAAAGTCTCCAGGGCCTTGCAGACTGTATATCTCTCCTGGATGGTCAGCAGGTGCTCCAGCTGCTGGCTGAAGGTCCGCCCATGGACCTTGATGCTTGGTGGAAGAATCTCTGCCACCCACTGTAAGGAGCTGAGGGCTGGAGACCTGGACAACACACAGTGGAAAATTCTTTCATTCTTTTCCATTTATATATTTACACTTTCCGTGTTGAGAACATTGTCTCCCCTTTGTTCTACATCTTTATTCAAAATGCATAGTCAGCGTTGGTGACAGAGGTCTGTTTGAGTAGACGGACACATATTGAAATGCCTGTTCAAAATGTCCGGTTTGTTGGTGTGTACTAACCTAGAGCGTGGTAACGTGGTGGGGGCCAGGCTAGAGGACTCCTCTGCATCAGTTTGGTCTGAAGAGTAGTCTGACGGACCTTCCTCCACCACCAGTGTGGGCATTGCCCCACTGCCCTGCAGCATGGACACCACCTTCTCATGGGAACAGTTCCTACAAGGACAGAACACAAATGAGTGAACCTTAAAGGCACAGAGGTAAATAATGGTAGAGCTGATGGACTTGTAGCTGTAAAACATGTCTGTGGCCCCTTAGAACAATGGTCTACAAGGTCATAATAATCTAATATGAATATTTATATAAATCCAACAGTAAATTGTAATTATGTGTGTTTTATTGTGCATATAAACAAATTTAAAATTAGGTAAGATAAGGTGAACTTGGTAATATCTAATTAATTTTCAGAGAATCTTACAAACATTATGCAAAAGATACATTATCACTTGTCATCACCCCAGGGAAAGTCAGTTATTAACTTTGCCAGAGACATTAATAATATCTGAACAAATAAAAACAAAGACTGAAATCTATTTGTATGAGGACTGTACAAACAAGTGGACAAATCAATATTGCAAATATCTAATTTTGCACACCTTAATAGATGTGCACCACATGCTCACTTTGTAAACGATACACTAAACATTTCCACGCATCTTGTACTTTATTTTCTCTCTCTATCTGGTGAACAACTCCCACTGTATTCCTGATCACCTCCTACTGCTGCAGCACCGTGATATCAGGGAGAGCAGCAAAATTATATAGCGCCAATCAAATCTGTACATCAGGCAACCATGGGAACAGCTTCTGCGATTCCTCTTTCACATGGCTATCAGGGTGTCACAGTGAATAATTTCTTTTCTTCACACAGCATTGGATCTGTTGACTGATTCTGTATTGGATGATATAGTGTATTTGCTGAGCTCGTATAGGTACAACTCAGTTTCATCCGTGATGGATTTCTTATCTGCACTCCCACACTCACTCTCTGAAAACTGAGAGGCAGAAGGTCAAGAACTTGTAAAGTCCACAAAAGAACTATTATGACTCCTACAAGAAAAGCTCAGTTTACATAAAAGCTTGTGTTCACATGCATTGGCCCAAGCATACACACTGTATCTGCAGAGGAAAACGCAGCGAGGTTAATTAACACCAGTATCATTTAGAGTTATGGCCTATTAACTGTGTATCTGTTCATGTGTTAGATTTCACACTATACAGCTATAGGGAAGGCAATGTCTGTCTCAGTCTGGTGGTCAATAATCAGTCAGAAATATTACTTGTATAACTAAACCCCTAAATATCAGAATGGTATCATGTTATCATGCTAATATTAGCATTTACCTCAAAGCACCGCTGTGCCTAAGTATAGCCTCACAGAGCAGCTGGCTTGGCTGTAGACTCTTATTCTTGTCAAAATTGTCTCTACATTAAACATTTCATCCATTCTGTCTCTTTCCACTGCCACAAAAATAGGAAGAGTTAGATGTGATGATAAATTTTGTAAAGCTACATATTTCTGAGGGTTTAATTCGTGGCTGAGACTCCCATTTTCTCCTGAGGGGGACTGACAGGAAGCTGAGGAAAACTCAGCTAAGAAACAGTGAAATAATGATGACTGTGAAACTATGGCAAAGTCAAATAAAAGCTTCATGTGCTCTGTGATGGCCCATCAGCCACTGTGAGAGATTTTTTTTTTTTTTTTCTAAATACAGGCAGCAGATGGCTTCTATTGGAGAAAAACAAGCCCTCATATAAGTTCAAGTACTTGGACAGCAGGCAAAGACAAAATACTACTACTACTGTTGCTGCTGCTGCTGCTGCTAATAATAATTATAATAATAATCATGTTATCCATTAAAGACAAACCTCATGTCCAGGCCATTGAGGAAAAGGATACGGTCACCTGGTTTCAGTCCACATTCCTCAGCAGGACTATCTGAGAGGGAGACAAAAATCACACGAACACAATTCAAACATCAATCACAGATTGAAAAAATGGATCCTGGCACAACCTCACCAGCTAACAAGGTGCACCGAACACACGGGCTGAACAGGGAGAGATGGTGACTAATGTGATGCTGTCAACCTGTGTATGACATCCAACAAAACCCATCAACAAACGAGATGATCTCCATGCTAAATCTTATTACATAAGGAAACAGTGCTGTCAAAACAATCCCCAGTGCAATCTGTTCCGACTGCACTGTACCCATCCACCATCGCCTCCTCATCTGTCATCTCACTGCTGAATCTCCTTCACACTGAATGTCATGTCTTTTTTTTTTTTTTTTTTTTTTTAAACCAAAGTTTGAACATAAACTCCTCCAGTGTGTGCACATTCACTGGCCACGGGACAGACTACATATCACAGCGGTTTCCTGGTTATCGATAAAGGACCCGTGCTCAGATCACGATGAGAGACATGCTATCCACCCCCACTATCTCCATACCAACCTCCATAAGGCCCACTGAGTCAGTCCGCCCTGGCCGCTTCAGCACATGATGGTGGGAGACAATGGTGGGCGGGTACAGTGCCGTCATCATCAGATACACACACACTCACACACAAACACACACCTCCCTCCTCACCGCGGAACGTGGCAAATTCCCTCAACAGTAACTTCACAGCCTCTCTTGTCTGCTACTTTCATTTCACAAAGCAATAACAGTTAATTAAACAACCTTTTGCTGCTGGAAATGTAAAAAAAAAAAAAACATTAATTAAAATATTCACCAAAGGCTCTGAGTAGAAACTACCCTCACAAATATTTAACAGAGTTTGATTTTCATGGAAATCATCTCTCTGGTACAAAGCAGCAAGTCATATTTTATCCAGAAATTCATTCAGCAGTGGAAACTGCCCAACTACAGTTAAACTGAGCTCACCAACTAAAAATGTAATCAATAAAAAGTTCTGCATTGCTGGCCTGAGGGAGCCAATAAATAGGGGTTTGTAGTTATTGCATTTTGTTTGTATGGATTAAAACAGGAAATATAAAGTGTTCATTAGTGAGCTTTAGCAGCGCTGGTGGATTTTGTCACCTTTAAACAGGGCTAGCTGCTTCCCTCCGTTTCCTGTCTTCATGCTAAGATAGCGCGTAGCCTGTAGCTTCATATATGAAGCTTATACATAAAACTATGTGATGCTTATATTACTCCTTATTTATATTGGACCTCATATGTAAGAGGTTTGAATCAGACTAAAATCATCAGCTTGAACAAAATAATAATGCATCATTACAGTTCTATCATCACCATCTCAGCATGATTTGATTGCACTGAACATAAAAATTAACACAAATGAACTGATATACTTCAAGACTCTCAGGCTAAGTGCTGCTGCCCTTCACTGAGAAGAAAAAAAAACAGATAGATGGATAGGAGATAGATAGATAGAAATTTAAAGCTCCAACTCCGGACAGAAATCTATTTAAAAATTCCTGAATGTAACTCCATAGTGCTAACTGGCTGCTGTCAGTATGTGTCAGTAACAGCACAGCACAGTCTGTTCTCAGTGTTTTCCTCTTAACATTTTATTGGTGAGTCAGACAAGTCCTCTTCCTGGTACACTCATAGTTAGTCAGACACACACACAGACACACACACACACACCCTGATCACCTTCAACCCCCAGTGGCTGGCACCACAACAGACTCACCCACACAAAATACCCCCCCCCTCCAGCCAACACAGAACAATGTTTGGTTTAAACCACCACGCACAGTGAGGAGGTGTCTATCAGGGCCGTACTGTACTGGGTTTTAATATAGGATCAGTACCTGGGATAACTGAGTCGATGCAGACGGGAGCGTGCCCTCGCAGCGTGAAGCCAAAGTTCTTCTTCCCCCTGTAGACACGAACGATCCTGAGGAAGAGACATAAATGGGTTGTGAGATGAACAACTCAACAGCACCAATTCTTGATTTATTTTTTCCAGCCTGTTTGCTGATACATGATATCTTTATGTACTTCTTGTGCATCACTAATGGGGGGGGGGGGGGGTTTTCTTCTTTTTATGTTAAAATCATGACCTTTTAAAGGTGGATTCATTTAATTCACACATCTCCTTTCATAGTAATTCTGCAATTTCTTTTTCAAGGTGACAAAATAGCAATGCAGTGTTGAAGACAAACAGGGAGTCGAGCACCCATAACCAAAAAAAAAAAAAAAAAAAAAAAAAACCCCCCCCAAAACCCCCCCCAACGAAAAAAAACCCACCCCCCCCCCCCACCCCCCCCCCTCCTTTTCCCCCAAAAAACCCCCATTCCAAACCGAAAAAACGTCGTGGAGGGAAA
>JBBMJY010000014.1:5682095-5755552 GCA_037833715.1 Toxotes lorentzi
ATCCCCTTTCATAGGAGTTTTGAAGTTTTTTTTTAAGGGGGAAAAAAGAGAAAGGGAGTGTGGAAGAAAAAAGGGGGGTCGAGCACCCAAAACAAAAAAAAAAAAAAAAAAAAAAAAAGCCCTCCACAGAGCCCTCCACAATGAGAAAAGATGCACACACTGCACTAACAGCTCACAGTGATTTTTACTGAAGAAAATCTAATTACAAAAACAATACATTATTTAAATGCTGCTTCTGTGTAATTTTCATCATTGTAAGATCATGTCTTTTGGATAAACAGAAACAGATAGATATTAGGGCATGCAATAGAGAAAAGAGGTAAATTCTGACATTTGAGAAGCTGGAACCAGAGAATGTTTGGCATTTCACTGATTAAATGATTAATTTGTTTAATCACAACTGTTATCAACCCACTAACCAGTTAATCGTTTCAGTATTAACTGTGACATCATTCAACTACACTGATGCTTAACAACCTTTATCTGAATGGACGGGGAGCCCAGCTGACTCTGGAGTGAGCGCTCATTCGATGCCGTTTACGAGGCTATTTGAGCTTCACCTTTGTTTTGATTCGTCACTTCCTGCTTGTGGGAGTCTGAACAAGTGGGAACATGACGCTCCTCTTTGCTGCACATCCACCTTTGTCATTTAGTGTAACACCACATCACTCCACACATTTTTTCTGTGTGTTTTATTCAAACACCTTCCGGCCCAAATAAAAACGTTTCTGGTCGCAGGCAACACAAAAAAATAAATAAAAAAAATAATAAAATAAAGAAAAGCTTTGACATTTTGCTGATGGTAGAGCTTTGCTCTCATTCACCCCAGTGGAGGAATTAAAGCTGGAACCTCCTGTTACATCAAAGATGAGACAATCTAGCTGTCCACAGTGCGTTGCCATGGAAACGACTCAAGGCAACGCAGGCTCGACATGTAAACAGGGGGAAGACAAAAAAAGACGAAAGGGAAATCTATTCTTTGATAGCTGCGGTTAACAGCTGTTATGTAAGATGAGCTAAATGCAGATGGGTGCATTCTGTGCCGTGTGTGAGGAGGGTGCTGGGCTGCACACCCACAAAGAGTGGCACAGCATCAGCCTCAACAAACTGAGTGTATATGACTCTCAGGCTGCTCATGGCCTCTTCTGCTTGTCATCAGTCAACAGCAACTCCACCTCATGCTATTACAGTATTTCACATGAAGTCACTGAGCCCCAAAATATTACATAACAAGCCAAGACAATCAGTCACTGCTTAATGAAATCCACTGAGACATCAACAAATGGCACAATGGGGGGTAACAAAAAAAACAAAAATATCCATCTATCCATCCATCCATAGGTTACTGAGCTCAGGGAAGGCACCTGAATGCGGTACAAGTTATTACTATGACTGTGCCACTTACACCACATCATGTAATCTCTCTTGTTTAACACAATCAGCTTTTCTCCTATTGTTGTGTGACCTGCCAATATGATTACGTTCTATCTTGGGATTTAGTTAGTTGGCTTAGTGTGGGAGTGCACTAAATCCATTGTGCTGTTATTAATTGGACAGTCGCGTAAGCGGTGCGTTAGCAGGTGGAGTTTAAGCCACAGAGGCTGAATGGTCATACTCTAAAACAGTGCAGAATGAACATGTTGAATCAATGTAAATGGCAGTTTCAATGAACTGAAGATGTTATCTGACAAAAATGGGAAATACTGTGAAACCTAAACATAGGTTTTAGGTTTAGAATGTAAAGATCAGAACATGGCAGGAAAACCGCAGTGAAACACAAACATACCATATCCACCAATTCTTACAAGTACTCGAAAACTATCAAAATATCTGTGTAAGAAAGTGAATCACAAGCTGTTGTGTTATGTGTGAAGATAAACCTGTTAACAGCCTGATTTCCCAGAGTAAACAACACTTGAGGCAGAGCCAAATACACCCATAATGCACCACAGCATTCACAAAAACAACAGTTTAGGAGTCTCATGTCACATGTGTGCTCACCTCTGATTGGGTCCTATGGGGGGATGTGCAGGCATCCCAGAGATGGACTTCCTTAAGCCCCTGTCTCTCTCCGCCTCACCCCTCCCTCCGGGTTCTCCTCCATCCCTGGGCACAGAGCTGGCCCGTTTGGACCCGTGGTGGCGCTCGGAGTGATCTTCGCTCCGGCTGCGCCGCACTCTGCCGTGCGGCTCGCTGATGCTCTTGCTGCGGCAGAGCCGGTTGATCACATTCTGGGAGACAGCCTCGTCGAAGCGCTGCCGGTGCTTCTTCGGAATGAAGATTCTGGCAAACATAGTGACATGTGAGGGGGGGAACAAAAAAAAAAAAATGAGGGGTGATACAAGTTTTTTTGGTCCACAAGAGTCGTCTCAGAAAAAAAGGAGCAGGAAAGAGGATGGATCTACATCACAGATGCACCTCGATCCACTCTGAAAGCGTACAGTCCATAACCAAAAATCTTGGATTTCCAGTGAAATAGCAGCAGCAAGTCAAACATCCAGCAGGAGCAGAGATTAAAAGGTGATCATCGACCCGACTGCTGGTGAAATAATCTTCACAATCTAAGTCCACGCTAATTCAAATCAACAGACTTCCTCTTTCAGCACTCAGATTCAAAGGAAAGAAAATAAAAACGATGGACTGATGAAGAGAAGTTCCTGCTGGAGGTGGCTGTTGTCCCCAGAGAGACGAAGGGGAGAGAAGTTGAATGGCAAGCCAGAGAGAAAAAGATCTGTCATTGAGGACAGAGACAGTGAGAAAACCTTGGTGTTACTCGCTGCTTGCTGGAGAATCACTGCTGCAACGTGAGGTACCAGAGCCAGAATACAGCAAGAGAAAAAAGGTGTGGGAGTGAGCGAGCATGGGATTTTTCCTCTGCTATCTCTCTCTCTCTCCATCTACACTATCTCACTCTCTTGCTCTCCTACACTTCCGTCCATGCCTCACCTCTGTCACTTCATCAGCGTGAGTACAGAGCTAGAAGCTGGCATCATCTCATTGAACTCGGACATAACCAATTTTTCCATTTAGACAACTCCACTTGTAACACGTTTAGTTAATTAACCTGATGAAAAACAGAACTGAGTAGGTGGACAGGTTTTAACTAAATTAATTATTCTCTTTCAGTTGCAGGAAACAATTAACAGTCATGTATTTTTTTTCATTCAAGCGATACCCACACGTTACCCTTTTTCTTCCTTTAACACTAGAAGCCAAAGCTCTAATGTTTAAATGTTAAAGAATATTTCAACAAGACGACAAAACGTATGGAGCGCTGTCTGTTTACCACACGGCAGCACCAACTATGAGAACAAAACAAAATGACTTGCCCCCCCCCACACACAAGGACTCAGCTGACAAATTAAAACAACTTTTCATTCAAGTGATCAGAATGGCTGCCAAGAGACAAGACAGCCACCCACACATCTGCACACACTTGCTGTAACTATACTGAACCCTGAAGTTGTTCTTCTGCATGTCTAACCTTAAAGGATAAATTCTGCAGTTTTAATAGTGACACAAACTGTATAACTGCATTCATGGGTCAGGAGCCTTATTATACAACACTGTAATGCAGACAAAACAAGATCTGATTCTTGAGTAAAGGGTTAAAGTAATTCATCGAAATGTACAAATAAATCACCAGCTGAAAAGCAACAGTACACCACAACACCTGTGATTCATTAACACAGAAAGTCTACAGTTAAGCAGGCCAGCTGCTATTTCTCTTTACCATCAACCTAAACTCACTTTTATGTGATATTGACATTTTGGAAAAATACAGGCAGGTTCCTGGCGGGCAGATTTTTCTATCTTAAACCAAGCTAATTGCTGGCTGTTGCTTAATGGTCACCACACAGAGATAGAAGGGGTGGCAAGAAAGCACAATTCCCAAAACAAACTACTGCTTTAAGCCTACTAAACTACTCCTATAAGTAAGTGAGAACTGGCCAACACCGTCTAATTTTGGTGGATTTTCTAAGCCAACAATGAATATGTTCTCATATGAAGGGAAAAACAAGAGCACACATGCCTACAGTGGCCTACACAGCATAAACACGCAGCATGTCACATATGTTAACACCGAGTCTTTTTCAAACCAGACCCAAAGGAAATGCAGAAAATTCAGACGGGACTGACAAAAAAAAAAAAAAAGGACCAAAATCCCAGCTGATGCACAAAGTGAGTCAGAAGTTAATTATTTGGTTCCTTGTTTGTTGAATCAGAGCCGAGCTCGAACACAGATTTGCACAAACAACCGTTTTGATTCCCACCTACATCAGTCTGTTGTGTACTGACTAGCTGATTAGCTGCTGATCAGCTGAATCAGCCACCGGCAGACAGGGTGTAGCATGCTCTGTGAAAAACAGCACCAGTCGAGTAATTAGCAACAAACGATAGAGACGAGGGAGAGACAACGGCTACCACTGTGTGTAGTCCACGAGAAGCTAATTAAGTTGCATAAAAACAACTTTGACAACACAATAAAGCAATTAGGACACACTTGCTGTGTGGAGAGAAGGAGCGAGAGAGAAAAGCAACTTCACAGCAAACGTGAGGCCTGATGGTGGCTCATTTCATTATAAAGAGTTGTTTAAGCATTTTATTAAAAAGGTACTGCCATTCTGGTTATGCAGCATAATAAAGTCTTTTATGTGTGGAAACTAAAAAGGTCAACTCTTCTATTAACAACACTGGTCACATGTATCGAGAGCTCAATTTTGGAAAAAAAAACAAACCAAAAACTGCACATCAGATGTTCACTCTTTCGAAGCCTATGGGCATAGAAAAGATGCAATTAGAGCCTCAGAAATTCAGTCTTTTTAAGGCTGATACCAGTTATGATGACTGATATTCAACTGTAGTCAACTCAAGTAGAGCTGAAGCATGTCCACTACTACATACTGAAGGTAATCAGATACGTTCTACATTACAGATCTACTGAGTGAAAAGATTTACTATTCCAAAGCTTAAAAAAAAAAATACAGACAAACTCAGAAACTTCCAAAAAAAAATCAAAAAGAAAAAAATCATCTGGCATTTGTGGTTCCCCCCAGTGGCAGTATAAATGAACAACAACGCATGCTGCTACCCTCTGTTCAGCACCACAACACAAACATGATTACCAGCAGTGACAGCGTGGCTGGTATTGGTTTCACCTTGCATGTGTGTGTGTGCGCGCGCAGGGCAAAATGTGGTCCTAGAGACACCTGCTTTAGCAGGAACTGTAACAGAGGAGGTTTTGAGTAATATGGCAGGTGTTTGTGTCTGTCTGGACAGATTTTGTCACAATGACAGCGTCACAACTGTACAACAACACTCATGAAACCTTACAGCTGTGTGACTGAGATCGCAGCGAAGGCAGAGTTCGAAGATGGGCGTGGTCTGAGCAAGAGCACCAGAAGTAGGGGGGGTTGACAGCAGGGAAGGGGCCATTAAATCTTTTGCAATTCACCTGTTTCCACCAAACTCACTTGTCTCATACTGTGTGTTCCGTTGCGATCCTAAAAAAAAAACCACACAAGATTAATAAATCTATTCCTATGACTTGTTTTAGAGCAGCTGCCACTATTAACGAATGTTGGGTATCTCATTTTTGGTACAAATCTTTTCAGTAAAAGATATAGGCCACATATTCTTAGCCTGCTGTCACTGCCTCTGCAGATTGTGATCAGGTTTGAGGTGTACTTGTATCTGACTGCAGTCTGAGACAGTGCTGCCTGAGCACAGACTACTGGCTCCAGTGAGCAAACTCCTGAGATATAAATAAATGTTCTGTAGTGCTGTAGGTGTAACAGCCCACACAGTCCCTCTGTTTGCTATCAGTGCTTCCCTGCTATTTGTCATCTATTCATATCACAAGGCTAATATGTCTCCATCTCTCACACAGATGCAGTACCTGCTTGTGCGAATAGCTGCTGCTATCAGCATTACACTTTTTATAAATGCAGATGTTCTTCCACTTCAGAATGCACAGCCATCTGTTGAAACAGCCACCTCATCACAAAAACTTTTCCACATCAACTCTTGGAAACTAAATGAGTGCTCTGATTTGACCTCATTTATAAAGAACAGAGATCTATAATTATCCGAAAGAGGGTTGTGGAGGCGGAAGCAAGCAGGGAGAAAGGGACAGATTTCTCAAAAGGGAGGAATGACAAGCAGAAAACTGCAAAGAGGAGACCTCATTTCATTTCAAGTGTCCAGATGTGGCTAGAATTCAGGCAAGTGAGTCTTAACTGTGCGAGTGTTGCCAATTCTGTAACCCTAACCCCCCATGTAGGGGTGATGCAGTGGAAACTCTCTTACATGATCTTTCTAGCACTGACAAATAAGTGAATCACAGTGGTGGGTCACACATTTAGGAATAAAGCCTGTGGAATTATAAAACAATTATATGAGCATCAGGGGGGCTGCTGGGCTGAGTCCAGGATCTTGTCAAAAGTAGGTGTCTACACAGTGGTAGTGAAAAAGGTCAGCTATATCTGATCCACTGTGCAACGAGGTTGAGTTCTTTAAAATTACATAGACAAAGCAATCATCAAAAAACAGGTCTCTGTTCATCTTTCAGATTGAAGAAGGTGAATTCATACTGTACTTGTCACATAAAGCAGCCTCCAATTCTGCCACTCAAAGAAAAAAAAAAGGATCATGTTTATACTGATGGATAAGTTCTGAATGCTCTGGCTTCAGTGCTGCCTGTTTGTGTTTATCACCACCTTCAATGAAAACTGTTTTCAGGGTATTTGGGAACCACAATGTCAGCTTGTGCAGTGTAGCAGTTTCACACCATCTCTAGCTTCTGGCTCCTGCAGTTAAGATTAAACACCATCATTATCAACACCACTGAAAAAGAAAGCTTTGGGCACAGCATGCAGCATAGATCAAGAGGAGCTGGTAACTGCAGCACTGTGGCTTGTTAGCACCAACCATCATCAAGCTCTGATCACTCTTCTGAAACAAGAATCGCTGCAGTAAAAAGGTTTACTACTCACATCTGTAAAAGACTTTGCTTAATGCAGTGGCATGAAAAAGTGTGTGAACTCTTTGCCGGTGTTCTGGAGTAATTGGTCATAATGTGGTCTGATCTCCATCTAAGTCACGAGCACAGAAACACAATGTGCTTAAGATGATAACACAAAAACAGTTGTAATCTTTCATGTCTTTACTGAAAACACCCCTTCAACATTCAAAATCCTGGTGGAAAGGTGAAGTGAACCCTTGGATTTAATAACTGGTCAAATTTCCTTTGGCAGCAATAACCTCAGATAAGCACTTCAGTAGCTGCAGATCAGAACTGCTTCAGCTCAGCCATGACCTTAAGATTTCTGCAGTGAGCAGCTCTCTTAAGGTCATTCCACATTGCCTCTGACTGGACAACAACAGAAGGCAGATTTTATTTATTTGAAGCCCTTCTCTTGTAATGTACTTTGATATTTTTGAGCCATTGTCCTGCTGCATCACCCAGCTACTGAGCTTCAGCTACCACTCTGACATTACCCTGTAAGATGCATGGATAAGATACAGGAATTACTTTTCCCTATTGATGATGGCAAGCTGTGCAGCGAGCAGCACACTAAAAACGTCTGTATGTCAAAGCAGCTCTAAGCCACACCTCAAATCTGGCTTCATTGACTGGATTACCATTTGCCAACTCCTAACTTTCACATACACTGAATGTTTGAATTATGTATGGAAAATAGACAAGAACAACACAATTTATGCAATCTGGAAGTCAACATGAAAAGCACACTACACAAAACACATACACACAGACAGCCCCCTTCAAACACATGGCATGAGATTACATCCTAAAAGCAGAGCATCACTCACCCTAATGACTTCAGTCACTTAGAGACAGCCACAACAGTAGGTCTTTGTACTGTTAACTATTACAACAAGCAGTGTCTGTCCATCCATCCATCCATCCATCCAAATATGGTCACATCACAGCAAATTGTGCTGTTAATTTTAGTTTTAAAGCCCTACAGTAAATGGCCTTGAAGAAATCTTAGAAAACAAAGGCAAAAATCATCATATATCAAACATCAGCTGCAGCCACTGTCTTATTTCATTAAATATTCACTCACTCACCACCCATTTCGCATAGATAATCACACTGATGGCACTTAACAGTTCAGGTACAACACTTAAAGAAGCTAATAAAAATTCAGTTTTTCCCCTCAAAAGCAAACAACCAGCCACATTTCATAAAATCTTAATCTGAAAATAAAAAGGTGTACTCACCCAAGACAATTCATCGTTTTAACTGTCACTCATGACTTGAAAATAAAAAAAAATAAAAGCACAAGTGGCACCACCCACAGTAGTAGCAACCAGAACAGCAGACGCACCTACTGCTATGGGGCTCCTCGTCCGAGCAGGATAAAAGATATGGTGGGACCTCAGTGCAAGCAGATGACTGCCTTTACCAAGTGACAAGGGAAAACGGTCAAAACACAGAGAGCCTGGAACAGCCTGAGCAATTAATAAGAAAATCCAGCAGAACAAAACACAAACCCCCCCCCAGAGAGAGAGAGAGAGACAGGGAGGGAGGGAGAGAGAGAGAGAGAGGTAACAGAGTTGTGAGATGAGTGGGGGATGAAAAAAAAAACTGAGATGGCTTCAATGTTATTGGTGCTCAAACAAATAGACTATTATACAAATACCAATGAGGAGTTCTTAGTCGACAGCATTTGAATTATTCATGATCAATTTAAAGGCAGAAAAATCCTGTTGCCTCACGTCATTTCAGCAACTACCTCCATACTGCTGGAAACCCTTCTTAGAGTATATTAATACCACTAAGCAGAGCTGAAAGTGGTGTAGTAGTAGTAGTGGAGGAAGCCAGTGTAGTCAGAGAATAAAAAGGTACGATTGGCTCAACTTCTGGGGGGGGTTGAGTCCAATCTGTGGACAAACCTTCTGCTACACGGCATTATCCCATCTCATGGACACATACTTCACAACACACCATCAAAAAAAAAAAAAAAAAAAAAAAAAACTGTGGACACAGAGCAGCATGGCCAGCAGTACTGAAAGATGTTTCCATGAAGCGAGCACTCAACTAAATCTGTCTGTGGCTCATCATCACAGACACCTTCATGCTGTGAATTCAGTTAACGTTGCCAATCCTCATTTGCAGCCAAAACTCTAATCTCGGGCCCCTCAAAGTCAGTTGAGTCTCTCAGTTTCACCAACACAGATGATGACGCTTTAAGCGACTTGGAGGGTCACTGTGGATTTACCCCCAGTGCCAGATGGGGGTAAAACACTTTAGGTTAAACCTAAAGTGTAGCTTTATAATGGCTGACAGCAGGCGAGACGCCCTTTAATCCATCCTGTGACAGAATGAGCAACAGGAAAAGCCCGTTTTATGTGGTTATGAATTAAATCCCTGCAGATTACTTTACTTTTCACTGGGACTTGAAAATGACAAGTGGGATAGAAAACCATGAGAGGTTGTAGTAACTAAACAACACTGGAAACTTTGCCATAGCACAAACTGCAATACAGACGGTCTTGTTTCTTATGTGCTTGGATCACAGCCTGTAGTGGGACAGCACTGCATTTTTAGGATTTTGTGCAGTGTAGATTAGGGGTTAATGGACAGTTTGACACAGAATGACAGGAAACACTGGTAGGAACAGAAGGGGGTACCATGCGATAAAGGTCCACCATCTTTCAAATAATTTCTCTATTTGCTACCATCAGTTTATTCTATACCATGTTAGGTAATACACTTCTAATCAGAGATTAAACCTGTGGCTCTTACCTGATGCTGGAGATGAGCTGTCGGTGCTCGTCAGTAGTGAGTATCTCTGGCAGGACGGAGGCCAACCACTCAACTCTCCTCTCTGCCGCATACTGCTTCAGCACAGTGAAGAGTTTCTCTTTCACTTCAGGTTCATCACCTAAAATCTGGTCAACCTGATAAAACAGTGATGCCAGAGGCAGGGAGACACTGTCACCTCACAGTACCAGATTATTACAACACTTCCACTCCATTAAAATTAACCTGGACTTAGATGTAACTGTCTGTATTTCAGCATACCTTCCTGTTGAACTCCAGAGCTTTATGTTTACGGTCCAGTCGTGCACTCTCTCCTCCCATCTGACTGTCCTCTATGCTGATGCTGTGTTTCTGCCTCGGGCCGAGGCACAGCACCCCCAGACGGAGCGTCCTCCCCTGGGAGGCCTTGATCAGCGCTGCGGCCGTCTCGTGCTGCCTGACGGGGATACCATTGACCTCCATTACGTAATCACCAGCCCTCAGACCTGCGCGGCCAGCTGGAGAACAAGGTGAACAGTCCTCCACCAGTAGAGGGCAGTCGCCTACAATGGTGAACCCAAAACGACCGTCTGGACCTGGTACGATGTCCAACTGTAATACAAGGGGAATTTTAAATGTAAGAATCAGTGTTTGACCTCAGAACAAAACAAAAACACCAGATCTACAGGTTACTACATTATGTCATGTGATTCCACAGGCATTAGCCTACATATGCGTTATTACTATGATGGAGAGTTGTAATACCTGCTGTATGCGGGACACCACTCCAATACTGGGAGGGATGTTCTTCTGCGTCTGGGCAATGGCGATGACTGCTTGCGGAGCCAGTGTCGACACATTGTGGCCCTCGATCTCCAGGACCTGGTCCCCCGCCTGCAACCCCGCCAGATGGGCGCTGCTGCCTTCCTCCACAGACAGGATGTAACTGGGTCCATTCCCACCGAGCTGGAAGCCAAAATCCTCAGGCCAGCCCTGGTTGGACGTCGGCATGCTAAGGACTTATGGGATGGGAGGAAAAGACAAAAAAGGGTGGAGATGGGAGAGAAAAAGGATGTAGGATTTGACACACACACACACACATTCAGAAACACTTACCCACATTAGCCAATGCATTCAAGTCGACCTGCATTGTAAACACACATTTAGATCAAATAATCCTTTGCATGTTTTAAAAGAGAATTCAGTTTGATGCAGTTGCTCCGTCTCTTTCCTCCTGCTGTCTCCCGTGTCTCAAGTTGTACTATCGTGAACAGCTCTGTAACCCTCTACCCTCAACCATGACACACTCCGCGGTCCCTGACCTGGTTCACAAACTCCATAGCAGCCAATCAAATTAAGGCGTCGCAGAGATTGTGACCTTAATTAGCTTGAGAGACAAAAGTTCCTGCAGCAATTTTTTTTTCCTTTACACACTTTGCACATTCAAGTCTTGCCTGTTGAATAGTAGTGATGAGTTTCAAGCAGGTAGGAGACAGAAAAAGATTAAAACAAGCAGATAAGGAAAAATGTAGAGGCACCTAAAGGCCATATTGTGGACTGAAATATTAAGATGAGAATAAATTAAACCACATTTGACAGTTTTCACAAACACCTCTAATGTGACAAATACAGAATTATAAAAACTGTTTTTACTAAATATAATCTACTATAAACCCTCAAGTGCAGCTGGAGGCTGATGGTGTCCTCCACAGCACCAAAAGCCACACAGTACCTAAAGCACAGCAGGATGCACACAATGGACAAAACCGATAAAAGACTTACAGAAATCTTTAGATGGATACCGAGAGCCCCGTTTGCTCTGCCGAAAAGAGTATCTGCCTTTTTTGTTTTGCAAAAACTTCTTCATCTTGAATGTTAAAGAGCAGGCTAATATCCAGTCTCTCTTCTCAAATATACTGCCAAAAAAAAAAAAAAAAAAAAAAAGTCCGTCCCCCTGACCACCCCACAACCCAAATTCAAATAGAAAGAGTGACAAACTCAAAACATAGCACCATTCCTCCACCCTGCAAACACAGCAGCCTCCTCATGAGCAAAGGGTGAGTGTGCATGAAAAGCCAGCGCAGTCTCTTTGCGAGTGTGTCAAGGAGTTAGTCCTGCGTCTCATTCCTGATTCATCCTAGGGCCAGCCTGCTTGCACAGTGTTAATCAGAAAACTGGGACGCGTGCACCCACGCACCTCAGCTCCTTAATAATTCTCTCTCCAAAAAGGGTATTGTGAGGCCTCATTTTTCTATAAATACACCAATGTGTCTTTTTCCTTCTCCTCCTCTCTTGGCTAGGTGGCTCTCCGAGGGACCGCTCCTGGCCCAGAATCACGCTGCTTCGATGTAAGAAAGCCTGATGAGGACTAATTGGAGCGTCTGCTTGCTCGTGTGTGTGTGAGCACACTGAAACACTCAGTCCATTCAGAGGGAGCAGGGGCAATTTAAGACTTTAGCCTGTAGGATTAGTAGGATTATAAACTGAATCTTCAGCTCTCCCCCACCCCCTTGTCATTAATACTGAAGCAACACATGCTCCCCTCTCTTTATGAATACACACACACTGACTATACTGGAACCATATGGACACCATGCATACCTTAGGACATGTATCATCATGTGGCAAGTCAGAATGTAAAAAAAACTGTAGAGCCACTACAAATTTTTTCTTTGATTATATCATGATCCTGATGTCACAGGTCTATTTGTAGAACCATGAGACGACTGCAGTGAAAACTGGTGCAGTCTCTGTCACTTTCAGTCCATTCATTCTGTGTGTTCTGGTCCAATCGGTGGGCTGGTCTGGGTTGGGGCGTGCACTGCTGTCTGCCACAATACTGTTTTGTTTTTGATGCTACCACTGGAGGGCACCACATTTTAAAATTTCCTTCCTTACAAATAGCAGCTATAATGTTCTAAATCAACAATTAGTCAAATAAATTAGTTGAACAGGGAATTAAATGGCTCCAGCTCTGTTAAACAGTCAGTCTGTTTGCCATTTTTCACTATTTTCTGATATTTTGTAGACTAACAGAAAGATTGATTCATTAAGATAATTATCAACAGATTAATCAATAAAAATGTTAGTTTCATCCCTAATTAAAAGGCAACTGATAGTAAGCACTAAAAAGGTTAGAGCCCTCACATTATCCCTTACAATAGAAAGTGGGTTTATGCAGAAGGGGTTTTTGTGCTGAAACAATTAGTAAGGTGATTGACAGAAAATTAACCAACAACAATGAAAAACATTTGCTGGTCTCAGCTTCTCAAATCTAAGGATCTGCTACTCTACTGTTTTATGGAACAGTTAACTGAACATGGACCAGAGCAGAGGTCTAATCAGTGTGAAGTGAAAACACCTGTATGGTTGTGCAGAGCCATTACAATGCACATGGGTCAAGTTAAAAGCAGCACCATAAAAGAACATAAGACAAAAAACCATTCAGCTAAAATAACAGAACACATAATTACTTGCTTGCACCCTTGAATATGAGAGATTATGTAGAATGGGAGATATCAAAAAGAGGTTATGTCATTGATATGGCACCTCAGATAGACTCGTATGATATTAAGTCAGAGGTAAGTGTGTCAATAACCCACTGCAGTTAACAAGCCGGCAGGTGGGCCGACTGGAGTGTGAACTGTCATTAGTGTCAAAGCACACAGTGAGGAACAGGCAGTCCAGTACAAACTGAATAATTAAACACAAAACGGCATATATTTGCAAACACACTTCACTTCAAACTCTCCTCTTACACCACAGCCAACTCGTGTGAGACAAGACAAGAAACCTGACATTTCACAGCCACCCGAGTCTGATAAAACTGTTCCAGCCTTTAGAATATATTATAAAGACACAGAGTATAAGAAACATTTAAAATGACTAATGCACCAGCACAGCACATCAAAAGCCCCACACAACCACACATCCCTTACCTTTTTAAACAGCATCCATATATGTGCACACACAGCTCCTGAGTGATGCTCCAGCACTGTGAGCTGTAATATGAGTGCTGCGCCATGTCCGCAACCAGATCCAGCAGGTGTCTTGTGATCCCTTGTTGTATTGTGTGTAGCACTGGATGGCAGTAACAGAGAGAAAACAATACTAAGTAACTCTGTTATTTATGTAGGCACTGGAGTAAGACTTCTTCTGCGGTCTTCTTGAGTGGTGTGATTTTGAGGCATCCAACACTATGTACAAATACAGCTGAGACAATTAGTTAATTAACTGATTAGTTGGCTGAGGGGAAAATTGGTAACTATTTTTAAAGGCGTTTTAGTAATTTGTCCATGTAAAAATGCCAAACATTTCATTGTTCCAGCTTCTCAAATGTAAGGCTTTGCTGTTTTTCTATTTCTATTAATTATAATTTATTTTTAATAACTCAGGGGCTGAACAACAGAATAGCTCAAATGAGCTCCACACATCCAACTACAACACTGCACTGGGGAATTTGGAGGCCAAGTCAACTCCTCAAACTCATTGTTGTGCTCCTCAAACCAAGCTCGTCTGTTGGATCAGACCACACAGGCCAGTCTTCCCTCCCCACGTGCATCAATGAGCCTTGGCAGCCTGTCACCCTGCCGCCGGTTCACCGCTGTTCCTTCCACAATTTGGCCCTTGTCAAACTCACACAAGTCCTTACATTTGTCCATTTTTTCCTGCTTTTAACACATCAACTCTGAGGACAAAATGTTCATCTGCTGCCTAATATATCCCACCAACGAGCAGGTGCCATGATTAAGAGATAATCAGTGTTATTCACTTCACCTGTCAGTGGTCAGAATGTTCTGCCTGAGCGCTGTATATGCTTGATGCTTTTACTTTTAGTACTTCTGCTGAAGTAACACTTTCAATGCAGGACTTTCTGTTGCAATGGACTGCTTTCACAGTGCAGTGTGGTATTAGTGCTTTTACTTAAGGATCTGGATAGTTTTTCCACATTTTTTTTTTTTGCATGGAAAACCCACCCTGTGTTATTGTGTGAGGGCTAAAAGGAGATGCTCTGTGGAAGAATAAAACTATTAATATGTGGTCAGTTCTCATTCATACTGGCACCATACAGCCCACCTTCCTGCAGCACTACCAGCCCCAGCAGGTTCAGCTATTAGCTTGAAAATTAGCTACATCGATGCTACGGAAGTAGCATTGTTTACAGAGCATGAGCGTGGACCAAAAGTGAAGCTGGTGGCCATAGGGTAAACCTAACCAGCTATGTTGACGAGAGATACGACACCGAAAGGCAGCTATGTGTGACTAGACTAGAAGGTAAGAGAGAAATTAATTATTTAATGGCTTTAGAGAATCGATGTGTAGGTAACGCCTGGTACCGATGTAGGTTAGCATGCTAACGTAAACTCATCTAAGTTTTTAATCACGTCCTGTCTTTGAACATATAAAAATGCTAAGCACGTTTAAACAAAAATAAACAGAAAACTTAACAGTAACATAACCACCGCGTCTTGTTGGGTTTGCTACCTGCTCGTGGTGACTTTGTGCCATAAACACCTGTTGTTTTGTCTCAGTGACGCTGCCAGGTGAGACATGGATTTCCTCACTCTGTTTGCTATCTACGTCGTGCTGGTGCTCACATGTATAGTCCTAGTCTGCAGATACTCCGGCCAGCAGCAAACTCCTTTTCATTTACTATTCAACTCCGTCGTAAAGGTAAGGGAGAACAGCCTCTAAACTCGTTGTTACTACAAACGGACACTTGGTGGCGCTGTTTCACTAGTATCTTGAAATACAAAGAAATATACCCACTGCTTTTAGATCTGATGCCAATTTTCTTCACAGATAGTTGCTCCCATTACACCAAAATGGCTCCAGAAGTTTTCACAGTGGGCCTTGCACAGGCTTTTTCATCAAAGGTTTGCTGTTAAAGTGTTCCCATGTATATATCTGTTCTCCTAATATATTTCATTGGGTCTTATCTGGGAAACATCGCCTTTTGTGTTAGATTTTAGTGTTCCACAGTTCAGTAACCTTCATTTCTTCCATCATTTGCTTATAACTGCAGGAACAACATGTTCATCTATCTGCATATCCTTCTGGAGTGTGCCGTGTATGCAGAGTTCACCTATGAGGTGTTTGGCTTCTGCAGGGAGATGGACACTACTCTGACCAGCCTGTCTGTGCCTTACATCCTGCTGGCCATCAAAACCTTCTTCTTCTACCTCTGCATCAAGAGAGACCCAGGTTAATTTTATGTTAGCTGCATTTTATTCCCACAAATGTGTAAGGCAGGGAAAGTGCACCTTAACCTAACCTAACCTAACCTAACCTAACCTAACCTAACCTAACCTAACCTAACCTAACCTAACCTAACCTAACCTAACCTTAACCCTTCCCAACATGACAGAAATTTATTCTTTTCTCCAAATTATGAAGCCCTATGTGTGATAACTTGGAGGTTGGTAATTACTTATCACCCATGCATATCAGTAATTTTATTTTGTCACCTGGAGGATAAAACTATTTTCTGAGGGGGTCTGGTAATCAAGGGACAGACCCTTGGTGCAGTAAAACTGGTGAAAATACAGCATCCTCATGTGGATCCATGTCTTGGGAAAACCAGATGCAGCTGCTGTCCTAATTTTTACCAAACCTAGCTTAGATTCAGTATTTTGTCTTTTTATTGTTTACTTTTTTTCTGTATGTGTGCTTGAATTCTTCTGCTTTTGTTTACCTTCTCACTCCCACATCACTGAGAAGTTAATTCTGGACAGGATTATTATACTGCAGTATGTTTCAACATCTTTCTCCTCTTGGCTCACCATCTGCCAGGCACAGTGACAAAGAAGAAAGTTGCTGGTCAGCTGCACATCTATCCGTATGACAGGAGATTATTTCACCCAGGAGTCTCCTGTCCAACCTGCCAGCTCGTCAAACCGGCTCGCTCCAAACACTGCAGTGAGTACCTTGTTACAGATACCTGTTGTACCTGTTAGTAGAAGTTAAGTGAATACTCGTCTTATTGTTGCTTTTACTATCTGTTGATAAAACATGTCAAGTCATGTCAGGCTGGTATTGTCCAAATAGGACTGTATTATTTGAGCAAAACACCTTTTATGTTAAGGTCAAAAGGAAAAAGAACTCCTTCTTAGTGCTGACTGTAAACACCCGTCTGTATTTCAGGGGTCTGCAACAGGTGTGTCCAGCGTTTCGACCACCACTGTGTCTGGGTGAACAACTGCATTGGTGCTCTGAACACTCGTTACTTCTTGCTTTACCTCTTCAGCGTCTGTGCCATGGCAGGTGACATTGCCGTACTAACAGCAGACATGCTGTTTCACGCTGTACTTCGCTCAGGGCTTCTGAGGGCCAGTTACATAGATGAAAATGGAGAGCAGCAGCCGGCAGGGCCTCTGTTTGTTGTACAGGTAAGACTCAGTACTGCTTACACACCTTATATTCTATTCATATGCTGCAGCCATTATGTCCAATTTAATATTTCACGGTGAAGTGAAATACTTTTCTTTTTCCCTCTTTCCCTCCAGCATCTGTTCCTGACTTTTCCCCGAATTGTTTTCATGTTGGGCTTTTTGGTTTTTGTCTTCTTTCTGCTGGCGGGTTATGCTCTGTTCCATTCCTACCTGGCTCTTGTCAATCAGACCTCCAACGAGTGGTACAAAAGTCGAGGTTACGTTTGTCAGCACTGTCATCCAACTTCAACCGCAGACCATCACTGTAGTCCAGCGCCAGACCACTCTAGAAGATACTACTACAGCCGAGGGCTTCTCAGGAACCTGAGGGAGATTTTCTTCCCTCCACAACCTGTTCAGAAAAAAGACAAGTGAAAAAAGATATTGCCACATGTGTTGCTATGCTGCATTTACTGTATATGCTGATGGATTTACTGTCCCTAAAGACAGACGTGTCATGAATTGAAAAGGTGTGCCAACATGTCTGTGAAGATTCTATCTATCCTGGTTATCCAAGAAGAGTTGAATCAAGGGCAACTGGACTTAATGGTTGATACCTGAAAAGGTTTCACCTCTCAGCCAAGTGTTTTCTTCAGTTCTTCTTGTGCCAACATGTTCACCAAACACAAAAGTAATCCTTGTCATGTGAGAACATTGTCAATTAAATGTTCCAGCTGCAGGCTTAGGACACCTTATTTAATGCATTTTTTATTCTATGGCTACCATTAATCAAAGCATAAATGCTCCCAAAGCTAAAGCAAACACAGATGTTCAGACTTCTGACATGTAATTTCTTTCAGAAAAGGGCTTCAGTTCTCTGCTTGTGAATTTCGTATTTATGCACAGTGTATGCACTACATGAGAACTACAGTTTAATGCAATCAGAGTTACCTCAAATGACAGTACAGTATGCGGCAGAGAATACCTGTTATGTTCTTAATTTTTAGAAAGATAAATACACAATGTATGCAGAGATGCTTGGTCAGAAGTAGCCCCAGTTTGTGTTTTTCATGTACTGTCACTTCATCAGAGTCACAAGACGCATCTGAAAAATAAATACCTGACCTGTCCATCTTTAAAAAAAAACAAAAAAAAAACTACTTCAAAACAGCTGTAACAGTTATTGAACAACCTATGGGATTTTCTAAGATGGCAGAGTTTTGATTTTTCAGAAAGTCTAATGCTTAACTCTGTGACTGGAATGCAATGGTAATTGTAACTGCAATGATAAATCATTCAATAGGAGATTAATCGGCTCTTTTGATAAGTTAATAATTTACTTGAAAGTCATTTTCAAATAAACATGTCAAACATTTTTATGACTCATATGAATTTAAGTTCACCTTATGACAAATTTAATGTTTTTGACTGTTGGACCGTAGAAGGAAATTAACGACCTTATGCATGATGGGAAATTTTTAAATGCTTTCTGATGTTTTGTCGAGCAATCGATTAATCGGGGTAATAACTGGCAAATTATTAAAAGTCTTAAAATGAAATTAATAGCTAGTTAACAGCCCTGACGGTAACTGGGAGTGGACCGGAAGCGGGGCCGGGATTCCTCGCGCGTGGTTCCTGCCCCTTTAAGCCGGTGCGGAAGTGAAGTGCGGGAGTGATGTAACGCTCGGATGAAGGTCAGGTGTTCTCTCCGGTGAAGCTTAACACCACACGTTTCAAACCAACCGGGGTTTTTTGGACCGAATATCAGCCACCGCAAAGACGAAGCTGAGCGTTTCCACACGCAGTGCTGCTGAACTTTTTTTTATGACAGCCGTAACGTCCGTGACTTTGCTCGGTAGGGGAAGTAACGGCACATAACGGGGATTCGAGGCGTTTCTGTTGTTTGTTTGTTTGTTGTTTTTTTTTTTAACCCGCCAGTGAGTAACGGTTCGGTTACCCTTCGTCCTCCCCGATGTCTGGGTCCAAATGCACACGGCTGAGCGGAGCGCTGGTGAAACAACTGCTAGACTCTGTGGACAGTGTCCTGTTTGACTGCGATGGGGTCATCTGGCGGGGGGACCAGGCCATCTCTGGCGCCCCCCAAGTCATAAACCTGCTTAAAGAAAACGGGAAGAAGGTCTTCTTCGTCACCAACAACAGCAGCAAGACGAGGAAGATGTACGCCGATAAGATGTCCATGTTGGGCTTCAACGTGAAAGAAGAAGAAGTGTTTGGGACCGCGTACTGCTCCGCCGTGTACCTGAAAACGGTCTGCAAGCTGGAGGGTAAAGTGTACCTGATAGGCAGCAACGCAATGAAGCAGGAGCTGGAGGCGGTAGGGATCCAGCAGACCGGGGTGGGGCCAGACCACGTCTCCGGGAAGCAGGCCGACTGGGCCAACGTGCCTCTGGACCCCGAGGTGAAGGCGGTGGTGGTCGGTTTTGATGAACATTTCAGTTACATGAAACTGAACAGAGCCTTGCAGTACCTGACCCAGCAGGACTGTATGTTTGTGGGAACCAACAGGGACACCAGGCTGCCCCTGGAGGGGGGCAAGGCTGTCCCAGGTAGGGATACTCACTGTCACACTCACACAACTTATGTTTTGTTTGGTGAAAAAAGGCCAAGCCTTACAAAATAACCCTAATGATGCCATGAGGGATCCTGGATCAATCTCTCACACTTAAAAATTTTAAAGAGAAAGTCAGTGATATAAATTAGGATTTTGACTGTCTGAGTTAAATATCAGTTGAAGTCACAGGGAATTAAATATAACTGTTGCGATCTGTAGGGGCATGAAGTAAAAGGTCACCTCACCTCCTAACCCTCCCTCCTCCCCTTCAGGTACAGGCTGTTTGCTGCAGGCCGTCGAGACAGCGGCCCAGCGCCAGGCCCAGACTGTGGGCAAACCCAACCACTTCATGTTCGACTGCGTGGCCTCCCAGTTCGGTGTGGACCGCGACCGCTGCCTGATGGTGGGCGACCGCCTCGACACAGACATCCGGCTGGGCACGAACTGCGGCCTGAAGACCCTCCTCACCCTCACGGGGGTCAGCACTGTGGCTGATGCTGAGGATAATCAGAAGAGTGGTTGTGTGGAGAGGCAGGGGATGGTGCCGGATTACTACGTGGAGAGCATCGCAGACCTCCTTCCAGCCCTGCAGGGATGAGACTGCTCTAAGTCTGTCAAAACTGAAGAGTAGCTATGAGACAACCTAGCTGCTGTAAACCTGAGGAATTTGGGTAGCCTGTCATATGCCAGGGTCCACTGTCTTATACAAGGGAATATTTTTTCACTAAGCTTCAAATCATCTCTATAACGAAGTCACAACTGTTGTGTGACAGATGAGACACAGACTCTAGAGACACTATTCAGATTTTATCAGTATATTTTGTCTTTAACTAAACCATTATTAAAACCTGCTAATTTAAAGTGATATAAATAACTGGTTAATAACATTAGAGCAATGAGTATTATTTCAATGTATTTTAAGTGTTAAAGTGAGTTACGAAAGGAGAGGAGTGTCTATAAGAAGACGGGTCAGTGTACTTAAAAGGCCCTTATCCTGTTTGTTATGCAATCTCCCCTTAAGCAAGAAGAAGTCAAACTCAAGAGGGGAAATGAGCACACGAAAAGTGTCAACACTTTGGTGATATCTGTGCATTCAGGTTCATGGATTGCTGGCAGAGAATGGGGCTGAACTGATATGACTTGAGGTTTTTTTTTGTGGTGCTTTGTTTATTGTAACACCAAAAACAGAATGTGCTCATATCTGCACTCAGATTCATTGGAAGGTGCAATGACATCCGGTCCTGTCATTTATGTCTGTCATGTTAATTTATATTGAAAGACAGTGTTTTCAATGTTAATTAAATATTTCAGTCTTTCTTTTTACCATCCACTTGTCTTGTCTTCAAGAACGGTATCCATCCTGACCCTCAGAGTCAATGAAAGCAGTTCTCAAGTCTGTAATAAAACACAAACTGTCTTCACCAATTCAGCCTCTGCTCTCTGTGGGTTCAAGTTCAAAGTGAACACAGCAAAATTCCCTCTAAATCCCATGCTTAAAGTCACCTTGGCCTGTCATCGGCTGGATGCAGCAGCAGTCAGACCCGCATATCACCTCTCACCTGATGAGAGAGGCTTTCCAAGCTGCACCTGCCTCACCCCTTTGTCCATTGTCTGGCCTGGGAAGTGCGGCCAGTTCTTCTCGTGTAAGTGCCCGTTTGAATGAGGGGGGGAACAGAGTCAATGGAAAGATGGGTAACGTTAGAGAGGCACATTAAGTCATATCAGGCAGTGAAGACGAAAACTTGGGAAATTGGCAAGAATCAGAGTTTTGTGTGAAGTGGGTGACTGTTTTGGGAGGGAAACAGTGAGACCAAAAGAAGAGGAGGAGGCGGAAGAAGGTGGGAGGGGGTGGGGGGGATCTGAGGTTTGTGGGGGACAAAGAGAAGCTGGCCAGGTGAGTCGAGTCTCAGTCAGCGCTGGTCATGACCACAGCTCCATGCCGATAGCTACGAGAAGGGAGCAGACCGAGTGAGGAGCCGTCAAGGGACACAGGATGGTGAGGTGCTGGAAACATTCAGAAAACCGATTGGAGGAAGCACAGTGCACGGTGAGTAGAGCGAACACTGACTGAGGAAAGATTTGCATGTGAGGGGGGCAAGGCAGGAAGCGGTTTTGGTGGAATGGGATGGGACTTTAAGATGCTGATTTAAGTACAAATCTCAACGCAATATTTATCTCATGGACATGGCTGATGACTTGTGTTAAGTTTCCCAACCTGCTACAGTTCATTTACATGCTGTACTGAAACACGAAAAGTACCTTTTAAATAGCTTTTCTCTGGTTCTTGTGTGCGGTAACATCTCTTCAGGATGGGGGCCCTGCAGCATCCCCCCAGTCCCACTTCCCACACAAGGCATTCTGGATCAGCCTCTCAGCCTCTCTGCTCCTGGTCGTCATTGTCCTTGGTCTGACGGGGCACTTCGGGCTGTCGCACTCACGCTCTCAGGTATGACGCACACCTCACCCACCATATTGTCCCCCCTATACCCCTATACTGTCCTATATTGTCTTACTGGGTTATTTCTGAGCTACAAACCGGATTGTCTTCAATAATCAGAACGTGTTTCTGCAGTCTTTACAGGTTGTGAGAATCACAGCTCCAGACCAGACTGGAGTACTGATCAATCAGTCCGCTGTTGTGGACCAGCAGAATGACCTGGTGACCTTTACCGTGACCTCAACGGCAAATCAGACGTCCACTGTGCTGTTTGATATCAAACATGTACGCACAGATGATTTCAATAACACAAACCACACATTTGCTTATTCTGACAGTGTGGACAATGTGATTTACATACTAGCTGAGAGAAATCAAAAAATGATGCACGCCTCACTGTCTGCTGTTGTTGTGTTTCAGGGTTTGATATGTTACAAACCAGTCGACCAGGACAGCTGCTTCCTGCGAAAGATGGAGCAGTCCGACTATGACAATGTGCACTCCCTCCTTCACAAGTCAACACACAAGGTAACAGTGACATTTCAACGTGTGAGAACCAAACAGTAGGGTTATGTAATAGGGTCTCCCTCCTTACTGCTGTTCAGGATATGTCAGACTATAAAACGCACATTAAGAAAAAGAGCGTTGGGGTTGCCCTTTTAGCTCTGCCAGCTGTTTTCCGAAGTCACTGCCCCACTAATGTGCGAACTGGCGTTTCTGACTGTGACTCACAGCTTAATCCACTGAGCCAGGACCTGCTGGGTTTCATATGTTTTGCATGACTTCCTCGCCACTCCCGACAAAGAGAGAGGTGAAGCATACAGGGCCTTGAAGAGCCGTATAGTCTCCCTCTCTTGCTTCGCATGGCTGAATTCCTCAGCACATCTGATCCCTCCAGTCCCTTCAGCATGCCCGGGATCTTCTTACAGGAGGCTACGGCAGCGAGCCTGAGCCCTGGATCGGGGCACAATGGCCAGTCTGTGTGAGGCCTCTTTAGCTTTTAAGACTCCTCTGTTGGATTAAAATACAGCCCGATGCACTGGTTAGTCAGGGAACGGCCTGGTGGCTAATACCTAGATCTCCATACTTTTTTTTTAATGCTGTCGGTTCTGAATTGAGCCCTGTTGCCCTCAGATATGATTTGTGTGGGACTTTCTGATTCTTAATTGTAATTTGACAATATGAGCAGATGAATGGACAGAAATATGATGTGGGACCGTGCAGGTAAACTGAGAGGGAATTATCTGTTTCTTTCTCTTATCTCTCTTGCACAATGGCCCATTTCCATGCATCAAAAGCTGCAACTGAGTCTTTGAGCATTTTTGTGATCCTGTCTGGTGGTGTCACATATCTCATACAGCTCCACGGTATTCAAACCTAGCTGTTGATTGCAGTCATTTAATCTACGATAGGTGGGACAGGCTCGTACCGATGGAGAGTAGATGCCCCTCAGCACAGAGACAAACCACAATGGCCTTCTTGATCTCTTACAGCAGAGAAAAACTGGTCGTTACATGACCCACTCAAGTGTAACAGTACTCTAAGTGGTTCGCTATCGGAGCCAATCGGAGGCGTAAGTGGTGCAATTACACGCAGGGTTTGTGAAGAAAGAAGAGCGCAAATGTGCAGCCGTGTTGATCTCATCAGCAAACATATCAGCCTAATAGCAGCTTGAGTTTCAGTGTTTTCTTCTTCATATTTCCATTACTTTCACACAAATGTATTTATATTATCTTGTCACTGTGATTACAACATGATTTCTCACACTTATTAAATGACCCTCTAGCTCAGGACTTTCTGTTCTTTTCTGCTGAGGACAAAGCTCCTCATCTGTTGTGGATTTTCTGCTGAGATGTTGTGATACTGTCCTCGGCAGAGTCAGTTCCAGCTGTCTGGGAATGAGACCCAGAGGCAGACAGAGTTCCTCGGGGTGCTGTCAGCCAGTCAGGTGGACGTGTCCATGCTCGAGGAGCCTCTGCAGGCTCTGTGTCAGGACAGGCCCATCCACTGGACCAGGAGGGCCGAAGGTGAGAACAGTAAAACTTTAGAGATTAATCTAGAGAGGATTGTTTTGACATAAATATGAAAAACTGTCATGTGAAAAATAAAAACCATCAACATGCCGCATTCTTTCACTGGGGATATATTTCATGACAGGTTGAAAAGTCAGAGAATAATGTTGGTTCTGGACTTTTCATGGGACTTGTCAACAACAACAACATATCAAATAACACTAGGCTTATCCTTTAAATCCTGGGCTTACAACAATTTAAGAAACCAGATGTGGCTTTAGCTTTTTACCACTGATTTCTGAAATGATTTAACAAAGATGTCTCCTCTTCCCACAGAGAGCCAAATAATCCTGCCCATTATTTCCTTGAATAATTGTTTTGTCAACTAATTGCCAGAAAACTGCCCAAGATGTCATCTTGACATTCGTTTTTCTCTGAAACCCAAGGATATTCAGTCAACTCAGTCAAGAAAAGCAGCAAAACCAGTTTTTTCATTTTTGGTTGATCGATTTTCAAAATAGATCTTTACTGAAATGTTGATACTTTCTGATAAAAGTGTTAAATAACACGTTAGCTTAAAAATTAACAAAAGTACACACGGTCATATTGGGAGTTCAGGATTCATTTGTCATTACCAACACAGGCTGTGTATGGGCAGCTTTTAAAATTAGTCAGCTGGCAACTCTGTAATGAGGCAAAGTGTCAGGCTGAAACTTAACCCCAATCTATGACCTATGGTGACCTTTCTTCTGTGGCTGTAAAGGAGTGAAGGCTGGCTGAAGAAAACATCAGGTACTTAGCTGTGTACTCACTCAACAACCTAGTACATGTGGTGATGACAAATTCTTGACAAAAGCAGTGTAAATATGACATGCCAGGAAAATTCTGCTCAAAAAATCTGTATGTTATCAACAACTTCATCATGTGTATTCTGTCAGTCACCAATGTCTCCCTGTTTCTCAGGCCCAGGCAAACAGAGGCTGGTCTACTTCTGCATCGACATCTGCTTTCCCAGCAACATCTGCGTGTCTGTCTGTTTCTACTACCTGCCAGAGTGACTGTGTATATTCAATTCTTCTCCTCCCAGCAAAAGATCAGGGAAACAAAAGTTGTCTTTTTAGCTCTCCCTCTACAAAAATAAAAAAAAAAGAAACAGAACAAAAGCCAGCTTTGACTGTTTCCTTCGTGCCATACAGCCGCCAGTAAACCAGTGAAGCAGCCAACCCCTCCAGTCTGTTTCCATCCTTCCGAGAGGGAGGAGATGGAGACAGGCTGTCTCGGTTATCACCAAAACTTCATCATCGCTCCCTTCATGTGTAATACCCTCTCTTGTGGCACACTTCAGAGATTACAGAAGAAAGATCCCCCTTTTTTTGTACATGCTTCTAATTGTATTTCCTGTAACCTACTACTGCAGTGTAATTATATGTAACTACTCCTGTTGCAATGTGAGTGTTTTGATCTGCCTAATAAAAGACTTGGGTATTTTTGGCCATTTTTTTTCCTTCATTAGAGTGAAAAAAAGGAAGGAGACTGATAGAACTCAAAGACAGTAAGGACTTGTCTTCATTTTCTGAACTTTATAATCCACATGAGATAATTACAAAATAGTACACTTTACAACTTAACTCTGAATAAAGAGTATCAAATGAATTAGACATATCACACGAGATATTAATCAGTTCCATGGCACATCCAAGCACGCAAGTTAATGTGAGTAAAGTGGTCCTTTCGATACAATAAATATGCTGAACTATAAAAACAAAGACTTAAAATTGGTCTTGTTTGTGCACAGAGTGATGAAGTTAAAAACTTGTAGGGTAGTTGATAAGCATTACCATGTATTTTCATCAGATTTAAACCAGTTTCTATAATTGAATACTTACAGGCATCTGTCAGCAAGAATTATCATTATGTTCAAACACAAGCCTCCGCTTTCTAAAGATGATAATTTCAGGGACAACTTTTTAAAAAATCCCATTGACGCTGACAGACATACACTTTCTGGGAACCGAGTCACAATTTCCAGAGAGTCCTTATGTCTCCTCTTGTCACTTCATCTCCTTCCTCCTCCTCATCTTCCTCAGCCCAACACACTGTCATTGAAGGCCAGACACACCACAGCCTTCTGGTGGCCGCTGTATTCCCTCTTGATCTCGCCGGTTTCCACACACCACAGGCGAGCCAGGTTGTCAGAGGACGCTGTGGAGAGAAAATACAACCTTAACTCACCTCAAGGCAAATTTTTAATCACTAAGATGTTATCAAACCATTTTCTGGTCAGGTACTTACCAGTTACTATATACTGTGAGTCTCCAGAGAAGGCACAGTCCCACATCCAGCCTCTCGATGTCTCTCCAGGATTGTTACTCTTGATGCTCAGTTCAGTCATAAGTGAGAAATTGGACGTTCTCCAGATCTTACAGGTCTGATCTGCAGAGCATGTGGCCAATAGCCTGGAGACGGTAACAAACAAGCAAAGTCAATATTATCAGAATCTAGCTTTTTTGTCAAGCAGTCAGTTGCTAATTTATCTCAAAATGCAAAGTCTTATAAGGCAGTAATGGTACAGATCAACTGTATCCATGTTTTCCTTAGCCACAGTAACATTACTTGTTATTGGACAGGCAGATATTGATTTGTTGTGTAGAGGAGAAGGGCACTCACGTTGAATCAGGGCTGAACTTGCAGCGAAGGGAGTAGCGTTTGTGTGCAGGGATCTTGGTTTTGGGAATGAGCTGAGTCACTTCATCTCCGATGCCTCCAGCAAGGTTCCACACATAACAGTTCCCCTGTTAAGGAGGACAAAGGAGGCCGTTTCAGTTGTAGAATTTAACTTTACAGTCCACAGCCTCAGACCTTTCCAGAATGTTTGGCACTGACCGAGCTGTTGACCGCTGCCATGTAACTGGCATCTGGGTCAATGTGAACTGAGTTGATGGAGACCTCTGGCTCAGGGATCAGCTGTTCATTGTGGTCAGTCTTGAGATCCCAGATATGAATCACTCCACTCTGGTCTCCAACAATCAGCTCAGCCTGAAAAACATACAACACTGGAAGATTACTGACATCTTCAGGCATGTCGCTTTATGAACCAGTGTGTGGTTAATGTCTCACCTGGTTAGGATGCAAACACACACAGTTAATTGGAGCATTGACTTGGAAAATCCTCTGACACTGCAGATTTCTTGACCTATAGGAAAAGCAGGGATAAAAAGTTAGTTTGCTGATAACAAAGTAAATGTGATAGGATAGTGAGCTTGCCTTGCAGTACCTTAGGTCCCAGATGCGAGCCATGCAGTCCTCTCCTCCTGTGTACATCCAGCGACCATCTTCGTGAAAGCCCACAGATGTGATGTTCTTGCTAACTCCATCATAGTTGATCACTGGGTTGGGGTTGTTGGAGTTTAGGTCATACATGCGGATGTGCTGATAACCTAAAAAGCAGAGTGTAGACTTACCATGAAATTTTTACTTTGTTTTACCAGCATAACATTCATATATCAAATGAGATGGAGGACTGAGAAAAAAATCTTAACCAACCTGCAGCCGCAATCATACTCCTGTCAGGAGTGACCTCAAGTGAATTTACTTGCTGGAAGCAAATGTTAAGGACATGGTTTGTTCTGGTTATTTCTATAATCTACATTTAACAGCTACGTTCTTATTTGTGAAGCTAAACAAGTTTCTCTCAAGCAGATGGAAATGGTGTAGAGGTTATGTCATCCACAGATAAATCCTGGAGCGGCTTCAAACACAATGAACAACGGCTCCACTTTACTGAGATCTGGCTATGTAAAAGAACATGTTAAGCACAGGTGTACTGCTCCAATTACTCTCTGTGAGTTATTCTTTTGCGGCCATTTTATCAACACAAATGACAAAGTCAAATGATCAAACAGCTGAAATTACAGAGCAAACTCTGTGTCAGGTTTCACAGCATCAGTCACAGTAAAGGATACGGAGTCCTGGTGCTGGACGGTCCTGGTGCAGATCCCGCTGTGGGCCTGCCAGAAGCGGACAGTATGGTCGTATCCAGCCGTGGCCAGAATGACCGGGTCGCTGCCCACCGTCCCCTGGTTCACATTCATGCTTGACAGGTGCTTGTTACCGCTCAGGGCGGAGCATGTATGACACTGTATGGAAATGTAGGAGGCAGTCTGCTAGCTGCTGTTTTTCTTAATGTCAACTATAAGCAAGAACGTGGGTTAATTATGGCCATGCTATGGAAATAAGACGTATCGCACCAGCTAACGTTAGCAAAAAAGGCTAGCTATGTTTAAGGGCTATGCAGTGCAGACAGTTAGCTAACATTTCTACAACACGTTAACGCCTTGTGTCGGGGATGTTATTTAACTGCAGGACATTATTTGACAATTTAACAGAACAAATCTGACAAGTTATGATTACCTTTGGTTGTTTGTTGACGACAAGCCTGTCCGTCCCTATTATGCGTCCCTTGGTAACACATGCAACGTTTTAAAAGTTCCGTGTTCTTAATCAGTGCAGTGCCGCCATCTACTGACTTCAAGTGTTGTAAAAGCAAAAAGCGGATTATTTAAATCCAGTTCATCATTACGGTCCTTATCCTTTTAGTCAAAAGATATTTTAATTACAAAACTTGAATTTAATTGTCCTATTTGTGAATGTGTTTTTAAACTCTGGTTGTTCGTAAATTACATTTTTAATTTAATGGAACAAGAGAAGTTGCTTGATATATTTGAAACATAAGATACTGACATACAACAGTTTTTTTATTCATAGGTTAGTTTATTTAACAGTTTTAAAAGGCAGTCACAGCAACGCTACATCCTTAAGTATACATATTTAAATAAATAAGTTAAATAAATAATGGAGATAATTTAACTACACACAAAGCACATACGAGTAAATGACTATTTCCCTTGTTAACATCTTAATCAGAACATCAAAAAACAGTAGATAAAGGAGACAACTGCAACGTGTTTTCATGTTTGGTGTGATGTGTGTTCTCGTCACAGGCACAGGGCAGACATGTGCTGTTTCACCTCCCCTGAGTCAGCCAGTGAGCAGGCCACAACCACTCCTCTGATCCCAGTCCTCGTCTTAGTGGAAGGGAGGATCTACAATATATTGTGATAATTTTTAAACATGTGATTTGTTTTATAGCTAACGCACACATGATAGAATCAAAAGCTTTCAGTACCTTCACATATATTTTGCATCTCTCCAAAAGAAATTTCCACTTCATTGCAGTTCGCTCGTCATCAGTCAAACTGGTGAACTCGTCTGTCTGCAACAGATGAAATGGAAAAGCTGTTCATTGCAGCTGATGGAATTAATTAATTCAGCCATTAGCAAATTTTTCAGCATCTACTCTTATGTTCTTTAATCCCTGAGCATAGGGACTTCTACATTTACAGTTGAGGCTGAATAATCATCTTGCTGTAAAGTGGTACTGACTGTGCAGCCAAGTGTCTTCTCTGCCACTGGACTTCTGAGGGTGCAGGCGTGCAGGGTCCCGGTGTGGTCTGTGAAATCCACCAGCAGATCAAAGCCTGTAGTGGCTGACAAGGCCTGATCCCTCCCTGGACACAGCTGGTTGGTGCAGCTCTGTGCATCCTCAGTCACCTGGAACTTACACCTGGAGCTGAGACAGAAGAGTAAATGAGTGAGTGGAGGGGCATACATTTTAATGAAGTATCCGTTCCATCCGCTTATGTGAACTCACCACCTTGTCCTGATGACTTTTGAAACAGAGGAATCGAGATCAAGCTTGGATATGAAGCTATATGTGATACCAAAGAAAGCCTCGGGATTCTCCCGGGCCTTCTGCTTCAGCTGGCTCACTGTGTACACATCGATGATGGCTTCCACTGCAGAGACAAAAGCAGCAACACATATTCACGTCTGCAGCCTCTTTCGTTGGAAAACAGGCAGTGACACAGGCTGCACTTGTGACTTGCCATCTGATAATTTGATGTGTTACATCAGGAAAAATGAAATGACTGGGTGGCAAATCCCACGAAAAGACCAAAACCAACGATGAAGCCACCTCTCAATACTTTCTGACTCCCACAAGTCAAATGGCTCTCAGCCCCAGAAAATAGGCTGGTCTACATTTACTTTTTACACTTCTCTATGTTTTAAAAGAAACCTCTGTCGAGGAGTGCAATTGCAGTACATATTGCACCATCTATTAATAAATAATCCATGAATAAATTAAAAAGAGAAAAAGAAAAGATAAAGAGCGAAGAATAAAGGCTGAGACCTGAAATACAAAGAGAATTTTATATTATGGTATGGCCAGACTTGTACTCATTCTAATACTGACAGTGTCAGAATGAGGGGATTTCTTCGCTATAACCCACCAGGCACATCCTCAGTCTTCTCATCTTGATCCAGAGTTCCTGACTCAGACACTTCTTTAGCATAGCTGAACAGCAGGCTGGCCTCCCTGGTGTCTTGAGAGCAAATTGTGATTGACTTTGACATGTATTCCTCACTGAAAATATTCTACTTGCAGAGGGAAGATGATTTATTTTTTTCTGCACTGAACTCCACAGCTGGTTGGTTGATTTCCCAAAACAGTATCTCAGTTTTGTTTTGGATTAATTGCACAATAAATGGTTGTATCAGATCCTCTGTTTCTGTAAATATTGCTGTAATATATCTTACCGGGGTTGACAGTGATAATGGTCTTCGAGTTAACGGTTGCTGCCATGCCACTGCGAAAGCTGTCAAAGCTAATCTTTGCATCAGCTATGAAGAGAACTTTAAATGCAGAACTAACGTTAAAACAACAGTGAGTTATCCTAAACACAAACACACAGTCGCATCTCAGATGTCCACCTCCATGGTTCTCTTTAGCACAGTATGTTAATGGGACATGACAGGCTGGAATAACAGTTAAATAAAGATTCCTTTTGTGGCTGAGAATGAGCAGCAGCCGGTAACCTACCCGTCTCCTTGGGTATCCAAGTTTGCACAAGCTGAATGGCTTCTCTGTCCCAGCTGTGAGTGAAACAGAGGTCAGGGAGTTACTCAGGGGAGAGCACAGTGAAAATCAAACACACATGCAGTTCAGTGGGTTAATCTAAAGCTTCATGTCACCACAATAAATTTATGGTAACCTAAAGATACACTGCGGTGATCCAAGGGGCCAATAAGTTGGAATATGGCACAAATACAACACAAGTAATAAATATTTATTCATTTTCCAAATTACTAAATGGCCATGACGCACCAGACGAGGGGGAAGGAAGAGACAGAGTCATCAAAGAGCTTGACTTCCAGCCTCTGCCCTTTGCGTCCGTCTGAAGTGGTGAACTGCTTCGGCTGTCCAATCTGAAAAAGTAAACAGAATCATCTGAAGTTCCTATCACAACATCTTCCCTTCATGTGAAAAAAAAAAAAATACAGTGGCATCAAATGCAGGATCTGGCCTCTCTGTGAACTCGAAAGCACGTCTTTAGAGCCATTATGGTAAGTTGGTATGTTCCAGGCGAACAACGAGAATACCACCATGTAAACACACAGACAAAAAGGACACAATGCAGTCTATTAGGCAACTTATAAGATATGAATTCAGTAAATTTAGAAAACCTGGACAAGTTTGATTTTTAGACTTGTTAATATTTGCTCAGCACCTACGGTCATTGTCAAAAACGTACTGAATCATGCTTATCAGGCTTCCTACCAAGGCCTTGGTGACAGGTTCCATGACTTTTCCATGACCGACTTTTATAATGTTACATCGGACCACTTTTTAACAACCCTCCCCTCCTTGTTAGTGTTGTTTTTCAGCTCAGGAAACTTTAACAGCCTATTTTCCACCATAGCCAATCTTACTGTGGAGGCAAAAGACAGCTGAAAAACCACTATCTAATGCAATCAGTGTGTGAGAAAAGTTGGAAAATACATTCTGGTTTGATTCTGTAGAGTGAACCGCTAGTAAAATTTTACAATATTATTTGAATTTAATATGCGGAATGTCCATATTCCAAATATTCCCTGGAAAACAACTCTCAAAAAAAGAATAATATCCCAAAAATTTCATGACCAGTTTGAACCATGATTGATTCAATAAACAAACACTTTCTGGAGGCTCATTGCGACCACGGTCCTGTTCTGTTGTCCGATCAAAATTTTCCACACAGCAGTCCCCTGAAAGGAAACATCCACCCTAAAACACTCTGATAAGGCACCGTGAACAAATCATGATTTGTAATATTTCCTCCACAGCATTCACAGTACTGGCACTGTAATTTTGTGTTTTAGTTTTACAATAAATCAAAACAGCCATGGAAGAACCGTAGATACCTGTTTCTTCACAAAGGGTGAGTCAGTCATACTACCACGTTAAGCTACTGAGGGTAAGTCAGTATTTAACAGGCAGACACAATAATGGTCTCAATCTTTTCATCTAACTCTTAGTAAAAAGGCAAAAAAAATTTCCAAAATGTTGAACTATGCCTTTAAGACCCTCTTATACTACATTTTTCTCAGACTTTAACATGTACTAAACTTATGCTTTGTACTATTTAATACTGAAAGACTGTGGCTTTACCATGCCCTACCGATTTCACTGCAGCCAGTACATTTATCACTGTGCCGTCCAGCCGCTGGCCATTTGCCACTATGTCTCCCAGAGAGTAGAAATCTCTGGGGTCCTTCACTGGCAGGTGGATCAGTGGCAGCAGCCTGTCGATGGTGCCCATGTCAGCACACAGACATACCCAGGAATGAGCCTCCGTCACCAGCAGCCTGTAGAGGCTGAGAGAGCAGATACAGGCCTCTGAGCTTTTAACACCGTTGTCAGACTTTATACACTCTTACATCATATTTTACACAGCATTACATTGTGGTACCCTTATTTCCCTCTAGTTTCCTACAGGCAGCACAGGATGAACATGATTAAGAGTTATGTGCTAATTACCTCGGTGTTGTAGGGCAGAATCTCTCCCCTTTCTCTGGGTCTTTGTTGGTAACCAAAGGGTTTTCAATGGTGACTGAAAAAGAACGAATAAGGAACAATTTTGTGCACAGAAATTTCACCGTGTACATTTTCGGATTCTATAATCACAAATACAAAAATTCTAATATTCTATAATAAATATATATTTTTGTCAGATTCTCAAGGATTTTCAAAGCCTGTGGGAATTTTAACAGTAACTTCCTCACCACAGTCGCCAATGCTGAAGCTGTTGGAGAGCCCGTTGATATAGCCACCGTTTCCCCAGGCTGTTACATTAATGAAGAAGTCAGGTGAGTCCTTAATGGTGAAGCCAAAAGTGAATCTGTCAGTTCCAATATCTGAAATTCAGAAATACAGATTTGTATTGAGTTGCAGTTCACTGAAAAAGAGGGGATATTTATTTATCTGTCCAGTAGAGGGGGCTGGTGCACTGAGACACTGAGGTGCAGTGCTGAAGAGTGTCTTTGAAAGCAGACTTGGTGCAGTAATATAAAAACAGATACCAACTTTTTCTGTCAGGGAAGCTTTTTACATCAGATTTCCCAATGACGATTCCTGCCACTTTCTGGAAAACAAAAACAAAGACAAATAAAAAATATAATATTGTTTATTTTAGACTTCAACACAACTTACAAAACAATATCAGAAAACAGTTCTACAACTGAGGGACAAATCTGAATCCTCTTGACTCACCGGATGAGAGAAATTGGGATGCAGCTCAGAGATGGCAATGTAGGTTTGAGCAGCCATTTTGTTCCTCAAAGTCCCAGCTCAGTTCAGTTTTTATCACATTTACAGAATCTGCAAAATAATGTGAAACTAATAAAACAATTAGAGTTAACATTTGGCTTTTAATCCCACTTGTATTAAAAAACAAATCAAGCATTTCACGTTTTCTAACTCTTGTTTAAACTGGAGACATTAACTCTAACAAGAGTTAGTTGTTGGTTAAATAGCTAACATTAGCTAAAAGTGGAACAAGCCTAATGTGACATGTAATCAAACCTCTAACCGAAAACATGGAGTGAGTCTTATGTGGGATATCTACTGAATTTAAGTAAATTTCAGGTATATCTCTGACATGTTGCTGTTTCAGTTACTGTTTTTTCTTTTACCTGGGTTTGTTTTCCTCACAATTGAAAAAGTTTTTCGGGGCCAAACTGTTTACAGGCGACAACATCTGCGGGACTCCAATGCTGCCTTCAAACGCAGTCGGAAATGTCAAGAAAATATATATATTTTTATGAGAAAAAAAAAACAAACAAACAAATAAACCAGGTTAAAAATAATTCAAATGCCTGACGAAACTTATTCAACTACTGTTCACATTTTACTTCTAAAATCAAATACATACCAGGTATCTGAAGGACCAGGACAACTCTTGCAGCCTACATTAAATAAAACATCCACCAAAACTGACTTCGGTGAAGTGGCCAGTGTTCAGCAATTTCGCAATACAAGTTGTGGGCTGGTGTTCAATCATGGAGTAAGAAATTTATGAGAAGCAAATGAAGGTAAACATGCCTGTGCACCACACTTTTTTTAAACGTTCATCTTAAGGGAGAAAATCCTTTGTTGTATTTGGTAATATTCCTTGTATGAAAAAGTGGGTTACATTAAATTTTCCTCCATGAAGAATAATTTCACACTCCCAATTACATCCTCAAAAAAAAAAAAAAAAAAAAAAAAAAAAAATCACATGCCTTCGATTTTAATACACTTTCAGTACAGTAAACATCTATATAGCTGAGCAAACATGCAGTGAAATCCGACTGCACAATACAGCTGCAATCACTGATGGATCCATTGACTGGAAGCTGTCAGTTATACACACACTTACACACAAATACACGTTACATTTGTGCACTACATGAAGCATTTCTTTAAAAGTCTCCAGTGTGGAAAGAATCCCTGCATCTCAGACTTTGATATTGTCTCGGTAGTCCATCCCAGTCATCATTCACAGCATGGGATTTACTCTCAGACGGCTTTGCCAAGACGAATTTGACAGCTTCCTGGTTTTGTTTTGATAGCACGAGGCCGAATTTGACATGTGATACTGTCTTTTACACTTAAGTAGGAATCAAAAGGTGGAACACTAAAATCTTATTCAGCTTCACACAGCCTCGTTCCTCTTCCACAGTGACTAATCCTCGTGGTCAGGCCTTTGAATTGGATATCTCCTCCCTGTGACTAATGTTGATTTTTGGGCAGTAATATTACAGTAATAGCTGTAATATGTCATCCATTGATGTGATTCTATGGCTCCTAAACTCTGATAAAAAAAAAAAAAAAAACGTAGTTGCAGACATAAAGGCATTTTATAACACAGTAACACAGAGTCAACATGGTGAGATTACTTCAGCAGACAGCCTGATGTGTAACCCTCCATCAGTGTATTGATGGACTTTGTATAATGTTGTATAATGTGAAAACAGGACTGATTAAATACATTTACCTACGCAGACAAATCGATTTGGTATTAGCACCAGTGGCTGGCTATTCAAATGAAACAAAATTTCAAATTCTAATTTCATTAGCTTTTTCTGACTACAGTTTGTGAGTCCATTAATCACAGCAGCAAAGTAAAGCACCGTCAGATAAATCAAGTGAAACTTACTTTTGGTTCAATGATTTATTCATAATAAATTCATAGTCTCTGTTAATCTGTCTTCAATCATACTATGATCCAATATTCAGTGGGCTCTTTTGAAGTGATTTTATCAACTATCTGGATGTGTCTGTGATCAGCAGTCAAGTATGGTCTTGCTTGTTGCTTCTGATGGCACGACATTGTTCAGTGCCAGAAAGGAAGTACCTGCAGGGCATCTGCATGGCTGCGATCACAGTCGCTGCAGGAATGTGCTGTGATTGGGTGGCCTCTTTGCCGCAGGTCGGCTCCCTGGAGAGTCTGCAGCCGTCTGACCACTCCTCGGCTATTAATCTATCATCTCACTGTGTGTGTGTGCGTGTGTGTGTGTGTGTGTGTGTGTGTGTGTGTGTGTGAGTGCTTGAGTGTGTGTGCTGTTTTCTCTACACGTATGCATACAGTAGGGCTATATTTCTTGTAGTCTCTGTAGAAAAAGAGGAAAATAACTGCTACAATCAGTGGTGATACTTTGTGTGGTTGTATGACTGAAATAGCAGGTACATAGTTAACACACTATCAGGCCTACAGGCAGTCATTTGGAGGGTCCTAGGCATTTTGTTAAAGATACATTATGTTACGTTTTTTTCCCAATATGTTTTTAGTTGAAATAAGTGAAACATATCTTAATGTGGAAAGGTCCTGTTATATGACCCAGACTCATTAAACCTGGCAACACTGCAGAGATATTCCCTTCAAAAGTTTCCGAGCAAGCCTCGCTCTTCAAACACTAAATATGTGAATGTTGTAAATCAGTTTTTCAGAGTGACCATATATGCTGCCATTTTGGCCAGGTCTTTCCTGTGAAAGATTCAAGACACTTTCAGGTTAAATAAACAATAAATGAAGGAATATATATATATAAAAATAAAAAATTAAAAGAGAGACAGTTTTTTTTTTTAAATGACCAAAATGAAAGCAGCAGAATTGAGTTATGGTCTTTTTTTTATTCCAGCCACTCTTTTTTCTTGTTAAAACCTGGTGCATACAGTACCCACCACTGACAGTCCAGTTGGAGATTCAACTGTGCTGTTAGTCATGGCTAATGTAGCCTCAAGCTGTTAGCCTCAAGCAGAGATGAGATGATGAGTGGGCTACAGAGGTCTGATAAGCTCACTTCTAACTTATGCTAAAGTCACAAAGCTTTTTTTATTTTTTATTTTAAAACTTGTAGTCATGAACCTTAATCAACGTTGAATTTATAGCAACACAAATAGCTAAATTAATTCCATTGGTTAATTCCATTAATTCTTCACATAATAATGCATCAGTAGTAAAAACACTACCTAGTAATTCAGTAATATGATATTAAATTATAAGCACTGACAGGAGCCATTCTGCATTGGCCACCACACTATAAGTGCATTTTGTCTTACGTTCTTGTAACTAATTTTTACATTGTGGTATTGCTACTTTTGCTGCAGTAGAAGGTCTGAATATGTCTTCTACCACCGTTCTAATTTAGCAGCTGTCCACTGGACCACCATGATGGCACCAGACAGGAGATTTGTGGTTAAACTGCTCACCCTGTATAAAACATGAGAACAGAGGAGGAAGAAAAGACACCAGCCACTGCTCAGAGGCATGGCAACACAAAGACAACACAAAACCAAGCCCAAGTCCTTTTAGAGCTGTGGGAATTGAAAGGATGTGACAGCTACATACTTCCTCTATAGTTTTCGGTGTGTTCTTTCTTTGTCTAACAACAGAGCTGAGCAGACTTATGGTTTGATCTAAATGACCATTTGTAATCAGGAAGTCTAAGAACTGGTGTTTACTCTATATCCGTATGTGATGCACCAAAGCACCCCACACACTGGGGATCTACACTGTTATAATTTGCTGCACAGGAAGTGGTTTGACAAGCTGTAGCATTTAGTTTGGTTAACCAATGTTCACATGCAAGTGTGCACACATATGTATAGGGGCACACATGCAAAGACAATAGGGCTATTGTTAGGAATGAAATGAATTGTTTCAGTGCACCAACTCCTGAAAGAGACATTCTGTCAAGATCTAATGGAACCAATCATCATTATTTTATTGAATCCGATCATTAAAACATATTGTTCTGTATGAGCGGTGCATGGTGAGCAATATTTTGGCATGGACCAAGATTCTATATCCAAGTATAGCTTTTGCAGTCATTGGCAGCAGCCTGTGCAGTCTTTATTGGCTTCCAGAAATGGAAGACGTCCAAACTACAAGTATGTGTACACTGTAATTTCCCTGCCACCTGTGTGACTCACTATACTGTAGCTGCTGCGCCGCTGCTCACAGCCACTGAATCCAGCTGGGCTCTCCTGGAACAATGCACTCTGTCTCTTCATCCCCATAGGATGAGGAAACCTTAAATGATGTTAATAACGTGCTGTTGAAAAGCAGCACGGAGAACGACATCAGTGGCATGCATGATGTCAGCTCCCATCATTATGCCACCATGTTGAGGTAATGGGAGGAACACTGTGGCATGGGTCATGTTGTTGCTATGACTGCCTGTTTGATGTACTATTAGCTGATTTAGAGGCTTCTTGTTCTGCAGGTCAAACCTACGAGACTCCAGTTAGACACGAAAACATTACATTACATGACACTGAAAATGAAAAGAAAATAAGGGGAAAACTGAGAATGACATTTCTTTTGCAAAACATACCTGAAATGATACAAAAAGTCCTTTCAGTTGCAGTGTGTTTCCAGCACACATTTCCAATCTGTTACTGAATGTAAAAAGCAAATGCTGTTCAGCTGTGGTTCGGATGCTTTAATGTCACCGTCTACATAAAACAGGTACCACCACCTACACACCCAGCATGTTCACTGTCTTCCTGCTGTCTGGCTTGCACAGTTATGGCCTCAGTCCAAATGTGTGGCGCACACATACAGAGACTAGAATCAGCAGGGGATGAGTGGAGAAATTCAGTTTGCTTCATAAATCTCTCTCCAGCCACATGGGTGGTGCCATCATAGAGGTTGAGTTGTGTATTGGTTAGTTAAGATTAAATATTCAATTGTTTGTATGTGGAAACATATGTATTTAACAATACAAAGAGGAGTCCATAGCCACGCTAGTGGCTCTGTGAGGCTGTACAAAAGCACAGTGGTGCTTTTGCCAGCATTGCTCATGATAGGTGCATTTCCATCTACCAGATAAAAAAAAAACTGGGTAGAAATGTAGAAAATTTTAAATAAAAAATTGAAAATTGAAAGAATAAAATAAATAAAATAAAGTCATTATTGAGGTGAAAAATTGGCATATCTGTACAAGCAAGAAAAAGGCCTGAAATGTTGTTGTCCACTTAAGTCCCTGCATGAGCTTAGCGTGTTAGCATGCTAACATTAATTAAAATGCACTAAACACAAAGTACATCTGAGGCTGATGTGAATTACATTAGTTTTGGAGGTCTTTGGTCATAAACTTAAGTACTGGACAAACTGAAATTTTTACTTGATGATGGCACTAGATGAAAAGTCAAGGGATCAGCAAAAATAATTACAATTCCTTCTACGGGGAAGATAAATGTGTGTTCCAGACGTCATGGTAACCCATCCAATAGTTGATGAAATATTTCAGTCTGGACCAAAGTGGTGGACCGACCAACCAACAGACATGCCAGCATTACCATCCTTAGAGTCGTGCCATACGCATGGCTAAAAACTGTGGCTAAAAACTGTGGCTTTTGAATAAAAGTTTGAAAGTTCATTAAAAGTTTTTTTTTATTATTTTTTTTTATCGCGTAATACTTTCTATATATCATGACTTTCTGATCTGACCCTGGAAAATACAGGATGTCTGGTATGAAATATTTTAGTATAGACAACAGTGGACTATTGTTTTACACATCCTGAATTTGACATTCTGCGTGCACATTGTGTGATTTGTAGTGTGTGCATTCAGACATCCACGTTGTGTGTTTAAATGTGTGTATGCGCATGTATCTATACATGGTTTTTACTAGCGAGTCACAGAGCATCACTGAGTTCAAACTTTTTACCCACTAGGACAAAAATCCCTCCTGATATACTGCCACTGTCAATTTAATGTTACCCAGAGAAATTTTCATCCATTTATCATTTTAACTGTGGAAAGACCCAGAGCTGTATTTCAGCTACATCAAAGTCCGTCCTGCTGTCCCAGTCTATCTCAAACATCTTCACAACATCCACTGTTTAGGTAGTTCCCCTCTGACAAGCTCCGACAGAAATATCTCGCTCCAGATTTGACCTCAAGTGAATTTTTTTCAAAATTCAAAAAAGAACAATCTTTGAAGTATTTTTTTTTTCTCAAATGAGGGGAGAAACACATTTCTGCAATTACTGCTGGGTGATATATGAAACAGAAGCTTTCATTTCTTTGCCGCATGTGTTCCACTGAACAATGAAATCATTATATTCTGGAGCATCGCCGCCCCCCCTTAAAAACGGTACAAAGCAGGACACAGTTTCACGCTATATGACAACAACGGCATTTATGAGCCGATTGTTAAATTATTTCAGTGTTGCTTTGTTAAGGTGCTGATTTTATGGCATGTGGGACTGATGTTCTGTGTAAAGCATCCTCTGAATGGTCCCGACATACGCAGACAAACTGCTTTTCAGTCATTCATAATGGAATATAATGTCAGGAGAGTTTCATTAGTGAATTAAATATACAATGTTTGAATAACAGTGACATCAATCTAGTAAAATGCTTACTGTTTGGAATATAAAACTCATTATGGAGAGATATTGGTCTTATAGTAAGACTTTGACTTTCCAAAGAATACCAGATTTTGTCATGAATCATTTATATATATTTTTTCCAAAAGTGGAACGAACACACTGGAATTTCAGTCCTCTAATTTACTGGTGCTGTGGTTAGAAATGCTCAGTGAAGGTTCAGGAATCTCAGAGTAACAATATAAAACAAAATATGAATGATCAGATGTGTATTTTTAGGCATATCCATTGTTTATGTCCCTTGTATGGTTATAAATGTCTCAGTTTTTCTCTTTTCCCTTTAACTTATTGTAGTTATGATCTGTTTACTGAATGATTTAATATGCAGAACAAGAGAGACAACCAGAGTCGTTGATACTGGGATCTCAAGGTTATTCAGCCCATAAACAAGAGATCTCTGCTCCCTGTGTACTTTGTGGTGGATTTTGAGGAGAGACATTAAGTTTCTCTGTTGCTTTCTCAGTCAGACAGCCATGACATACAGTGTCTTTAATGAATGTTAGAGGTTTAACGCTGCATTATTCCTCTAACGCCTATTCAAAATATTGAGTCAGTATACTGTATTTAAAGATTTACCTCATTGGAAAAAAATGACATAACAAATATTTTCAGTATTCTGTTTTTCTAGAATGGAAGACCAACTTATATTCCATTCAACCATTAGACAAATGCAGGAGAAATGTATTAGTATTAGTAACAGGCTTCCACAATACCATAGTAGAAATGGCCATAATAAGTCCTGCATTGCAATGCTGCACTAATGCATTAGATGCCTGTAAGAGCCAGCCATGCTCTAAACCCTACTGGATGTCACTTAGGCCTTCTTCAAACCAAACTCTGCCATTAGAGGGAAAAGGCTCCGTCTCATCTGCCTCTCCCAGTCCGCTCTCCTTGGGATGGTAGTAACTTCACATATGGAAGACATCATGCTTTACAGAGCAGCTCTCCTCACCAAACACTAATAACAGTGTGGCTATGGGTTTAATAAAAAGGAATGGAACGAATTATGGCCCCATCCCAGCCAGGGCCATCATGTACTGCAGCGCATTAGCGTGGCCTCAGCAGCCAGTCCAGACCAGCAGAGACAGAGTATCAGTCTCTGTCCATGACAGAGAGAAAGGGAGAATGTGACTGGGAAGGGCCAAGCTTCCCAGCAGTAACCAGTCAGGCTCTTGGGGTTCGATGCTGTGGTATAGAGGGAGAGCACACAGAGAGATGTGTGGAGAGTAAGCCGGTTGGCAGTACAGAGACAGGCTCTGCCAGGGGTAATGGGACGTCAGCAGCAGTTTGTCAAAGGATATTAAGCTGAGCCTTGATTAGAATTGAAGTAAGAATATGTCATGCTCAGCTAAATAAGTGAATAAATGGGAATGCAGGGAGTCTCTGGGGATTTAACAGAGAAGAACCCACTGAGAATGAGAGGAAAACAGAGAGATGGAGAACTTTAAGAATGTGAAAGTGGAGACAAGAGAAATTATACTGAAGGTGGATGATTGACTTGCTGAGTGACTGATTGAGTTGTGGGGGGAAAACAGTAACAGGGAAAAAGCAGAAAAGAATGGGATCTGCTTGTTGCTTTTATGTAAAATACTTGTGAGATCCTTCAGGACAATGGTCCCCAATTTGAGCTAAAAAAAAACCACACAAAATTCTAAATATATTTCAGACTTTTGGAAAATATTCCATTTTTATTGTGAAACACTGCATTATTTTACATTTTTTGCCTCTAAAAATTTTAAACAAAAAAAAAAGAGAAAATATGATTTATAAAAACATTTTAAATCCTTCCTTCTTTGTTTACATCCTTGTTTATTGTTGTTAGCAATCTTCTTCCTTGCCTTTGTTGTGTGAGCACTCAATAAACGGGACAGGAACACATATATTCACATCTTTTAGAGTTTTCTTCCAGAATCATTCTTTTTATTAAATCAGTGGCAACAGTCCACACACACACACACACACACACACACACACACACACACACACACACACACACACACACACACACACACACACAGATTTTTCGTACTGTTTTATCCTCAGTGTGTGTTCCTGTCTGATGTGTATGTGCGAGAAGACTTTTGCTGTTGTTTTAATAAAAAGAAGAATGCATGAAGAGGATTTGTGAGAACTCGCCCTACTTATTTGTAAAATAATACTCTGAGACTTCTGAATGTGAATTATGTACATGGCAGTCTGGCCACTGACAATTGACAAGGTGGACAAAATAACAGAAACGCCTCATGATATAATACAATAACCATGCAGTAAATACCATTTTAGTAAATCTAGTTTGTAGTGCTAAAAGAATACTGTTGTATTTCATTTTGTATGGATGAGAGTCCATCTGTAACCGCTCTGTCTCTTTGCTCGTGCAGTTTTCCACATGTTGTTTGTCACATTGTGTCGTGATCTATGAGATGCTCTCCTTATACAAGACTATTTTTTAGCAGAGTTTGACAACAATCCAGCAATGGCTGTTTGGCATCTCTGTAGTTCTTTGTCTTACGGTGCCTGGAAAAAGGAGATTGTCAGACATCCATTGCATCATTCGATATTATGTGGCTCATGTAGCCACATTTTAACATACAGGACAAGATCGTTAATTTACTTTATTTTATTTGACATAGTTGTCTTTGACACCCTGACATTTCACCTCACATGGGGACCACCTTGGAGTTTAACCCCAGTGATCACCATCTTGATCACCATATTGCCTCTTGTCTATATATGTAAATGTGAAAAGACAATCAAGCTTGATTAAGAGACTGACAGAGCAGATGAAGATATGAGCAGATCGGTTGGCAGTGAAAGTGGGTGTTGGTGCTTCATGGGTGGGCAGACCTGGCCCTAACCTTCAGCTCTGTATGCAGTGACATGTCTGTCCTTAGATCAGCTGCCAGTGCAGGAGATGACAGGTTAGTTCAGACCTACAGCATGGAGGGAATCCTAATGGCTCCATCAGGACAAGCGCACTGTCTGCTATGTTGTATTTCATCCTCTGAATTTGACCTGTACGTCACTGTATCAGTCTCTATCCATGATTAAGTCTGTGAAGGGAGCAGACTTATATTTGGCTAGTGACTGTTTGGGCTTTCAGTTATTCTAGAGCTGAAATTCACCAATTTTGCTACTGTCTCCTTCACCCTTTGACTGTGTTTGGTCACTTGATACTGACCTCCATGTCAGCTCACCGTCTCTGTCTGTCTTTAAAGCAGGTCTGTTTTATTGAACCTGCACAGACGTCTGTTATATTTGGATTAGAAGACACAAGCTCGCCTGATTTGCTCCCCCCTCCCAACTCTCTTTTTGGGACATTTATTTTGACCTCTAAGTCGTTTTCCCCTTCACTGTCAGCGACATTATATTTTGGACCACCAGAGTTGGACTTCTGGTATTTCACTCTGGCCTTGGGATTACATACCGATATGTAGGAATAATTACATCTACAAAGATTTTCACTGAAAGAGCCCTTTGCTGCTCAGTTCTGTCAGATGAACTGGCAAACTCAGACGCTACTGCATACTGTTTAAAATAAATTATACAGACGATTTTTACGAACAGTTATAGATCCTCATATAAAAAGGGCATTTCCTCATATTTGTGACTTGAAAGCTAATTCGTCTTTACGATATCATTTGGGAAATTTCCCTGCTTGTTTATTTTCCAATAACATTTGATACATGAGTAAATGGGGACTCATTCATGAAGAAGTGCCAGTGCAGTCCTGATATTAACAAAATAGTCACTGGGTAATTGATTTCCTTTAGGCCTCATGACTGCTCCAGTGTGTCAGACTGATCAACGCTGGCGAGCTGCAGCCCGGAGAATGGCTGTTACGAATGCAAAGGCATGTCGACTCGTCCCAAATACATTTGTGTTGTAAAAAGATATATTAACTCAGACACACATGCATGCATGGGCGGTTGCAGAGACACGATGGACACGCACATACAGACATACATACACGCACATACATCTGCTCACCATCCTTGTAATTGTGGGACCATCAATATCATATTACCTGTTCCTTTAGCTGCCTATTGATCACGCCTGCAGCGGCTGTTCATGTGCTGGTTACGATGTGCTCTATTACCTGTGCGTTAGTGTCAGCCTCTTACATCTGGGAAGTGGGACTGCCTCGCATCATGGGAGGGTTGGGGGGGGTGGGGGGTTATGGTTTTCCAGGCTGGTCATTGATCTTTGGGAAGTGTCTCTGTCTCAGCCTTATGGCATATGGAGCATGTTATGGTGGCCTGAATAGGATGTATGGATTAGGTTTTGAACAGTATGGATTTCTAAAGGCTACTAAAACACCCAAAGTGATGGTTTTGAATTTAAGTTGGCATTCAGTTCTAACATCTAGTATATTTTACATTGGCCATTACCATACCAGGACCTACACAGCTGTAAGCAGAACGACCCCTTTGTTATCTCATTCACTATTTCCACCATTATTAATACTCAGTAGTTTAGAGTGAGCAGTAAATTGAGGTTTTAGACACTTAAAATAAATATTATTTTTACTTGCTTTTGTAGGCAACTTAAAAATATCAGAGCTTTCAGAAAATTCGATTTGTTATTTCAAGTTGGATGTTGACATGAACGCTATTTACCAATGGATACGTATGGTAACTCCGACATGATGTGAACACAGCATTAGGCACAGTGGTACTTTGAGCTAAATGCTCATAATGACAATGCTAACATGCTGATATTAAGCAGATATAATGTTTGCTAGACCAGACTCTGTAGGTTAAAGTACAGAGTACTGAGTAATGAGTACTTCACGGATCCAAGAAGCAGAATGAGGAAAACAAAATCATAACCCATCATATTTTTATTAAAAGGCTGTGGTATTTCAGTCCATTCTTATTTATCCGACTGTATGTTTCCAAAAAGTGAATGCCAGACTTTTACATCTATTACTTTATATCTTCGAGTATGAAAATGAACCTTCATTGTGGAACATGTTCAGCTGGATCAGTGCCTATATTACCCCAATTTAAAAATTCTGTGTGTGGCCTACTAATGAATTAGATGCCTGAGTTGACCACGAGGACCCTCAGTAACATCAGAGCAGTCATTTCATATAATTAAAGAATAATGATATCAGTAGTAATGTTTGTTTTTCCAACATTTTCTCATCTACTGAGTGCTACTTCAAGTCATTGGGATTAATGGCAAAAATAATGGATATGTAATTTTTCTTTTTGTGAATTCCTGGTTTGTCTTTTCCCCCCAAACCAAAGGATGTCAGTCAGATGTCTGACTTCCTACCTCAGAGTGACAGAAATAGCAAAACTGGAGTGTATGGCCGTTACGGCCAGAAAACAAAGTGATATTTTGCAGCAGATGAAGAGTAATTACAACTATATTGTCACTGCATTCATACCATATAATTTTTATTGATGATTTAAATTGTGAATGATCAGAACAGGCCACATCTGTTTGTAGTTATAGCTGGTGATCTTCTATCTCAGCTTGTGTGTTTCCTATCATGAAGAGAAAAGGAAAAGAAAGATGGAAAATGTGTGTGGCCAACGATTTCTATTTTTCTTGGGACCTCTCGTCTCATTTCTCTCCCCAGCGTTGAAGGCCTTGACCTGGACACTGGACTCATTCCTCCTTTCTCTATCCTTGTCTAATTGCCCTGATCTCATCTTTTGCTCTCCCTCTCATTCTCCATCACCCTTTACCCATCTGTCCAGTCTGAATCTGCATCAATCTGTCTCTTTATCTCTGTATCTCTTTCCCTTCTCTGCAGCAAAACCAGTGTCTGTAATTCCCGGGTTGGTGCGCCTCTGTGTTCATGTTTTCTCGTGTGTGTGACATGCTTCTTATTGAACACTGACCATAAATCTCTGACCTCCTTGCAGCCTCTGTGTAAAGCGCTCTGATACTAAATAATGAGACTCGGGGAGGTGATCTGGTCCTCTGTCAGTCCCCCTCGAGGGATGAGATGTGATATTCCCATCTCTGGCTCCAAACTGGGAATTAACTCTAACCCGTCTCCCAGCGGTACACAGGAAGAGGACTTCAGTGTGCTTGGGTAATCACTGGAAATAATAAAGCTTGATGATCTTTTTTCATGCTGACGGATAATATTTGCTTAGGCCGAGTTACTGACATTCAGTGAGAAGTAAGAGAGTCAGCATAAGTACACTTTTAAAAAAAAGGGCAATAACAGAACTAATGTGTATCTAAAAAAGCACTGTTAAACAGTTTTAGACTAATTTCCATTGTGGTCCTTGACTCAGACAAGAGACACGCACAAGATGAAGTCAGTGTCATGAAGATTAAAAAAACATGGTGTCCGTCAACGTCAGACAGCGAGCTAACGTTAACTTTGTTCGCGTTAACTTACTGGAACAAATGCTTTAGCTACTGTTAAAGCTACTGTGAAAGAGTTTATAAAGTGATGCTACAGCAGTGTAACATTATATTTATGATTAACATTAAGTGCACTGGCTGGTGGTGTTTACTGACAAAAGTTAGCTTCAGATATAAGTGAAAAAGGCTGGTGTTCGGTGTGTTTAATTAACAGAGTGTCTTCAGTGAGAAAGCTGACCACATGCTTCCCTCGACTGGTCCACCTATGTTTGATAAAACTTTGAAACAAAAAAATAAAATAAATCCAATAAATTGGAGGTTTAAGGAGAAAGAATTAAGCTTTACATTTCTTTTCTTCTTCCCTTTCTTTTTTACATCCCATATTCAGTTTTTTAGCAAAGCATATTATTTATTAATGTATTTCTTGTTATGTTTTTGTTATATTTTGGAGTTTGTCAGGATTTAAACCATCATTCACATCACATTCATCCCTCAAGTAAAAAAAAAAAAAGAGCTAGTAAAAATTTTGCAGCTTTTTTATATCCAACACATATTTAGTAAAAATAATTGAATGACTTACAAAAAGCAAACAAACAAAATAAAAACAAAACTGGTAAACTGTTAAAGGGCTGAGTCTCTGATATTTTATAAAACATGTTATAATATAACCTTAATATATTTCCAGTATTAAGTACTTTTAAAAAGTTACCGGTATCAGCAAAATAATATGTTGGTCTCCTGTGAACTGGAAGCACAAACATTAGATTACCTCATACTCTGCTTCATAACATGAAGAAAAAGTTACATACATGATAAATTGAATAGAACTAAACAACAGCCACAGAAGCAGCAGTAATATTGATGAGTTGGTCTAATAAAAAACTACTTTTTGTTTCCATGACCATAAGTTTCTGCTTTTCCTCTCTGTAAGCATCCTCCTAACTGCTGAAAGACGATCAAGTCCCTGAAGACTTTTCCCTTCTCCTCACTGGGAGTAAGAAGAAACTCCATCTGACCGAAGAGAGCATTCAGAGAGGGGCTTCAGTACACAAGACTCCCCAGACATCTGTTATGTGGAATGGCATCTAATTTACCTTTTGGTGCAGAGGGAAAAACAAAGGACAGGAGGGGGGGTTGGGGGGGTGGGGGGTGGAAGGGAAGTATAGAATTAGGGTTGGAAATGGGTCTGTATGTGTGTGTCCATTTTTGCTATTGCCTTATACAAGCAGTCACATGTGACATTTATTATATAAAAGAATGCCTCACGAATAGTGATCCAATCTACACAGGAAGTGATGGACTTTATACATTTTATTTCACAAGGAGGACTGAGCAAAGACATGCCTGTGGAGAGAAAGAGACAACACAGTGGAAAAAAACATCACAGTGTAGCCCACACAGTTTGATTTGCAGTGCAGAAACACAAATGCAATGAGCACTTGGCACCAAGGATTCTGTCAAATTAATAACACACAGTACAACAAATGAAATATCACAGATTACAACTTGAATGCATTTTGCCATGTGTGTTCTGACTAACAGAAAGTCTCCCATGCTGTCTGTGAAGTGAACTCAAGCGAGCAGGCTGTTGGATTGCAGACTGCAGAGAACAGGATCCAGAAACAGCTGTGTAATGGCAGGTCTCTCACACAGAGCCATACACCGACACAGCAGGCTAATGAACACTGAGTAAACTATAGGGGAGAAGAAGAAGAGGGAGCAGGCGAGGTGTGGAGTCGATCGGGTTTCTTATGTTCACTCCACAAGTCTCCCAGTGATTCAGCTCCTTTGTTAAGAAAATTTTAACAAGATATTTAAGATTGAATTCAATTACCAATAACCTCAATAACCTGAATATCTTTCTCTGTGCTTTCTGTGCACTTAAATTCTGGCCACTGGGAATATTTTTTAATCATATTCTTAGAATGTGCATGTGTTGTTGAAATTATTTCTTTTTTTCTTTTTACATAATTATTCTAGCATTTCAGGTAATCATCAATAATTATCAATAAATCATTAATGATTCATTGACATAGGTCATTACCAAAAATAACTGCATATCCCCAGCAGGACTACTAGCCTGTCTCTAAGAATTTGCCTGTTTCAAGGAGCTTGACATGCACTTTAAGGGTCAAAGGTCGTCCATAGATACCCACTGTGGGGTCAGCTTCATTAGGTGTTAATGACCCTCCCTGAGGGCAAGTTGTCAGCTCTGCCGTCCACCCTTATTTTTATCTTCACTCAGCATCTTTTTTATACTCAAAGACAACCTGTTCTCTAACATCATTAACGAAGCTTATTAAATCCAGCTTTTCTTAATCTTTTCTACTGGTTGTTTCTCCACTCTCTCTCTCTCTGTCTCCTTCTTTTCCCGAATGTAAGATGACTGAACCACCAAACATCTTGGATCCCAAACAACACCAAACCTCATTGAGCTGGCTCTGCTGAGCATATGGTCGAATCAATGAGAGGGCCCATACATTTAGCAAACTGTCATCAGGAGGCCGTTCAAATGGAAAATAGAACATAGGGAGCATGAAGAACAGGAACTTGGATTTATTCCCAGTGATTTCTAATTAATGTATGGTACGTGTCTTTGTTCCTCCCTTGATCTGCTAATTAGAGAGGAAACATGGGTGCAAATCCTCTTTGCTTCGCTGGAGGAATGTGCCTCTTGCAGCCAGAACCAAGTCTTTTCTCCTAATTTGAAGCTTGCTTGTCAAAGTAGAGGAGGCTTCATATTAAACCGATCACAGGCTGTATGATTTGGCATCCATTCAGGCAGTTATGATAAACAGACAACAGCAGGACTGAGAGTTTGAAGGACACCTTTTTGATGTTCAAAGCTTTGATTCCAGTTCCCTTTTGAGCTGGCCGAGTTCTTGTTAGCAGGGTATGAGTGATATTCAACAGTCCTCTCATACTGAAGAACTGGCCTCGAGTTCAATTACCATACTCAAAGTGCAGTCCCACCAGGGGTGTGTTAAACTGGGTCTTAACTGTGAGCAGCACAGTTAAGACTCAAACCTAAAGCCCTGCTTTTCTCTACATTAGTTTGTTTGTTTGGTATAATACATGAATGGCAACTTTAATTATTCTAATAAGAATACATATGAATATTTAAATTGTTGTTGTTTGTAAGTCCAAGTTGCCATGGTCAGATTATGAGACAATGGACCTGTGGATACAGGTGAGAGGTCTCTCAACCCTCTTACAATGTGTCTCCTTGTAGTAGTTTTGTGTCTCCTTGTAATTTTTTGCCTCTCTGAAATCTCTCTGCAGTTGTTTTGCATCTCTGCTGATTAGTTGCTTGATCCTTCATTTAATGATGCCTCTCTTGTGGTAAAGCTGGTGTGGTTTCTACAACAGTGATCCATGTTTTTGTCCTCAGAAGAACATATCACTGAAGATTTCACCAAAATCAGAACAGTGTGATGTAAATAAAGGATCCTTGTGTTGAGAGTGATAGAGTTAAGGTGTCAGACTCAGGTATGTCTGGCTGACAGCAGACTCATACTCCGGTATCAAAGGGCAACAGATGACTCCTCTATCAAACGACCACCAGGACACACCGCACCCACAAAGAAATCACTCTGGCAGGCAGTTGTTTCATTAAATCTATGCTTCATTTCAGGTTATGTTACACTGAGTGATATACATTTCAGACTGATATATTATTTTGTAGCTGATCGAAATCCCACCACATTCACACTCAGCGGCAATCTGGCAAGACATAAGGGATCATACATAATAATATCACACAAATGGTTTCTCCCCGAGCAACTTGCTCAATAATGACCAATTTTTCTCTATCATTCACGGTAAATGAGTCCATTAGACAGAGACAGTAACAGATTAATCACTTTCTTCTCATCAGAATAACCCTGTGCGTATGATAGTCAAATGACCATAAGGGACTCTACTAGTGGAATGCACTTTGAACTCTGACCTCTGGGCAGGCCAGAGGGCTGATCCTGACCTCCACAGAAAAGAGCAAGTCATGGAGCAGAGCAGTGAGCAGTGACCAGTTGTTCGAGTCACTTCAGGAGTGAGAGGAAATGTTGTTTGGGTCATTAAAAGGGAATGTGGACAGTGGATAGGCTGTGTGTGGCTGTTTGGCTGTGGAAACAGAAAAGGTTTGTTTTCAGTTTGGTTACTGAAAACATTTTAGTGCTGGGTTTTCAGAGTGCATTAAGTTGAGGAGCATGAAGCTGAAAATTTTAACAAACTTATACTGTATGCCCAATTTAATGTTTAGATGGGCTCTGCCTCAGTATGACCTTAATTCACCTTAATAATCGCATTTATAGTCATGCTACTATTGTGGCTGACTACTTGACTCCAAGTAGTGTGGCCACTACTTGACTCCAGAATTAAAAATCACAACATCCATTAGATGGAATGCCATGAATGTATTCACAATCCCCAGAGAATGAATCCTATGACTTATAATTGTTTTGGAGGTTCCCTGACCCTAATATCAAGTCAAATTTTTAATTTGTAGTGATGAATTGTGATAAATTTTGTTTTATGACCAAATACCCAGAAAACTAATGACATTCCCATCAGCCCCAGCTGTATTTTTTAGCACACATTTTCATTTTCTTCATTTTGGTCATGTTACGGCAGGATTTTCCTCACTGATTTTTAGGGCAAAAGTCCCCATTGTGTATGAACCTGGTAGAACTGTTCTCACATTTGAGGCTTGATAATGTTGATCCTCAAATCAGCGTTGTGGGAATGTAAAACAGTGCTCCAGAAACACAGCACTGTGCGGCACATGCCCAGTGAAAGCAATTAAGTGGCTGTTTTTATTTGTTTGGAAAGAGAAATGTTTTTCTTTATTTGGTTTTTCAGAGTAGAAAGAGAAATATTTTTATTTGTTTGGTTTTTCAGAGTGGAAAGTGAAGTTTCACCAAATAAACTATGAATGAATTTGCATTACTGTGGACATGCAGTAAGCATTGCAGTAAATGTAGTTTCTGAAAACTTCCCTCTGTCCTCCAGCTGTTCCGTGCCTGACCGAACCCATGCAGTGCCCTGTAAGCAGATTGGCAGACTGGCAGTCAGTCTTCAAGCAGCCTCCCACCTCAGTGAGTGATACTTGACCTCCTCAGTAAGGGTCACCAGTCACTTTCATTAGGGGTGTTAAGATCTGAAGGGGTGACATTCGCTCATCCATCCCGATATCCGCGTTTGGCCTAATCCATGCATGTTTGGACCCTATGCACCTTCAGTGGAGCCAGACGCTCACATGGACCATTGATAGGAGGAGTCATTGTGTGAGCCACACAGAAATGTATCAGGAATGGAGCCAGGGCTTTTTGGATAAAAGCTTGTTCTGTAGACCTGCAGCTGAACCATCTCGTTTGCATATCAATACCTTCAGGCTTGAATAACTTCTGTCAGCTGATGAATGAGAGATTTGCTCCTATCTCAGGTCTCAGGGCTCTCTGGTGCAGAGAGAGACATAAAGGAAACTTTTCACCAGCGGGAAACTTGACGACATAGCTGGCTGGTTCCCTTTACGCACTCCTCACCCATGTATGGGGTTGAGGACATTCTATAACTCAAGAGTATGCGGGGTGGAAAATGAACACCACCCACCTGTAAAATGCTAGTGACTTTTAGTAAAACCTTCCTAGGTAGTAAAACTGATCGTCATTTTAAGTCTATCCTGAAAATGTAGTTGGCTGTGAAAGTGGATGACTAGTTGCTAATAACCACATAAATAAAAAAGTAGATGGGTGTCACAGAAGAGTCTCCCCCCAACACATTGATGCACTTCTGTGGAAACAGCGGTCAGCAATCTTCAGAGTCTGATGTATAATTGATTTTTTGCATATCTTTCAAACAGCACACAATAAACTGAGCTGGGACCAGGGAGCAATGGGGAACTGGTTTAGAGGCTTTCACTTTAATACAGTTTACCTGACTCCTCTCAACGTGGAGCGTAACCTGTGACCACTCCTTCACCTTTACCTTGTACACACCATTGTTCCCAGTATGTTCTCTTTTTGAGTATCTCTGACCATATTCTGTAAACTATTTATCCTTAATCAGTGTTAGAAATGGTAAATGTTTATATATTCACCTGATTGCTAATAATAAGTGATTAATATTAGATGCTATTATAAATATTCCATCCATTTCTCAGTTAAACATTTATTAAAACATGGTAAGTAAATAAAATATTATCCACAGTGGCTCAGGAAAGATTAAACTCATAGCCTGGTGCAGCATCCATGTCTGCACCCCAGTGTATTTGTGTTTAGGTCCTGCATCGATTACAGATGTATGGAAGATATATCAGGGTGTTAAATAATATTTTACAAATGTGTGTGCTCAACCCCTCAGTTAAATCAAACTGACAGTGGGACATGGTACGAATAAGCACATAACCCCACCACCTATAAACTAAACAGGCAGTTATTGATCCAGACCATCTCTCTTCAGTGGAGGTCCCAGAGGTTGAGAATGCAATATTAATGGATTAGGGAGGAGTTGCTGTACGCCTGTGCATGTGTTTACTTGTGTGTGAGTGTGTGCATGTGAGAGCGGAGCACACATCCATGCTCATAGCTCACGCAGGGCGACTCCATTAACCAGCCCAGTGCTGGTAGCGGTCAGCAGTTTATGACGACCAGGCTCACAGGTCAAGGGGGAACGAAGAGGTCAAAGATTGCCATCTCCAGAAGGTCACCAATCACCCCGGTGAATTGATTGCTAACACATCAGAAAAGCCGCTGTCCTGTGTTAACTTCAAATTTAGCCCCTGTGTGCTTGTAGCCACTCCAACCCATTGTCCACCTCCACCATTAGCTTCACTCCCCCTATTTCCAGTCTATGCTAACCTGCTAATAGCTGTAGCTTCATAAGTAGCATACAGAGAGTGCTATCAATCTATCAATCAGCTAGAAAGCAAATTAAGTGTATTTCCCAAAATGTAAAACCAATCCTTGGACCACGAGGGCAAGTTTTGCATTTAATCTTTTCAACATGGCCCCCTCACGAACATTGAAAACAGCTTTGTATTCTGTGGCAGGCCTTCTTGTTGTTGTCTTAAGTGTCTTGTACTGGCATCCTGATTTAATTAGCCTGCTATAATTCAGTGGAATCCCTGAGTTAATGTCAGAGATGTTTTCTTTAAAAAAAAAAACAACAAACTGTTAGGTGCAGATTTTGTAGCCCAACAAAGCCAGGCAAACTGTTTCCCCTGACTCCAGTCTTTATGCTAAGCTAAGATAGCCAACTGTTAGTTGTAGTTTTGTATTTAGTATACATGAGAGTGGTATCAGTCTTCTCATATGGGAGGTTTGTGATTTTAATTCTTGATTTATAAACAGGGTAAAGGTTAAAAATTAAAGCAACAACACAGCATTTTCACATACTGTGAATAAATAACTCGCTAAATCATCCCAGGAAATAAGTCAATAGTGATGAATTACGTTTTGTTTTAAATCATCTGCCCAACAGATGTATTTTGTATTCCCTGCATAAGCAAGATTGGCTTGTTTGGAATAAACACAAAGAGAATGAACTGAGAGGTTCTCAGAAATGCAGAGCAGAAATGAGTCCAAAACACATGTTTCAGAATAAAAGTTTTACTCAGAATTTCCAGCAGAATTTCAAATACAAAAGTCTCAGAGTAAACATCTCAACAATAGTTTGTCATCTTATAAATTAGGCTTTTAGAAATATACAGCTGCATGTAAGTACCATTTGTGGAAGTGAGTGTGAGTTCAATGACAACAATCACAGATACAGGTGTGGTCTGTAAAGAATATTTTATACAAGCATTGTACTGGCAACATAAATAACAGCAATTTTACAGCACGTAGTGGACTGTTTTACTGGTCTGGTACCTCTTTGCTCTAGTACCAGGTATCCCCCTATGTTTTGCTACAGCTTTCTTTTTTTTTTTTCAAAATTAAAATAGTCCAGAAAAGGAGCTTCCACTGAAAGAACTGAAGAAAAACAACTTCCTATAACTGCATACACTGTCTAAAGGTGAACTGAACAATGCTGATGTGACTGAAGTGATTCTGAATGATTAATTTATGTCTCAGCAAAACATATTTGCATTTATTTCGATTGTACCATTGTGCAGAATTCAGACCCCTTTGCTTATTTCCTGGCTGGTTTAGTAGCAGAGCTCCTGTGTCCCTCTCTAAGCTCCAACATGTCATTTGGTTATTCTTTATTATTCTTTTGCCATTTAGTTTAACTTTGGGCACATCTCTTAGCAGCACTGACTTCTTTCTGGTGTTATTTTCAACGTAGACGTTGCGCTTCTAAGTGTTTTTGACAGAAATGAGAGCTTAGCATACTTCTGGCACTCTGGGTGCCAAGTTCCAGCTTTAAGCAAATAACCAGTATGCTTCAATCTAGCTTGCAACATCACACTGCAGGAGCATGAGCCACAACCAGTGCTTCTCACAAGCTTTTGTTTTGATTGAAGCTCCCATAAACCTTGTTAGCCTGCCTGTTGTAAACCTGGGGGATGGCAGGAATATGTGTTGGCAGATCCTGCATTCATTTAGAAAATGATATTTTGCACAGTAAAAGCTTTGGTAACATGAAATGTCTTCAAGATATCCCTGTCTGGTCTTGGACGTAGGCTAAACAAGAATGCAACTAAAAGTTTTTAGGAGCTTTGGTGAGTAGCCGCTCAGTCCCAGCCAAAATTGTGGCCTGTCATTTGGTAGAACTTGAGATTGAAGGGTCTGTAGAAGTCTCTGAGCCTAAGCAAGACCTCAGAGGGGATCTGGGGATGGGGCCTGCCCTTTGACTTCCCCAGGCAGCGTGGCCTGCTGCTCCCCTCTGGCTTCTTCAGGCAGGGGAAACCTTTAGTCTGGTTGAAATAGAAGTGCTTGTCTGTCACCACGCGTTTGAGTCCTAGAAAGTCCTGCACCCGACCCATCTCGCCTGCTGGGTCTGTTACGAGGCGTTCGCCGCTCACAAAAAGGAAGCGTGAGAGTGGGAAGAAGCGCAGCCAGTTCTCTAGGTGCTTGGCGTAGATGCCGATGCGCACGGCGCTCCAAGACGTGTCGATGAGTCCGGTGGTGGCATTGCGGAAGGCCAGGTTCTGGAAGGACGGGAGCCCGGGAGATTTGGACAGAGTCTGGGTGTAATCAGAAACAGCCCGGGTCACAGGGTCACGAACCACCACGATGAGCTTGGTGTGACGGCTCATGGAGAAGACACGGCGAGGGGCTTCTTTAGTGATGAAGTAACTCGGGGTTTTCTCCATGGTGATCTGGCCCTCCAGTGTTCGAGGCATCAGGTTCCTGGATGAGAGAGAAAAAGAAAGACAGAGAGACTCAGCTATTAATAAAACTGTACTCTAAGCATACCAAGAGATTATACTTGTCAAAATGCCAACATGTGCTCTATATTACAAAAATAACATCTATATATTAGGAAAAAAATTAATACATTCCCTTGATATTCTCATAATTCTCAGTACATTCCTTTGATGATGCCTCTCTTGCCTTGAAGGCTTTTTGATTTTGCTTTGTAATTAGTGGGCTAAATCTGTGATTAGAGGGAGATAAACATGACATTAGCTGCTGGCATTGATGGAGTGACCATGTCAGCACAGACTGGGAGGGAGTCTGTGAGCGGCTACTGTAGGAAAACCGCAAGGCTATATTAACCTCAGAAAAGCAATTTCCTCTCATCCGCTGCCTCCCCCTAAACAGGCTCATAACTGCCTGGACTCTCCCTCTCCTCTTGTTCTTCACTGTGTTCCTCAAAGAGTGTCCCGCAGGACTGCAATAATGGCCACATTACTGTCCCACTGCTGGTATTTGTAGTCTTACAGCAGGGTTGGAAAAGTTTTATTTTCCATTTTTATCATTCTCTCTCTTAAATTTAACTTGGTGTCATAACAGCAGTTAATAGTAGCAGTTTCCTACTTAACTAAGGAAAAGAGCAGATTAAGAGTCTTAAAGAAGAATTCTGGTTTTCACAGGTATTTTAGTAGTTTGGCCATTAGTTTATTGGTAATGAAAACACTGCGCTCAGAAAGTTTATAGGCCTTTTTCACAGCAGACATATTGACTTGTCATAGTAGGAAAAGCACAGGATTTCCTAATAACATCAACAATGGCTCCGTGCTATTAAGTTAATCAGACACCTAAACTGATTTGAAAGAAAAACCTGTTTTACTTTGTTATTTAGACAATCTCTAATCTAATTACAACCTGTCTGATCATCCTGTCCACTTGTTTGTTCGTCTGACTTTGTTCGTCACCAAGTTCCCAGATCTCAGCAATCACAGCTGCGAGTACAGTGTTATCATAATTGATAGAAATAATGGCCAAACTGGCCATTATTGTAATAAACTGGAATTATCCTTTAATTTATTGAATATTTGGCTGCAGTAGTCTTATTAGTAACGCCTACAGAAACAACAGGCTGAGTCCAAAAGTATCCTATAACATGGCATGCCATGTGTTCAGCCCCGGGTTATTGCCTTTGGCCCTCTGATTGTTATTATCATCAGTTGTATGAGGTATTCTAGGCACACTTTGGCTTTTAGAGGACTGGGCTGCCCTCTTCCTCTTGATCTTCACCCCTACTTAGATGACTCAGAGGCTGAGGAGATGTAGTAGTACTTTCAAAAGTTCAACAAACCCTAACTAAAGCCTGTGTTTGACTGAGAGTCCATATAACGTGCCAGAGCAGATTGTATATAAAACAAGGGAAATGGGAGGGAAAGGAAAACCTATTTGTCTTGTGTCGTTTATTTCATTCAAATGCTACTGTAACGCTAAAATGGAATCTAATAACCTCCGCTGTGAAAAATATCCTGCCAATTTTCCTCTCTTAAAAAAAGCACAAAAAAAAAAAATACAGCTCATTTTGTGGAGTTTGAAGAGAAGACTCAAATTTCTTTGCGTTATAGAAACCTAAGCAGTGAGGAATGCCAGTGTTGCAACTGTGAAAGATCCCTTAGCTAATTTCCATGCTTCCCCCTCCCTCCGTAGCAGGCATGTGGTGATGGTTGGGTCGGAGTCTTCGTGGTTGGTCTGTAAGTGAAGGGCTTATGGGGCTCTGAGCTCTGGTGTGTGGTGATGGAGCCAACTCCATTCCTCTCTTTCTCTGATCCAACACACACACTCAGCTCCAACTCCGGCATGTCCCTTGGCATGAAGCTATGAGGGTAACACCAAATACACAACCTGTGGTATTCATAAGAAACCTCTAAGTTGTATTACAGGGCTGGGGCAAAACAAAATTGAAAAAAAAAGAGTAAATACCAAAAGGGAGAAAAGTTTAGAAAAACAGTGCTGTTTCTATGGCGTGTATCTACGTTGGGTTGTATCACAAGGACGATTTTAGGCCAAAGTGTATAAGCTACAACCTATGGCTCTGAAGCCAAGTCTCTGAGCCTGTGGGTCACGGGCTTATTTCTGGTCACCACATGACGTGAGTGGCAGCACAGTTTTCGTGAATCTGGGTCCCAGAAAAAAAAGGGAGCTAAATTTCTCATTTGGATCCAAGGAAAGTTTAACAACTCTGGCTCTGAGAGGAAATTCCACCCTTGGATACTGTAACTCTCCTGTGTCATCAGTGTCTGTGAGGTTATTTTGTGGTAATTGCATGTTGTTTTGGTGTATCTACTTCTCCTCAACCTGCCTCCTCTACCTTTGTTTTCCTACATTTCCCAGAATGACTCTCAACAAACCCCAAGAGAACATGCCCAAGCAATTAAGTGAATATTTCCAGTAGAGAAGGAGAGAGTCGCATCCTTTAATCACCATATTTTTGGCTGCAGGGCACTTGGGTCCCTTAATATTACTGTCAGGGGAATCAGCTTCTTTTATGATAAATTTCTCCCTGTATGACTCTTGAATGTTAGTGGCTCTAGAAATAATCTCAGTGCTCTAAAGGGAACCGAACTAAAACCTGACGGTTACTTTTTATGTTTTTGATTGTGGAACGATTTTGTCCTGTCTCTCTAGAAAAAAACCTACATCATCTTCTTCTTTTTAACCCAAAGGCATACGGGAAAAACATGCTACCAAACAATGACGCAGGATAACATGCAATATATTTTTAGCGTTTCCCCGTCCACTGCCCACAGCCATATCTGAAGGCAAAAACAACTGAGGTGCCAGTGTGTTTGCACTGTTTGGTGTTTTGTGAGGGTGTCTATAGCGCTGAATGGATGTTTAATTTCATCCAGCCAGTCCTAGTGGAAGCCGTAGTGCTCCTATGCGAGGCTGAGTGGTGCTGCCACTGACATCATGTTTATATTTTGGACCACTAGACTGTAATCACAGAAAAGCCTGGCTACAAAAAAGAGAGCCCAGGAGGAGGCCACACAGCAGTGGAGTGCAGGGGGGAGAAACTGGGGTGTGGGGGTTTACATCAGAGAGGGGATAGGAGAAGAAGAAGAAGAAGAAGAGGAGACGAGGGGAGTAACAATAAAAAGGAAAGAGGGAAGAGCACAGATGGAGAAAAGAAAAGCGGCAGAAACTCAAGAAGGCACGAAATCCTCTCATTAACCCGAAGCTGCTATTCACAAGCATCTAATCTCTTTTTCTATCATAAAGATGAAAAAGCAGTGTTTGTTCTTTTTATCTGATACCACCTGGTGTGTGTGTGTGTGTGTGTGTGTGTGTGTGTGTGTGTGTGTGTGTGCGTGCGTGCGTGTGTGTGTGCGAGACGCCGCTGACCGCTGGCCTCTGTATGGTTTCCAAAGAGAGTTTAGGGAAACCTAGCGACCTGATGTTTGTTTTCATCACACCTTTACCGTTAGCATCTGGAGCAGGAATGCGGTCGGGTTTGAAAGTACGCAGATTTGCGTTTATCTGTGCATACAAATGTGTCCAGGCACTCTCACACACATTTAGCTGTGGTCTGAGTGGGTGGGCTGAGCTTTATTAGGGTCTGTTCAAAGGGCCGCAGGCTAATAGGCTACTGTTTATGACTAGAATATGAGGACTCATGAGTGATCCACGTATACTGACCTACGTCGGGAGAGGAGCAGGGCCTACTTTATGTGGGTGTAGTAGACAAACACTATGTGAATAGCATTTTCCATGTCTGGTCAAAACGGATTCTAATTCAATCCACATTATTTGATGTGGTTAAAGGGGCACGCTGCTGACTTTACACGCACAGCTCACTTTACCTGTCATGGAGAGCACTACAGGCTCATGTTGCTCTGGCTGACCTTTCTAAAGGTTGAAATAATTACCCCGGTGATGTCAACATGATCTCGGCTTGGGCTTTTTGACACTTCAGTCCTCTAACAGAAAGCATGTGTTACAAACTGTTGGCATGGGTGCTTACCATGCCAATGAAGTCGTACAAAAAGTGCAGTTGTTATGGAAAACGTAGGTTTAAGTCTTTTTGGAGTTTGAGCCAAACTAGGTGATAAAAGTCAGGATATCTATTCAGCTACCGTTAAATCCTACGGATTAAATTGCAGATTGCATTTTACTTTAATTTCAATAGAAATATAACAAATGGTAGACTGACTGTCTGCCACTTAGCAAAACAAAGACCAATATGATCACAAATTTGCTCAAAGGAAGAAAAAAGTTAAAAGAAAACACTCATTCTTTGACGACTCTCCACAGGCAGTATGTACGTTTGGTCCATGCCAACTATTTGTGATCTAAAAGGGAATAAAAATACACAACCTATTCATTTGTTTTGAAGCATGAAAAACTCCTTTCTATCATCCTCACTGTTTCAGTAGCTCTCTCTGACTTTGGAGGGCAGATTGTTGCCCTGGATGAATGTGTTTACCCACTAAACTGCTTTTAAAATGTGAGTGTGTGTATATTTCAAAATAAAAAGGGCACCTGCAGGCACTGTAAACACAGCGGCTATTATCACTTTTCCAGTGGGAAGCACACACATCAGCCATTTTCATTTCTGTTTGTACACCACCCATCTTACTCTCTCTCTGTTTTGTGCAGTGACACACACACACACACACACCCATAAACACAGCACAGACACATTCACAGCAACCATCTGAACATGCCTTCCACAGGATGGATCCACATCTGGGAGCAATGAAGTCCTCAGTTTGTGTGTGTTTGCGTGTGTGTGTGTGTGTGTGTGTGTGTGTGTGTGTGTAGGGCGGAGATGAGGGAAGTGTTTCTGGGTTAGGAAGTTTCACTCTGGTCCCAGGGTTCGGAGCTCTGAAAGCTGTGATCCATACTGGCTCTGCTAGGCCAGACCCCCGGACCCTCTTAATCCCCACCAGCCTGCACTGCACGGAAATGGACTCTTCCACCCTGAAGGTCAGAGACAGATGGTTGTGATTCAGAGGGCGAGACCACCGGGGATCATGGGGGATCATGTAATGCAACATGTCATCATGTGCAGCTTTCGTTCTTGTACATGCTGCGTCTCCCCCTCTTTTCCTTCCTCAGTTCAAGTCTCATTCCTCCACTTTTTCTGCCTCCAGATCTCTCTCTTAAGACTTCAAAGCCTCTGCTCGGCCTCTACTGTATCCTTCAAAGTGAGACTGTTATGAATATATTTGACATGTGCAAAGGAATTTTAAAACACATTGACATCCTCGGCCACTACAGAGGGACACATGAAGACAGATACAGTCTGCCTGCATATGTTCAAAGATCTGTAAAAGCTGCTGCGTGGAGGGAGAGGTTTGTTATTACTGATGGCAAATACAGGGCTGAGGAGCTTCTGTGGGCTGATTACAAGTCAGCAGGGACTGTAAGCAACTCAATAAAAGAGGAGGTAAAGTAGTGCTTCTCTTTGTGTCTGTTGGAGGTGGGCCATTACATTAGTTGGACGACGATTCTGGCCAATATTTAGCCTTTTGTTAAATGTATTCATTTCTATGTAAAAATACAATTTTTGTATTTTTCTTTTAGGTATTCAAATTTCAGGTTGTCAGGCTGCCAAATGGAGATTTTAGGGCTAAAGTAATTAATGATAAGTAATAGCATCTGGTTTTCATTGCAGTGTGTGTGATTCAGTGAGGTTTCACAGGTTTTCGCTGTGAAGAAGAAGAAGAAGAAGAAGAAGAAGAAGAAAATTCAGGTGGAAACCATCTCTGCTTTCGCGTTTTAGGAATGAAATAAATATACATTATATACTGGTGCAAATTATTATCCATCATCCCCTTTACATTACATCTGTATTATATAAACCCATACTGCCTGCACTTCATGTCACTATATCTCACTTCAGCATGTGTGTGGCGGGCTATTACACACTCCGAAGGTTACCGTCTGGCAGATGCACCCGGGTGGTGGGGAGTATTTTTACTGAGGAGGTTTGCATCACTGGGGTAGGTCGGTAGGAAAGAGCTGAAGAATGTGTCTAGCTGAGGGGAAAAATAGAGGCGTAACAGTTAATAGAGACATCACAGGGCCTGAGAGCGGTGAGTGAGTGAGAAGTGGTCAGTCAGAGTTTCCTCTGAGAAACCAGGGCAGCCCTAATGACAGAGGAAGCTCTCTATGTTGCCTCTGTGAGAGAATGCATGTGTAAATTTTAACAAAGCCACTAACTGTACACAGTTTGAACCGTTAGCATTAGCTTGTAACCATTTGTCTAAACATATGAGTTAGTTTATTATGAACTGATGTAATAATGATTTGTCTTAAAGGAGTGATGTGTGTTTCTGAATGTATGACTGTGCTATATGTGTCCAGATGAGCAAGTGTAAGTAAACGTGTATGTGTGTGTGTATGTGTGTGTATGTTGCCACTGATTGCTCCCACCCCTCCTGACTTATCGAATGGGAAAATCTGCACTCGTGTTCCTGCTGGGCCCACAGTGGCCTACTTGTGTGGCTTTATCTACAAGCTGCCAGGAGCCTCGGGGGCCCCACCCTGCCTTCATCCGATCTCGTGAACACAGGCTGGAGGGAGGGACGGATGCATAGATGGGGTGGAGGGTCAGACAGATTACAGAAGGACGGTTCCCGTTTTCGCATTCCGACCTCAGTGATGTCATGATGTCCTCGCCACGGTTACATAATTGGGCTGTTAGTAAGATGGTGAAGATGAGCTGGAAATGTATGTGGACTCAGTTTAGCTGACTGGCAATTTAAATGGAGCAGCCTTTAGGAATAAAAAACCTCTCAGTTTATTGTAATATAAGCACATTAGAACTGAAACAACTTGTTGATTACTCATTTAGTAGACTGACAGAAAATCAATTGGCAAATATATTCTTAATCGATTAATCATTTTAATTGATTAATTGAGCGAAAATGCCCCAAATTCACTGGTTCCTTCTCTCAAATCTCTTTCTATCTTAAACTGAATATCTTTGTTTTTTTTTTTTTGGTTGGACAAAAAAAAAAATACATTTGAATATTTGTATAATACAACCTGTGATGGTCATTTTTTTGCCACAGTATTTTCGGTATTTTTTTATGGACAAAATGATTAATATCTAATAGAATAAAAATGAAAATTATTGTTAGCTTCAACCCTAGAGAACATATTAATATTTAGATGTAATTCTGAATATACTAAAAAAGCATTTGAATTCATGTATGAGTTAATATATACCTTGCATTACATACCAATAAGATAGTATAAACAATAATAATTTAATCATTTATTTCTTATATTCATATACAGTGAATATGACAAATTATACAGAACATATGTTAACATTCTTAATAATCGATAAGGGGAAAGTGGATTTACATTTTATATATTTAAGTTTATTATTTCACATTTAAAAAAAATACATTGCAAATATATTCTTACATGTAAAAATTCTAAATATTATGGTATATTGTTATATTGTATGTGTTGTGTATATTGTGGTATCAAACACACTTTTCATGAACCCCGGACCAAACTAAACAGCTGTTTCTCATCTTTTAATGTCGCAGTTAGAACAGATTTAGTCTTAGTCTTAGTCTTAGCCAGTCCAGTTAAAGATTAAACATGAGACAACATGTACATACTGTACATCTTCTCTGACTCTGCCCAGATGACACAGAAAACCACGTTTTCACTAATTAAACTAAACGAGTGCACACACACACCTCAGAAACACTATAATCGACTCAATATGGACTATTGAGTCGTCTGGCAACTCCCCAGGTCCCGACCAATAAGAACATCCGATACTGTCCGATCCTGACAACCCACTTCCGAGCAGCTTGAGCTTGCCACTCCTTGTGGTTTCTCAGCTCATTGTTAGCAGTGTCTTAAGCATAAAAACGGAAATCACTGCTGGCAGAGGCACGGCTTTTACAACTGGAAACAGTCCATTCAGCGGTCTGCTATTAGTACCATCTATCAGGCTGATCAGTGTGGACTCAGCAGGCCTTGGCTACGTTTACACGCACACACGCACACACGCACACACGCACACACACATCAACATAGAGAAGACACAGTAAAGTTTGGATGGACATGAAGCGGGAGCTGGAGTTGGTTTCCAGATTTCCTCCCATTGCTACGCCTTGTTTGATGTTTTGCTATAATCAATAGTCAATGTCACTGTTTAGGTCAATAACTATAAATGTTATTGACCTAAACAGAGAATTGAGCTGATATTGTCTTCAAATCCTGTTTTTCGATGAAGAACAGTGGGGGAAAAAAATAGGGCCTGTTTCAAACCCCTAAGCCTTTAATGGGGAACAAAATCCTTTTTCTCATGTGTTCAGTTTTTTTTTTCACCCAAATTCATTGATTGTATGTAAACTAATCTAAAAAAAAAAGGCTGATGACACAAAGGAAGGAGAGGGGAAAAACAGCAGTTAAGAGGAATTGAAAGCAAATGATGTTGAGAAGGGAAGATGGAGGAAGAAGAAAGAGGATGTTATGTTGTGGCGGCTTGTCAGTCATCCTGATACTCACAGATCTCTCACTGCCTCACTATCTGCTCGGTCTGTTTAACAAGGAAAGCAGATTTTGATGAGTTTGTGGCTGGGGAAAAGTAACAGCCATGTCTTCAGTCTGTTACTTAAAATCCACCTTCCTTCTGACAGTTTTGAATTAAAACCCAGACAACTGAAAATTAAAGATCAGTCACAGTCATGACACAAACTCTCTTTCTGTGCTCTTCGGTATACTGTACTGTGATTATGATCGAGGTGCAGTGAGCTTCATAGTTTCCCTAGTGATCCTCCCGTCGTGCGTCTCTCACCAGTCATCTGCTTCCATTATTTCTGACTGGATGAGACACGGCACGCTGGGAAGAGAAAGGTCGACCAGTGACGGGTTGTCAAAATACCCATGACTGAGTTGAATCAGTCCTGTTTTTTCACCCAGTAAAACTCCATACCTATCCTACACCAATTTATCAAGTCATGTTTGATTGTACCCTAAACATTTTTCCAGATTAATTTACATATTGTCTTGATTCTGAAAAAACAAAAATGCTTTTACATGTAAATAGCAGTGCATGTCATGTTATGTTTATTAGGTCTGACAGACGTGTCGGATAGTGTTGCCCACGTTCGTGGATATAACCGACTAGTTTTTCCTTCCTATGCTTCTGCAGCTTCAAATGCTCACAAAGCACTGAACCCTTTCTTCTGCACAAAGCCCTCTTTCTTCCCGCAAGATCTATACATTTCCTATTTTTCCAACTTCTTCCCTGAAAGCCTCTCTTTGCCCCAAAACCCTGTGTCAGTCTCTCTGCGGCATGCAGCTTCCAAGAATGCGAGCAGAGAGGAATTCATCCAGAGAATCCCCTGTGATTGGTAGAAAAGTCTGACAGGAAATAAAAACCTGGACATTCCTGTCGAGGTAGCGCACCAAGCACTCAGCTGAATTATATGACATGCTTCCTCAGAGAGAAGAGGCTATGAGAAAAAGAAATCAGTCAATAAGGATGAAGATATTGACTCTAAAGATAGAGAAAGAGAAAGAGGCTCTAACAAGGGCTGAGAAGTCGTCCAGGGGCTTTACATTACACAGTTTGAGTGACCTGAACAAGCCAATAAATCCACTCCAGCAACACTCAGGCTGGGGTGTAAATGTCAGCGGTGGAAGGGAGTAACAGCTCCTTGTCAACAAGATTGAATATTCAGAAGTTAATTCATTTCTGCTGCAACAGTGTGATAACGGCAGAGAGAGAGGGAGATCAATAGAAAGAACCTATTTTAGGTGATCGATGTAGGGATATGACATTTATATCTGCGGGATATTTATAGTGTCAAGAGAAGGCTAAGAGATGCTGAGAAGAAGTGGGGGACTGGACGGACCTCAGGTAGAGCCGAAGCAGTGTGAATGAATCCGAGCTCACACACATGCTCACACTCACTCACTTGCACACCATGGCTGTCTAAACCCTCATTCTCCACCACGAAACCACAGAATCGTTTCCAGTAGATGGCAAAGCCAAGGCTTTTCCACATATAAGCATTTTTTCTCAAACAATTTGCCAAATGCTTCCTTTAAGGATGTCCATGTGTTTTACTTGGTTACCAGCTGAAGTCAGAGGCCAAGACTCTCTCTCTCAAGCTCAAAGACACAGACAGCACTTTGAAATGAAGAGCTCTGTCAGAGAACAAATGTTTAAGTGATACTTTCCAGGCCAGTTTCAGATGATTTTGTTGGCTTCACTTGCTACGGTTCTGTTTCAAACTGATATATGTGAATCACCGGGTACTTAACATGTAATTACACTAAATGAATAATATTTTTATAACAACATATGATATCTGGAAGTATGGAACAGGCAGGAGAGCAGAGAAGGAAGAAAGACAGGAGAGGATGAAGGCACAGGGAAGTCAGATGTGTCTGATTATTCATGAGTCACTGAGTAATATGTGGAAAAATCAGGGCCAATCAATACTTAAGACATTATTACAGTTTATTAAGCTTTTGTGAGGTATATGTGACCTGTGAAGTGATGTGTGAGAGACAAATGGAAAGAAAGCAAAGGAATTGAAATGAAGAGAGCAGACCAGTGGTTTCCAGCCTGTTTGTGTCTGAACTACCCCCACAGCCCCGTCAGATAACCTCCAGTAACCCTTCACTGGCACCATCCCTCATGTTACAAACATGTCCATTCGAAGGGCTTTTCAATTGGACGTTATTTAACATCCTTAATTATGCAAATATAGATAATATTAGCCTATGATATTTTCATTCATAAAATTGGCTTGTAATCATACTACTACCACTTGGAATGGCAGAGGCTGGAGTATTCATTCAAGCATTTTTTCATTACTTTTAGATATTGAAACCATTTAACCGTTAGGCTGAAATTATTTATTTGTCTGCTTTGATCATTAATCTATTAGGCAAATGTTTCTTTATATATATTTTACCCATTAAGTCATTACTTTTAGTTAACATTTTCAGCATTTTAAGCTTGCTATTCAGACCTTTTTTTTTTTTTTTGTTAAGCAAATCATAATTTCTATTTTTGCAAATGACTTGCGCTACTCCACAATCTGTTCACGTAACCCCTGGCAAACACAGAAGTGCCCCCTGGAGTACCCCTGGTGGAGAGGTTACTTGTATTTCAAACATTTACATCTGTCTCATATAAAAATAAAAAAGAGTCCCAATAACTCTTAATGCTTCTCCGTAAGCCAGTGAGCTACACAGCCCCTGGGTACAATAAGCTTCCCCTATAGCATTAAAGGTTGAGGTGTGGGAAGACTGACGCGCTCATCATGGACCAGTGCTACGGGGTGACGGGGCAGCTGGGTGGGGGTGTTGACTAATGCTTCATAAGGCCTTGTTTCACTGCGACTGGGAGCCTAATCCCTCTCACCATGTCTGCATGTCCCTGAGCTGTCCATGTTAATGCCTGTCCTGTCATTACACCAGTCCAATTCACACAGTGTTGACACGAGCTGTCAGCGGATTAGGAAGGAGCAAAAACACATGTTTCATTATGCCTTCAAAAGAGAAGAGACGAGAGAAGAAAAGAGAGGTGAGTGCATCATGTCTGTGTTAAAAGAGTACAAGGTAAGGTCAGTTTCCTATCAACAGAAAGCAGTAAGAGGAACGCGTAAAGGGTGCTGGTCTTCTCACCTTAATCCTCTCTCGTGTTCAGTTATGCTTTGTGGCTATGCAGACCATAATAACAACAGATCCTAGAGTGTGTTTCTTCAGCTGAAAATGCTACTCCAGACGGCGTATTCTAACATCTTGTCTTTAAATGTGTGGCTGAAGAAACCATGTTGGCGGCAGAGAAAACTTCCATATAGCACCTTTCAAGTATAAGTTCACCATTGGTTGCACAACATTGCACAAAGCAGGGCCGTCACTTCCAATGGAGACTGTGGCTGCGTAAGCTGATGTGATGAGAGAAGATAGAAGGGGAGTTCATTTTGTGAATCTTTGAAGTTCTGTAACTGTACTGTCCAACCAGGACATGGACATGATGAAAAAATCTGAAGCCTCAGTTATGCTTACAGTGCATATACCTGAGACGATAACACTGACAACCCATATGTTGAGAATTACTGTTAAGAATAGAACAGTAATGAAAATGAAAATGAAAATCCTTTGTTTAAAAGAAAAATTTAAAAAAGTAAGTGTAAGTGTAAGTGTGTTGACAAATCCTGCTTGTTTGGGTAAAATATTCACATCCAAGAAGAACCTTTTTTGTAGCTTCACCTTTACATCAAATGCTGAAATTGGAGATGGATTTGCATGATTATATCCACATTTCCCTAAATTTCAACAAGTGATATATATAGATCAGACACAGTTCACGTGTTAGAGCTGACACAATTAAAATTGTTGAAATTATTAAATAATTAAAAAATTGTTAATAATTGTTCCAATCATTTTTCAAGCAAAACAGCTGAGTATCGTCTTTTTAAGCTTATACAAGTTGTGGATTTGCTCCTTTTTTTGTTCTTATATGATAGTAAACTGAATATCTTTGGATTTTATACCGTTGGTTGGATAAAACAACAAATATATTTTTTCACTGATTGTTTCTGACATCTGTAACCCTGCACCTTCTCATTAACAGTGTGAAGACTGTAGTTCATTCTGCATTTTTGCATCTATGAAAACTGGTTGCAAAAAACCATTTTCATAACAGCCCTTTTCAACCACCTGAATGTTGAAACCATTTCAGGGGGTTAAGTTTTTTGTAATGTTTGAACTCATGTGCAGCAGTGAAGCTCAGAGTTAAACTGCTTCAACAAGCCGCTGTCCACATGACTCACAGCTCATCACACATGCATCATTTTGATGTAGCTTGCATGCAGCAGGAAAGTCCCAGCCTCTTCCTCTTCATAAGAAACCGACTTAGTAATAAGAAAAACTAGCTCTTTGCACACACACACACACACACACACACACACACACACACACACACACACACACACACACACACACACACACACACACGCTTTGATCTCTGATGTCACTTAGTGCTGTTCCACCTGAGCCTTGCAGTGAACCGATCGTTACCCAGCGGTATTGATCTCTGCCTGTGTCTCTCTGTCTTCTTCTCTCACCACACTTTTTTTTCTGCCACACCTCCACTTTCTCCTCTCTCTTCTTCTCATCTCTTTATCAAACTGTCATTTACTTCCCAGACCTTTTGTTCCCCTCATTCTTCCTCTGTAATGGTTCCCTCCATCCCCCTGTCTTTTTCTCTCCTTTCTGCTCGACCTAATATGAGGCAGTCGTATCCACTACAAATGAAGCTCCCTCTGACCACAGCTACTTTTATTTATTCATTTAAATATGGGAATTTTAATGTCTCTCTATACACACTGCCATCCTGAAAACAATTTCATTTCTCTGGGTTTCATTGAAAAAAAAACAAAAACAACTTAAAACAGGCTGTTTGTTTAGGTTGATCCACTTGCAGTCATCTGCACCATCGCCACCATCCACCAACAACCCATCCTCCCTCCATGATCACGGCTGGTAGTGATAAGGCCCTCAGGGGACTAACACAGACACTTAGGGAAGCGGTGTATCAGCTCAATAAACAGCAATTTATTGGCAGGGGACTGAATACACTGCCGTCCTTGGAAGCTATGAGCAGAGCTTCTTATTGGTGCTGAGAGATATTAATGAAGAGAGGAGAGGAGAGGGACCACACCAGAATGGCATGATACGTGTGCCTGCACAGAAACACACTTTATGTGGACTAATAGGAGGAGAGTGTATTTGAATAATCTCTGTTTGCAAGATCCTGCTCAGTTGTTAATATTTACTTATTTACTACAATAAGGAAACGGGAAAATACATCATAAAAAGGATTTGCATCATGCAACCTAAAACACGTATTTGGTCCCAGTTGCTCAAAAATGAGTAAGAACAAAGTATTTTACACATGATGGCACCAGCAATTGTCTAAAAACTTCCCCCCCCCAAAAAAAGAAAAGAAAAAGAAAGTGTTTTCCTCTCAGCATTAGGTGCTTCTGCCTAATCAGATGTCACCCTCTCAACCAGACTAGTAAAACCAGTTGCACATTCCATGTGCAGCTGTTACAGATAAAGATTATTTTGCAGGACAGAGTAAATTCACAGGAAGTTTATTAGAATCTAGAGGAGAACACAAATATTATTGAGCCCCAATAAAAAAAAACAAAAAAACAAAAAAACAGGGGCTCAAGTCCGCTTATTATGCATATCACTACTGTACATTAGCACCAAGCCTAATTCAGTATATACTATCCATAAACAGAGATACTATCATTCATTTTTAAAAATGAATTCATCTTGAATGAATGGCTCCATGTATATTTAAGGAATTTAACGAATTAACAAGCTTAATGAACACGAATCAAAGATTTGCGCACACTTTCATACAGATAGTAAAGAAGACAAAGAAAGTCTCCTCCTCTAACTTAAACTTCCGGGCGATTGAAGTAAAAGTGGAAAGTGACACTGAGCCGCTCACAGCTTCTAATCAGGAGCCCCTTCGTTTCTGACCCGAACCTTGACCCTTACAGTTCAGTACTATTCTGGTCATTGTAATGTTGGGGAGAGCACGGAACCTTGTGATTTCAAGTCACGAATTATTTTATCATCAAGTAAACAAACAAACAAACAAACAAACAAAAAAAAAAACCTGCTCACCTGTACCATTCCAGTCCCTTATCGTAAAAGCGGTCGAAGAAGTGAGGCTCAGCGCCCACGGCTCTCACGTCCGGATGGATGCGCAGGAACTCCAGCAGAGCCCGGGTGCCACCTTTCTTCACCCCGATGATGATGGCTTGAGGAAACTTTTTGGTGCCGAAATTATTGGCTATAGAGATATTGTTAGATGGAGCATCACTGTTCGACAAGTCCGACAGCTGTTCCCGGACAAACGAGACCGGGGACGCGTTATACGCGCCGAGCTGCTCTGGTGACTGTTCGTGTCCATCATTTAAGATATTTTTACTCTGAAGATTAATTTGTCGGTCAAACACGGGCCTGGGCAGTGAATCGCAGTATCCGTTGAGGCAGTAAAAGAGGTAAGTGAAGAGAATGATCATGGTAAAGAAGACGGACAGCTTGGACTGCACCTTCAGGTGTCCAAAGTTGAACGCAGCTCTCCATTTACTACATCCCATGAGTCGCAATCCTGAGTATGGGGACCCAACGCAGGAAACATGGCACATCAAAGGACTTCATACTAATGTCTTTTTAAAAGAAGAAGAAGAAGAAGAAGTTACTCAAACTGGGAGCGTGTTAAAAAACCACCGCGTTCGTGCCACAACAGCAAGTGGCACAAAACTTGCCCACTGCGCGTTAAAAAGCTCCACATCTTCCTCCGTTTATCTTAGCCGCCCTTTTCTCTTTCAACTGGATTCGTCAGCTCCTTAAAGCATCAAAGGCACCTTGTAGATGTATTCGATAACTTGAGCTAAGTCCCCAGCGAGGCTGGGCTGAACGGTGGCTGTGAATTTATGTCCCGCAGCGCTCCGTGCCTTCTGTGCGCTCCCGTGGCTCCATGGCAGCGGCTCTATAGGAAACCCTCAACACCCCTTTCCGTCTGACTGCCAAATCCACGCCTTGTTTATCAAACACACGCCCCTTCCATCCTCAGCCCGTGCGACACTAAAATAGCAGAGAAAATAATTAACAGGCGTGTTGCACCGTCTGACAGAGACGGAGAAACTCTCATATCACTTTATTTTGAAAGCAATTTTGGAGAAATAGGCCCAGTCGTTAGTTTAATTGTATTTAATGCATCTGAAGAGAAGAAAAAAAAAACGTTGGGAACATGATTAAGAAGGGATATTAGTTTTTGATTGCAGTTCCCTTCATTTCCCCTTTAAATCACCACATCTACGGTATAACCTACTGCAGATTTGGAGACATTATTATTGGACTGAGCTGCAGGTTGAGTCTTGGTCAGATTGTGGGTTTTGAATGGCCGGCTAGTGGCCACCTGCTGTCTGCTAGCCCCCACTTGACCACACACCCCTATGGAGCCAGCCATGACACACACATTTAACCTTTACACTCCTGCCCAACAGGGACAGACAGGTGTCACCAGCCTTTTCTATTTCTTTTCTCCCTGTGTAAGTGTGTGCATGCATGTGTGCGACTATGGTAAACATGCAGTAATCCAGATCACCACCACTTTCTCTCTTCATCTACTTCCATTTTTGCTGTAAAGATAAGTAGTGCTAGAAAAATATTGATAAATATTGTGACTGCAGGCACGACAGGAAAATCCTGATGTCAGTCTCTCAGGATAAAAGAAGGTCTTATCAGGCCTTATTTTATCTATTTGACACCGGGAAAGATTCATCATAAAGGAGATAGACAGATGAGCTAGTTCCAGAACCCACAGAAATCTTAATAGACCAGACTGCAACACAGCTGCAGCTCAAACCTTTACGGGTGTGTTAGTCGAGTGTCTTTGACAGCAAAATTACGCACCATGATATGGTGCTATACTATGTGGTATTTGCAGATTTATGAAAACGTTCAGTGTTGTGCTCTCTACTGTTCTTTCAGCAGCACATTTGGGTTTGGGTTATAAACTTTCATATAATATTTATCTTGGGTTTATCATTAGTACAAGTTTTCACCAAAAACCAAACCTAATGTGAACTTTCAGTGTCAGACAACATTGTGAAATGGATGCTACTGGATACTGAACCCATTTTCCTAAAATAGTTTTTTGACAGTATATGTGTTACAGTATAAATCACAAAATATTGGCACCTTCATCTTATATGTTGAAGAGTAAGCGAGGTGCTACATGGCAGCACATCCATACGGGTGATAAATCTGAAGGGGATGACAATATCTATCGACCCAGGCCTCCTCCAACCTGGCAGTATGTCAATTTCTCTAGAGTCTCTAAACAGAGAAGGCATCATTTACCCTTCTGTAGCCTCCATGCAGTCCTCCATATTGATCTGCTGTGATGTTGAAAAACAATCGGAGACGTGCCACTCTGTAGTCAAAGTGATCAATAATGTGGGCCTGCTTTGTTTTGTTTAATGTGTGCCATCGGCCTACAGAGCCGTCTTCTCTCACTTCAAAACTTACTGCATAAATTACATGTGATGCATCTTACGTATTATTTGGTTAATGGCCATTATCAGCCCCATGTACAGTCTCTGTGTAATCCTGAATGACAGTCGAATGTATGGGAACTATGCACACAGTTTACAGGGGAACACTTGTACTAAGGCATTCTCACTCACTTGCGCGCGCACACACACACACACACACACACACACACACACACACACACACACACACACACACACACACACACAC
>JBBMJY010000014.1:5756885-5798229 GCA_037833715.1 Toxotes lorentzi
CACACACACACACACACACACACACACACACACACACACACACACACACACACACACACACACACACACAGCTGTAACCAAACTCCTTCACATCATCATTAGAAACCAGTGCAGATTAAAGGGTGAGTTTCATCCAGCGGTGTCTCTTTAAGTCAGTCTGAGAGATTTAACCCAAACTTCAACAAAAGCTTTAACACTTTCTGTTTCACTGAAGCGTAGATGGTTCCCTCTTTTTTCCCCTGACGTTTGTAATTATGGACTGTAATATTTGACGTGTGTGTACTGAATTGTATAACCCATGTATATATTACTAGAACTTTGTTCTAGTTTGTAGAAGATTGTTTTTTCACTTGTGTGGTTGGCCACTGGGACAAAATGCTGCTATATGCTGAGCCCCACCTGGGACATATGCTGGTCTGGACACAACCTTTACTCCATCAACAACACATCCAAGAAAAAAACCAAAACAAAACACTGCAGTGAGTACTGGGTAAACTCTCTGAATGACAGCTACCCTCTTTCAACACAGAAAGCACTTCAGGAATTTGTGTTCAGCAGCAAAGATGTCACCAAGAAAACAAACCCCTTCATATTACCATTTTAAGATGCTATACTCAAACAAAGCACAGACACCAACCAATGGGAGAGTCCATACAGCCCCGGCATTTGTGCACTGTGAGTCCCTGTGTTGTGTGAAAGCCAGTGACAGAGCCATATTCTCAGCTATAACTGCAGGGCAGAGCTCTGCGGTGAGCTGGGTAAGTATAGGGCACGCCAGCACTGTACAATATCACATGGGTGTGGCTACAAGCTCGCTGCTCGAAAAATGTTTTCAGCTGAGGAGTAAAGAAGGCACGTAAAGTGGCTGGCATGCCTGCACAGGATCATTGGCTCACTGGGTGACATGGGTGAATGTGAGGCTAATAATAAAAAACTGTCTACCAGCGTAAAGCTGAGTCATCACAGAGGGAAAAGGTGAGAGCTGCTGCTTCCATAAGACCCAACCTGATGCATGCCTGTCTTATCATATTTAAACTTTTACTGCAGCATGTTGTGGTTCAACAGTGGACATTATCTTTAATAAAGCCTCACAGTTTTCCATGTTGGTTGTTTAAAGGGAGGAAAAGCAGCTTTTAACTTGTGTTTATTTGGGTTTTTTTTTTTGGTTTTTTTAATGAAAAGGCCTCTTGGTTGAGAGAAAAATTGGAGGACAACAAGCAGACTTGACTTGACAGATGGTTGATGCATGGTGGAAACACTAAGACTAATAGTTTGTCTCTCATTCAGTCATTATAAATGTACTCTCTGTGTAATAGGACTGCGGAAAACCACAGCGAGCTCTTAATCTGTGTTGACAGGATGCTGACCAATCACACGCTCCCAGCATTTCAGGCCCATTCACAACCTTGTGGAGAAACAATACAGGAAGAGATAAGGCCTCAGGTGTGTTACGCAATATTGAGATCCAGACTAAACAGCGTGGACAAAAATCAACGTATCTCTTGACATCTGACATTTCTGTTACAATGAGATCAAGAGAAGAAAAGAGCCTGAGGCAAAATGTTACATTCAGCAGACGAGGAGTCGTTTCGAAATGAGTTTCTCATGCAATTTAAAAAAAAAAAGTTTTCTGGAATAGAATATCATTCTTTATATTTCTCTAATATTGAAATTCAAGGCTTGAAAAGTTATGTTTCTTGTCTGTTCTGACAGATCAAAGACACTTCCTTAATGCAATTCTATACATTTTGAGTTATCAGGTTCCCACAAAATGTTCACTTTTCAGGAACCAGCTGTCTCCTGCCAAGTGCATTTTTGAGGTCACTGGGTATGAAAAAGTTTCATAAAGCCAGAGGTTTTACAATTTCCTGTCTCCACAGAAAGCCCAGAGTCCTTTATCTAAAACAAAACAAAATAATACAAAAAAAACAAAACAAATATGGCACCAAAATGTCTCTATGTTGCTGCCGTACTTTGTTAAACAGAAAGAAGAATCTGAAGGTAGCAGCATAGAAACTGGAAACAGAGGGAAACAGCTAGTCTTGGTCTGCCCAAAACAAACAAAAAAAAAACCTTCGATAAATTCTGTTTCCCTGTTTCCAGTGTTAAATAAAGCTAATGGTGATTGCTGATTGTTGTAGCACACATGCCACATGAAAGTGGTTTCAATCTTCTCAAAAAACTGAAAATGTGCAATTTCAAACTGTCACGCTGTTCCTTTAAGGACAATACCTGTGTAAATGGAGTTATGTTCCAGCTAAGCCAGCTGTCTCCCTGCTTTAACTTCATATTTAACGGACAGATATGAGAGTGATATTAACCTTTACAAATAACCCTCAGCTTGAAAGCGAAGCATGTCACAAATTGTCAAACTATTTATGTAACATAAAATCTACATGTGAAGTTGGACAAAAACAAGTTGGGACGTAAAACAGCCATTAACCAAACACAGGAATGAAGTTGCAGCACAGGTGACGTCAGGTCCTTTTAATGACAGTGGAGCTATCAGCTGATCTGCTCTGTTCTCCACAGCAGTAAGCAATCAACCTCTTTGATAGGTTATCTGACAGGTGTAATTCAAGGCAATAAGACCACCCTGTAAAATGTGCTGATTACAGTCGCATGGCAGCCTCTTAACTCTACCCACAGGTTGTGCGAATACATTTGATGTGTGTGTCTGCATGTGTTTGCATGCAGGCATCCCTTCGGTGACCTTCCATTTTCCTCTGCATCAAATCCTAACATTTAGCCAAGAATCTTGGCCTGCATGCTACAGCTACTGCGCGATTTACTGCGCCGTGTATAGAGGACTTCCAAAACCATATGATTCCATGATCTACAGTCATGATGTCATTCATGCAATAAAGACTGGCCTATAATCATTCTGGTCACTTCTTCTCTCTGCTATGAAATTCCACAGAGGAGGATGATATATCAGAGGCTGGACACGGCTGTAAATATAGAGATGCACCGCATAGACCATCTGATAGGTACTTGCAGAACCCAAGGACAAAATAAAAATGACAAATGCTAGCATTGGTCTCCAGCATGGTGGATGCATAAGTTTGGAAAAAAAAGGAGCTGTTCAGAGTTCTGACTTGATCAACATTACAGTCCTCTATTTGATTATTTGACTATTTAAGCTGCAGAAATCAATGGATTGGAGCGCGAGGGGCCTCCGGATCTTCAGCAGTCTCACCACAGAATTACCACTATGAGCCTGAGCCTGACCCACTGAAACAGACAGGCAGCCTAAACAAACATGACCCTCCTAACCACTACTACACCACACACACACACACACAAACAACACACACACACCAAAGTCTGCTTTCAAAGCATATCACCATTCCAGGTCTGCAGTAGAGGCCAAGAGAAAAGCTCCTGATTAAATAGTTTTGGAGCGTGCGTCGCTCCGGCTCAGGGAGCTCAGCAGCTTTGAAGCCAGTTTCTGAGTTTTGCCTGTTATCTGCTCTCGGGGACTGAAGATAACGCAGTCAGACAGCGCTCAGTGACGATGTTTACAAACAGTCAGTGGCGCTGTCAGGAGGGATTCATGGTGAAGCAGAAATGCGACTCAACAGACGGCAAATCAGACGGTGATGACTAGACAGATGTAGCTTGAAACCTGGATGTGCCTCTACCTGCTGCTGCCAGACATGCTATAAAGCACTCTGTGTAAACTTTGTGTCAACTCATATCTTACTTCTGTTTTCAGCTGGATGTCAGTTAAAGGGTCAGGCCACCCACATCACAAAAAAAACATTTTCTCACTTTGCTCTGGTAGTAAAGATCTAAGCAGATACAGTAGCTTTGATTTTATTTGCAGGTTTCTAAGATATCTGTCTCTGGCCTGATAAAAACCCAGAATGATAAAAAACTTTCCCCTTTTTTCTGTGTTGACACTCACTAGTTTTCCTGATACATTGGAAGTGGGACTTCATTTGTGGTGATCGACACATTGGAAAGTGACATTTAGAAAGATCCAGCATCTTTCCAAACCTGTCTTATGGTCACTCCAAATATCACACAGAACACACTCCCAAATGTTTTTAACTACTTTCTTCCAAAGACATAGTATAACTGTTGGCTGTTTCAAAGCTGTAGCACCACAAAATGAAATTCCATTCTCCTGCGTAGTACTGGTTTGGAGGTTGAAACCTTAAAACCCGGGCAAATAAAACCAAAGCCATCTGCATGACTAGAACTGGGTGATTTGACCCTTTAAAGCTGACTGTATTGTAGTTTTAACGTTTTCAGTGCATATTTAGTATATTTTTGTTTTCATTAACTATTCCAGATAGCAACACTGAAGGTGTTAAGGTGTCAATGTGTGCTTGGATTGTCAAACAGCATCTGAAATCCCCTCCTTGCACGTGGTAATTGGAGGGCTGTGCCTTACCTGTCTTTTTTTTTTAATCTACACACAACTACTTCCATGGCCTTATTATTATGACTGGGGTGTTTCTATGGAGCATTTTCATCCCATTTGACCTTTTATAATTGGAATATTAGACTCTGTGAAAACGTATCTATCATGAAAGCATTTGAGAAAAGACACCTTTTTGAACGTTTGCTTCTCATCCTCCCTTTGATGTCAGGGCTTTCACCCTGCCTTACGCTATGACTAATTGAAACAGCTACAATTATACCTTTAGAAGTGCCTGAACAACACTTTTGTGCAAAGTAGCTCATGTCAAGTGGTCTTAGGCTTCCCAGTGCCTTCAGTTTTAGTTCTCTGGAATGACTGGCTGTAATTAATTGGGTGTACATCTGAAACATCAACTCCTGTTCACCTGCAGGCACTTTTCTGAGCAACACAATAGGGTTTTACATGTATATAGGCACATGTGTAACATTTACACGCCGGAGCCATTGTGAGACATGTAAGAAGAGAAGCAATAAGTCAGTAAAGTCCCTTGTTGCTTTCTAACTGAAATCCCATCTGGAGCTGAAAGGTGTCGATACCGCGCTGTCTCCGCCACCTGTCCACTGACTTATTGAGCAGCAGCTCAATGCTCTGGATCTGTGAGTGTGATGTATGGAGATACATGTGTGGGGCCCACAGGGACCTGAGAGATGCCGCTGACACTGGGGGACACACAGCAGGCCTGGTGAGCCGGGCACTGCAGTCGAGAGGCACCACATGTCAGGGCATTTAGATGGATGGTAGAGATTTGCTCTGTGTCCAGAGGATGGAGCATAATTTAGCCCAGATGCCGAGTGACTCTCATCCCACTGACTGCCTGGTTAGCTGCCTGTGGGCTGATGCTGTTTGCAGCCAGTTTATGATTTAACTTCTGACCGCACAATCATCTCACACCAGGAATAGGTTGCACAACACACTTTGTCTTTTTTCACTCAGACAGTTTGAAATTTTCAGACAAATTTACAACCTGTGTTAACAGGCCTAGTTTTCTAAACTCAAGGCTGCTGCTGAACGCTGCAAACAAACAGCTGCTAGTGAGCGATCTTACAAGTAAGGGCTTTTTTTTTCCATCTCCAGTATTTTTTTTCTACCAAGGTTCACTACATCGCACAGTTTTCAACAATTTCACACAGGCAAATTCACAAAAACAGAGTAAGAGGCACATGGCTGAGATCACAGACACATCCTGGTACTAACAAACTAATTGGCTGCAAGCAGCAGGTGATCAGAACATAATTACTTTTGTGCAAAATTACATCACCCATCACTGGCTCAAAGCAAGTTCAGGCCTGACTTCTGGGAAATGTAGGAAATACCTAATATAAATAAATGTAAATTACCACATATCCCAAAATACACTGAACAGCTCTAGTCAACACCAGTCTGTAAAGCACTTTGACAGTTGCCGTTGCTGAATGAGGGACGGGCATTTTACCACCACACTAACCATTCAGTAACGTTCAGCCAGACAAGATGTGGTGTAACATTCCTGAAATGGAGGTTGAACTGCCTTCCTATCCATCACGATACCACAAAACGTACCATGATGGTGGTGTGGTAAAACCCCCAGCGTGTATCAGCAGCCCCTCTGAGAAGAGGCAGTTCTGTTTGAATGTTTTAACGGTTAAATCTAAATCTTTATCTAGTTTGAGAGCATGATGCTTCACCGGCTCATAACAAAAGTGTTACCTGTGTGTGCATGCGTGTCTAGTTTTTGTGTGTGTGTTTTGGCATGGCAAGCTGCTCTAATATGCCCTAATAACCATGATGTCATCCACCTGTTTCTTGGCTCAGGGGCAGCGATGACTGATGGGACAATTTTGCATAATCATCTTATCTGATCTGGAGCTTATGAGCTGAAACCCAGAGAAATTACAAACCATAAATGTGAAAAGTCGCCTATTCCAAAATACTCTGGGGATTTATCCACTTTGGGAAAAATGGTCCAGCAGAGTGTTTTCCACTCAGTTTCTCTAAAATAATGTTTAGCAAGACTGAAAAAGTGTTTGCTTTGTAGACCAAAACATTTTCTTTCATAAAATACACTAATTTGGTTTCTTTTACCCTTTCAATCATTTTGTGGTGGGGGATTTCTTCCTATAAGCCGTTCATTTTTAATGGAAGATTCACCTGCACAGCCCAAAAAGGGAAGGTGGGCGTCCTTGAATATGCAGCTGTCCTCTGAATACCCTTTCCTTTTATAATATTGTGTTGGAAACACATAATTGAGCTCTTTCGTTCCTATACAGAGATGTTTCTCCCACTGAATCAAACATTAACTCTGTCTTTAAAATGCCTCAGGTCAGCCAGGTTAATGCAGTGCCTCTAACTACTCTAACTGCCCTTGGAGGATATTCACCATTAACCTGAAGTTCAGCGGTAAAAAAAAAAAGGCGTCGTGAGTTCACGCCACACTGAGAGAGCACTTCTTTTCAGTGGCCTCTTTCATTTCACCAATGGAAAGTCCGATGTGAAAACCAAAATTTTGCCTCATGAATGTGAGTCATACAGTGGGTAACGTCAGCGATGAGAGGATATTTTATCGCTGATGCATCTGTCTTGTAGTTGAGCACGAAGAGGAAGCATTTTATGAACCACATCCCTGTTCAAACCAGTTTGGTAGTTAACGTATTTGTGGTCCAGACACATACCGCTTTGTTATTGCCAAACACTCCTTTGAATTCAGGTTTCCTGAGTAGAAGTAGAATTGTGAGGCGCTGACAGGAAGCTTACTATCATTCACCTGCATCAACCTTAGAGGAAAAACCCCAGCAAGACATTTAACCAGTGTCTCATGGTGTTTTTTTCTTCTGCCTGAGTATAACTGACTCAGACTTCATTTAAATATGATAGAAACAAGCACAAGAACACTAACACCGACACAGTGTGTTGCTTTGGTTTATGACCAGATACCACCTAATTTGCAAATCTTAATTAATGCACACTAAAACATGAAGTGGTTATATTCGGGTTTTTTTTTTTTAAAGACAATAATAAGACACTTCCTTTAAGTGGCTGAAAAAAAAGAAGACAGAAAAAGGAAAAGAAGAATATAGTAAGCATGAGAATCAGTAAGATTGCTGCGGGAAACATAAAAACATGAAGTAGATATAAATGACAGGAGGAACAGTGAGTCATCAAAAAGAGTTAATTATGGCTTGAATGCTTAAAAAGTCACAGACTGATAGAATATAACAGCAACAGGGTTTTTTTTCTTTAATAACAGACTGTACCTGTTATGTGATGTAGCAAACACATTCTCATCTACCTGCATTTGTGCTTATCTGCCATTTAGCTGATCCTGTGCATGTATGATGGGCAGAGCGTAACACAACCACTGCCAATGATGTGGGTTTCATTACTAGCAGGACCACCTATGCTAAAAATGCATGCAGTCACAGTACGGTAAGGCAGCCTGGGTAAAAACATCCACCAAATGGACTACGCTATGTTAAAAGAATAAACTTCTGAGCGTTTTCCTGCCAAAAAAACAGAAGAGGAAATTTACTCAGCCATAACAACCTCAATGCAAGGTCGGGCCTCTCTGCCACACTGAGGGCTGAACTTCATTTGAATACCTTTGGCAGCGTGTAGCAGTGAAGTTGGATAGATGTGGAGTGGTGCTCCAGAATATTCAAATTGTTGATGCTGAGAGTTCAGCGACATCTACCAATGTTATGATGACCTCTCGTAATTGCACGCTACAAGAAGTGATGTTTTGAAAGAAAATATGCTTCAAACTTAACTTGTCTGTGGTGAGACCAATAAAATAGAGGACGGTGTGTTTTTCTCTGTGTGTGTTGTGGTTTGTGTGTGTGTGTGTGAACTCTATATGTGAATGACGTGAGACAACAATGCATGTGATAACAGAAGGTGGAAAGAGACTCGCCTCAGAGTAGGGGTGTGTGTGAAGAGTATGGCAGCCTGTTGACTGGCACGCATTTTTCTGTTTGTGTGCGTGTGTGTGTGTGTGTACTTCCTTTGTAATGATAGCCCTCAGTCTCTCACCAGGCGGCCAGGCTACTCCTCTAAACCTCAGGGTCTCTGCCAACACCCGGAGCCCAGAGAATATGGCCTGCAGCTGGGCCACAGACAGAGCCTGAGGACCTATTAGCTACTGAAGCAACCGACATCCATAATTAATTCAAGACAACAATCACATACAGTTTGTGTTTATATCAAGCAAGTTTCTGCACATGCAGCAGTCAAAACATGCAGACAGCAGACCAGAACCTATAGTATCACATACTGAGCCCAGGAACCCACACCTACACATGGAGAGGAATGAGTCTAAAAGAATGACACCTCCATCTAGAGGTCAATCCAGGAAACATCAGTTCAACAGTTCCTCTACCAGTCTAAGACTTTAAGTGACTATATCACACTGTACAAATATTCCCATCAAGTCCCACACTGAAAAGTAAAAACATGTAATATCAAATACATGTATACATGTATCAAAAGTAAAAGTATTCAAGGTTTCAAGATTATAATTACTTATGCATTAACATTGTAATTACTGATGCAGTTGGTGGAATTTAACACTATTTTATACACTGTGGTTTATGTTTAATAGTGTATCATATTTTATGTGCTCAGAATATGTTTTGAATGTAAAATCAGAATTTTTAAAGTAACTAGCTGTCAAATAAATATAAAAATACAGTAAAAAGTATCATCATATTTCCCTCTGACGTGGTGAGTTGTACTTCAGTAACTGTACACTACAAATAAATCATAACAGACAAGACAAAAATCTATCAATTTATAATTTATTGTTTGTTCTTTATATGAGCGTCAATATACTGTCACAAGGGAAGATAAATCAGAATATCCCCTTTTTTTCCACTCAGCTTGTGAAATGTAAATGCACAAAGGTTGTGAGATTTCTATTAAATTGCATTTTTGCTCGAAAAGTATCTGTTCAAGTATATAAGCTTACAGTACATGTTAAGAGCTGGAAAAAGGAGTTTATTTGCTATTCCATGATTTCAAAATAAACAGATACCAAAAGTGCAGACGGACAAAAAATGTGAACTTCTTCAGTGCATAGATAATATGGTTACATTTACCTTTGGGAAGTGAATGGGAGTAAATGATACAGGCAATATAATGTAAAATTAAGTGAAAAAAAACAGCAGCAAAATGTGGGAAGCATCTACATGTCCACTGATAAATGTCACGAAGAGTGACATAACAATAATGGAGTCAATATGTAGTTCAATATGAGGTATTCAAAGAATATGACAAAGTTTTTTAAAGGAATATTTGCAGAGGTGTAGTCTGGTCCCTGTGTCAGAGGCTGGTCAAAGATTCTTCAGTGGACAGGACGTCCCTCTCAGGCCTTTGTCCTGCCCACGTCACGCGCTGACCCGACCTGTTCACCAGTCCTGGACCAAGCGGCAGATACAGCAGCTGGAGAGAAAAAAACTCAATCCTCGCTCTTTATTGGTTGCCCTTGCCTGGGACAGAGACAAAAGACAAACACACTTACTGCCACTCTGTAAGCATTTGAAGTGAAATCAGAAAAATGTTTACTCACAGTTACAGAAAAAAATTCATCTCAGTCAAATCATGCAAAAATATATTTTTAATATAGTTTAGCAGCACAACATTGCAATAGTGGTTCACAGACAAACTCAAAAACAGACACAAATTTGTATGCTAAGCACACATTTCACATACATAGGGTAAAATGCAGTGGTGGAGAGTAGCTAAATAAATTTGTACAACATTGTATGTAACTTGCTGTGCATAATATGCTGATTACCTTTCATAAAAAATACATAATTTGCTTCTAATACATCATGCAGTGGAAAAAAACTCCCCCATATTAATCATTTTAGTCTGGAATTGAGTCCTCTTTGAGTTTTATTTTCTTATGAAAAGTGAACCGAATCAAAATTCTTTATTTTGGTGCCGTTATCCACTTATTATGAATTTGCTGTTTAAACAGCCCAGCGCTTTATAAAGTAGTCAGCTCCTATTTGACCAGCTACAATAAAAATGTCCTATATCCTGTGATATAAATAGAATTAAGTGTGTTTTGCTGTTAAAACAGTCTACAGTTTTCCTTTACTGGATTGATTTAGTTTTAAGGCCTCTGCCAGTTTGTTGCTGCAGCCCCAGAGCAATGGAGGTGAATGGAATTTCACCTCCATTGAGCACAAAGGAGTGTAAAAAAACACACCCTCAAAACCCTCCAAACTCTCTTGAGATACAGTGTCCTACTTATTTGAGAGAATCCACAGATCTCAATTTGGACAGTCCTCATTATTTTCCACTTTTGGTTGAAAATAGTTACAAATCAAAATAGCTGACAGCGAGGTTTGTGGATTGTCCTTAGTTTTCCATTGTTTCTGGTGGGGCAGATTTTCCGATTTGGTGGAACTGACCCTTTTCAGCCTGCATGTCTGGGATTTTAAAATGAAATGGTTATGAAACAGCAGTTAGTACAGAAGGCCTTGCTGTGGTCATCTTACCCTTGTTGGGGACAAACTTGAGCGAGTGGCTGAAGATTCAAAAACGTGAGACTCCCTCTTCTGGACCATCATTCACAAACTCATGGCCCAGACCGTTGCCACACTTGCCACACAGGACCTGGGTGATTGTAAATGATGGTTCAGCAGTAAAACAAAGATGGTACAGTCCTTTAAAATAGGCAATGATAGATTTATGAGCAGTAACATGAGATAAATGAGTCTCTGACCTTGTAGGCAGTGAGAGTCTCCATCATCTTGGTGACACTGTCCTCCCTGATGGTGTCAGTGAAAGCTGGCCAGGGAGACGAGTGGGCGAACTTGGACCGACTGGAGAACAGGGGATGGTTGCACTTGGAGCACACATACATACCTGAAGGGGACATTTACTTTTTAAATTAGTTGCTTTGTTTCATTTCCTGCCTGAAAGAGATAATTATTTAGGGAGGTGGTTTAGAGGCCTTATATATTTTTGCTGTGTTTTCACCAGTATTGTTATCTATTTGTATGGGAAGCTTTGCGTTATTTGAAATATTTTGAAGTACAAGTAAAGGCAAACTGCTCTTTATCAGTTGCCTATATTCCCAAATACTGTCACACCACATGCTCTTCCTCTGCACTGTTTCATTACACAACAGATATGTACATGCTAATAAAATAGTAAATGTCATAGCTAAAAAGATGTTTTAAATAAACCTTACAATAAGCAATGAGTAGTAGTAGTAGAAAATAAAAATAAAATGTTAATTTTATCCTCCATAATCCGGACTAAAGGGAGGTTACATCACATCACTGCTTGCTGAATAACAGTCACCGCCTGCTCACCTGGTTTGAAATGGTCCTTGTAGATCTCACCGCCAAAAAACCGACAGAAAGACATATTGCGGTGTCTCTACGGACCGGATGGAGGCTAAACAATTCTCTATCAGGCGACAGTGAGAGCTGACCGGACAGAGCAGGCAGGACGTCTGGATGTCTACCTCCTCTCGTGTGAGGTGATCCTGGATGGAGATTTAACGGGAACTCCGCCCACTGCAGTTATCCGCATTAACGCTAGATGTCAGTGTCTGACATCTGTTTTTTTTGGGGGGGTGGTAAAAATGAAATCTACAGACAGAAATGTAATGAAAATCAGATCATCAGTATATAAACTGTCATTAAGTGGCTTCTGAAGTTGTCCCCATAAACAAATGCTGACCTTGCACATATATTACATGTATAGCTCTGTCACAGTGCCTCAGCACTTTTTGTTTTTCTCCACTAGCAGTTTAGAGAAGATTTGTCTTTGGGATCACCACCATCTGTCTCACTTTAGGGTTAAGAGGTCTCAGTGGAATAAGATACTGGATGTCAATTTTATTTCAGAAAAACGTTCATATTACGTTTAGACAACTAGGACTTCTAAGCTGCCATAGCACAGCATTAATACTGTAAAAAACCCAAACTAAGGAGACAGGAGATGTGCAAATCCAAAAGTCTGAGCTATTTTATCCTTGTGACACATGCAAATCGTTCTCTGTGCTACTTACAAGCGCCTACAGTGAGGTGTGATCTGATGTGATGTCCATTGCTACAACTTGAATCATTTACTTGTTAAATGATACAGATTGTTTAATATGTGAAGACAAGATATGGTATGCTGTTTTTGTACAGTGGGGTTGATTATGTTAAAATCCATATAACTTTTCAGCCTCATCATGCAACACATAAGTGGACTGAACTCTATGGCTTTAAAGGTTCTTGGAAGATAACCATTAAACTTTCACTTTCAGCTTTATTTTACAATTGAAACACAGTTTCATATTGAAAATAAATATCCTTTTTCTTGGTAGAAAGAGAGAGTTCAGGCATTATATTTCCATCCATTGTAGGTCTTTATCCTTCATTCATATTTGCAGTAGTGCTTGAGTGCCTCTGGCAGCTCCAGCCAGTCAATGGCCATCCTGTGGACGATGTGCTTCTGGATGGCCTTCCTACACAATGTCTGCAAGGATGAGACTGGAGCAGAGAAGAGAGAACAAATAGACTGTGGATTAGCAAAATGGAGGTAATAAAGAGAAATAATTTGAAAAATGTGCATTAATGTGCATTAAAAGCATGGATGGCCTGATGAGCCATCATATTGGCCCATAGGCCCATGAACCAGAGCCCCTGTATGAAGTGAGAGTGAATACTTCTATCTGGAAAGTCAATTATGTGGCCACAAAATGACTGTAAAGAGACACAAAGCAACTGAAAGGAGACACAGAAGAACCACAAAGTGAGGCAAAGCAACTAGGGCCTACAAAGACACACAACAAGGAGACTCCAATCAATTACGGAGACACAAGATGTCCTCAATGAGACACAAAGCAACCATAAAGAGACACAAAGCAACCCCATAGAGACTCAACACAACCAACAAGACATGCAAAGCTACACAATAGGGAACAAAAGACGATTTCAAAGACACTGAGAACAACTACAAACATAATCTCTCAGTGTTTTTATCATTTGTTCTCATTTAGTGTCTCTTTCTGTAACAGACTGTGACATGTCTGTACCCAGGGGCTCATTGTCTCATAATCCATCCATGATTATAAGAATCACTGTGACACTCACATCCATACTCCACCTGGACAATTCTGACACACTTAGTAGCAGCAAAGACGTCCACCACTGCGTAGAGAGGCTGGATGGTGGGGATCCCCTTTGCAGAAGCTCCCATGTCCTCACCATTGATGATGATATGCATATCAGCCAGGTCTCTTCCTTTAGGCACATACAGTACTCCTATCCTGCTGCGTCTGGCTGTGGGAGGAAGTGCGTTGGTCTTGTACAAGTCATCCAAAATGTGGCTGTAACGTCCCGGCCGGCTCCTGCCGACGAGCTTGTCTTTGGGGATCCGAACATTCTCAATGTACAAGTGAGAGTCAGTGAAGAAAGTCTTTGGATTCACGTTGTTTCCTCCTCCGCCTCCATCTACAGCTCTATCTTCAACTCCCCCCCCCCCGAGCCTCCGACCACCAGCCAGTCCTTCCTCGCCTGGCTCCTGGACCTCAGGATCCTCTACAATCTTGTTGTGGTTGCGAGTGATAGCAAAGATCCAGCTGTCTCCAAGGTCTGTAAGGTCCGGGATGGAATATTCAGGTACCACTTCTAAGTCCAAGGGATTCCTGGCAGTCAGGCCGATCCGGAGGTGGCCACACCAGCCCAGCTCCTTGTCCTCGATCTCTATGAGAAAGATCTCCCCAGGCTTCAGAGGGTGTCTGCTGAAACACACCCCATTGGCAAAGCTCTCCACCCGCGTGGCCTGGGTTCCTGAGTGGTCCAGTCTGACGTTGATACCATGGATGGGGTGGAATTCCATAAATTGGTCAGGAAATGGCTCCATTTTCCGGTGTGCTTCCACCAAGTCAAATTTTCACTCTGGTGTAGAGAAAAGAAATGACAATGAACAAGAAATTACCAGTTAGATAGCTGTGAAAAAAACAAACACATAGTGTCATACTTACAAACACTTTCCGATCAAACAGTCTTGCAGTGGGGTTTCTGACTTAGTGGCCAACATGTGGTCATTGTAGAGACACAACAACTTGCAAAGACACGACAAAGGCCCTGCTCTGCCTATCTGTGAGCCACTCAGGGAAGCTTCTGGTAGGGGGCTATTTTTGACCGGCTGCACATGTCAACAGATGGCAAGGTATCTGTGTGTGTGTGTGCGTGTGTGTGTGTGTGTGTGTGAGAGAGAGATAGAGGGGGGGGGAGGGGGGCCAACATGCTCTTGCTTGCAGTTAGTGGGAGAATCAAAGCCCCCTGAGCCCCCGCACCCATGTACTGAAGTAATAGCTGAGTAATTATCATAATACCATATGCCAGGGAGATATGTAAAACAGCAGGCCTTTCATAGCTGTATTCTAAATATAGTCCATGCAAATGCAGTCTGGATTTCATTCTTATGTAACGCAATTAAAGTAATATACCGGGACATATATGTCCATAGAGATATATTATGATAATGGAATTGCAGCATAATAATGTGACAAAGAATTATATTCAAAAAGCCAAACGAGTAAAGGTTCCTGCACACTGTGGCACTTACTGCTGATTAACAGTAGCTCATATCACTTCACTTTAAAGGTAGCAGGTATTTTTATCAGATCATAGTAATTATAAATAAATTAGGAGCTAATTCATACCTGCCAGTGCTTTTATCAGTTATAACAAGTGTCAGTCAAGTGTGGCTCAAGGTCTTATCTAATGTGCCTCAGCATATTGTAACGTTTTTATTATGATGATTTTGCATACATATTTCTTGCATACTGAGAAAATACCTATCTGTCCCCCCACATATTCAGAGAGTTTCTTCTCCTCTGCTCCTGGCTCTTGTGCCTCCTCTGCTGCTCCTTTTTGGCTTCAGCTGGTTTCAGTTCAGGTCTTGTGATGGGGAGCTCCTCGACCTTCATCACCTCTTTCCAGCGAAGCCTTTCTTTCCACACCTGCTCCTCTTTTTCTTTCTCCTCCTCCTCTCTTTGTTTCTGCCTTGGCAGTCTCTCCCTTTCCTCATGTCTTTCCTCCTCCAGAGCGATTCTTCTCCACCTCTCCATCTCCATGTCTCTCAACTCTTTGAACATTTTTTTTTCTTCTCTCCTCTGGGGTCAGTTTCCTGACTTTCTCCAGGTCACTCTCTAGATGTTCTAGTTGTCTTGCCATCATTTTCTTCTCAGTGTTATCCACGTTGCTGTGCTGGTGGTCTGCTGTGCTCTCTAGGGCTCTCGGTGAAGAAATGCCACCAGAACTCTCAATAAACAAGTTGACTTATGAAGGTGACTTATGATGACTTGAATTATGAGACAATTCCATCAGGTATTACACACATTCCACAATTCACCAGGACACGTCTGTCTCTAGACAGATCAGTGTGTCAGTGCAGATCTCCACTAAGGAAACGTGTGGAAATGCTTCAGCCACTGTAAAAGCTGTTTTACAAAGTGCTCCATTGATTTAGTATTGCAATTCAGTAAAGTCCATGGACCTGAGACAAGTCAAAGCAGAAGGCCAAGATTATCAATTTATAATAAAATAAGAATAAGAGAGGTTGAAATGATTAAACTCTACATTTGCTGTATGCATGACTGTTATATTATCAGTCATGCATCCAGCCAGCCAGGCTCTTCAACAACACCTCCTCCAGTCACTGATGGATGGGGGGTAATTGTCTCTCCCCCCAGCTGGATCCTGCACACCTCTCTGTCCTGTTCTTCATACTGTCATTTCTAGGGCTTCCTCTGTGTTTTATGTAGGCCAAGATGGAGGGAGGGGAAGAGAGAAGGAAAGAGGAGAAAATCATTCCATAGTCCTTTCTTTCGTTCTTTCTTTCTTCATTGTCATTCAAATACTTAAGCTCCATGCTTATGGACAAATTAATAAAGGAAATATGGAAAAACTTTTTTTTTTTCATCTGCTGACCATGGTGCAGGTCCGTGATGTCTGAGCACTTAATTATAAGGTGAGAGCTTCACCTTTGCATGGATGCTCATCAGAATAGAAAATAAAATAACTTATCCCTCTGGCTGAACTTAAACTGTCACCTTGTTTTGTACAATTAGACAACATTTACACTCTACGCACATTTTGGTGTGAATGTGGGTGAATTTGTGTGTGCATCTGTTGGGGCTGCAGAACTCTTAATCTGGATTATCAAACAGCGCGGCCATGCTTTTCATAATCAGTTTGGTGAGCTGTGATTCTCGGCAGCGCATGACACATCTGGATGCAGGCAGGCGGTTAAGGGGAGGTGTGTGTGTGTGACTGAGCGCGCGAGAGAGAGACCGAGAGAGAGCGCGTCCAGACCACTCAATCGGCGGTCCTGGCGCGCACAGACGGAGAAGGAACCATCAGAAGACAACACTGACCAGCGGGCTTAGTCTCATGCCCATGCACAGAATCATTTTTCGGGTAAGTTAACAGCAATCATCTCCATTTCTGCCTTTTTTTTTTTTTTTTTTTTTTGCAAAGCAGTAGCGGTGCTGCAGACATTTGCAATGCACCGCTGTAACATGTCACACTTGTTTTCTGGACGTGAATCAATCAGTAAGAAGAAAGTGTTGAACTGAATTTTAATGACTTACTGTTGTCACTACACAAGTTAGGAATCACATGCGGTATTGTGTGCATTTGTATTTTTCATTGTATGACCCCACTGTTTTGAAAGGTGTAACAGGAACTGGTGCTGAATGTCTGTCTGGACTTTTCTCCAGTTTACCCATCATACATTTTGGTGTAACTACATGGCTTCCACTAATAATCACTTTCATCGATTTGTCTGTCAGAAAGTTGTCCATCATATTTTTTTTTCCTAGAGCCCAATGTGACATCGTTAAGTTGCTTGTTTTAGTCAACCACCAGTCCAAAACTCAAAGATATTCATTTCACCATCCCATATAATAAAAAAGAAGCAAATGACGTACAGTTATTCATTAAGAAATGGGTGAACAGGTGACGGATTTATTTTACAGCTCACTCATCTTGTAACTACGTTATAATTACTGTGAAAAAAGGGTTGCATTTGATTTTTATCGCATCTATCATCAAACTGATCAAACCAGAAGCACCTGCATCTGATTCTCTGCTCATTTATTCAGAATGTTCCTTTAATTTGTTACCCATATGTAGATGACCTTAAACACAGGAATAAGAGCACTGATCCAGCAGGGGGACTCTGAAGGATTGTGGTGTTACTAATAACTGCAATCAACACTGGGTCACAGAGATGAGCTAGCATGGAAACACACTCCACCAAATGTTGGTTTAGCCCATAATCCGACTGTGTGATTTGTCAGATTTCACAGTAAAATCCTGCATTAATGTTAATCTGAGATTGTTACTGTTCGTGTCTGATCAGATGGTGGCACACAAACACAGAAACTCCTACACATACACACACACACACACTCAGTGAGTCACTGACATGCTGTTAGGTTGATACCTCCACTGATTGAGAATGTAAAGGATTGATCAGACACTTTGCAGCGCACTCAGAACAGATGCTTGCCGCGTTTCATGCCACAGTTGTCACATGATCGCTCTGTTTTTCACACGCAGCTTTATGGGGACACTTAGCAGCTCTCTTATGTCTGTTTTACAGGAGCTTATCATCGGGCATCACATTGCTGCTGGTTTAGGAACCTGAAATGACTTGTTGACCCTGCAAACAGAAGCTCGAAAAGGTGACTGGCTCTTCAAGTCCTCAAAAAAAATCATGCAGATATAAGTGAACAAATACAGCAACATCTGGAGTCCATATTCTACACTTTCTAAACTAACCTGTAAGTGTTTCACACTTAGCTTGGACAAAACATTGTAGTTTTAGCCTTTCTAATGAGTGTCTGAGTGCATGCGTGTGTGTTTTCTCACACCTTGCAAATTCGTGGTCACGTTTCCCACCCTGAGAAAAGCTATGCGGAAGGTCTAATTCCAGCTGGCTGCATGTGTGTCTGTGAGGTTTATCTCCCCACCGTCCATTTTGGGCGAGAGCAGATTAGTCAGAATCCACCAGCTGCTGTGGAATTGGTTGAAATTGTGCCACACAGCGCTGTAATACAGTTACGTAAATCTGACCAGTCAGAGGTAGGGTTTAACTGCCGTAAAGAGCAGGGCACTTGACCCAGAGAGATAGCGAGTAAAAAAGGGTCTCCACTGGGCCTTTGTGCTGTTTCCCAGCTTGTGTCCAGTGACGCAGAGCTGCTCCTTTCTGGTTTGATAGTATAATTTTGATAGTATAATATTGACAAGTCTGTAGGTGGTGGCTGTATAATGTGTTATGTGGAAACACGCAATGCTGTTGACACATTGGTGGGGGGGCGGCGCATCTTTGAACTCCCTTCACTATTCATCTCAGGGTTACGTAAGAAACTCTTTAAGCAGCTCGAGAAGACATCAGACATCAGAGTTTGGGATCTTATGTCTGACAGTTGGCTCCTGAGACTGGAAGAAACTAGTTTCTCCAACCAGTCAGTGTGTGTGGTAACACCTTATTTTTTCATGAAAACATTAGGTATTTGTTTAGAGAGTACAATTTTGACAAAGCCAAAAATATCCTCTACTTATTTAATACAGAAAGGCTGCATCTTTCAAATGATGCTTTTTCATTTCACATTCATATGCTCAGGAAGTCCCTGCATATTAAGGGAATGAATTCTGCACAGACATCCAATCAGACCCCAAAAGACATTAGATCCGAGCCTGAGCTGCCCTAGTTTGTGCAACATTTGGGGGAGAAAGTCTGTCTTGTCTATTTTTGCATGCTTCTAAAACTCATGCAGTATGTGGAGCGACTGCTATGGGAGAGGAGGTGCTTACTTGGCTCTGATTCAGATTCACTAGTCCTCAGATTAATGTAGAATTCCACAACTCTTCAGAGATAAGCTACATGACATTCACACATTAATGCGTAGTTGGCACGGGTAAGCAGTTTCTGTGTAAATGATGCACAGGCACAGAAAAGATGTCCTTCCTTTCTCTCTGTGTGACTCATTCCCAGACTGCTTTTATTTGTTCTGCCCCCGAGGCTTAATAATGTAGCTGACCATGTTCTTTATTTATTCTCTTTCAGTGACTTGTAGGTGCCTTGGCTGTGCGATGTAAAGTAAAGAAATGGCAGAGAGTGGAAGTAATGGGGAAAGAAGAAGCGAGGATAAAGAAAGAGGAGGTGGCAGACCTCTCCAGGAGCTGCACAAACAATCCCCAATTGGTGCCCCCTCCTTTGGGAGCAAAAGGCATCTCCCCCGGGGGATTGTGATCCAGCTGACTGGGACAGAGGGAGAGTGGGACAGCCTTGATGAAAGTGAGCTCATCTTCTCCCTTGATCACGATGAGGACTACCCCTCTATATCTCTTTCTAAGGAGAAGCAGCTCTCTGTTGAGGATGACAGAGGACTGCAGTCCCAAGCTTTCCACGTCCCTCTTTCTCCTTCTTCGCCTGGCTCTCTGGGGAACTTCTCCGCCTCTGGCCCCAGTTTCCTCTCCCCAGGCCCGTCCTCACCGACCCACCGACCCCTTGCAAGCCTTGTCAAGTCTCTCTCCACAGAGCTGGAGCTGAAAGAAGGCTCCACCCTAAGACCCAAGCCCCTCCTCAGCCTCGTAAAGTCGATTTCCACAGAGATCTCCCGCTCAGAGCCCGAGGTGTCGCAGTCAAAATCAGATTCCCGTCTCAACCTCCACCTGTGGAAGCAGCTGACCCAACCAAAAACCCGCAGCAATGGCGACTCCCGTACTGCGCCCCCTTCTCCTAGCTTGCTCTCACCCAGCGGAGAGGGTCTGAAAGGGGGCTTTTTCAAAATGGAGCTGGAGGACACCAAGAGGAAGCTCTCAGAGGCCGTACACGAACCTCTGAGCAGCATGTTCAGTAAGATCATGCGAGAGGAGAGCGCAGGCAGCCCCAAACACCAGTGTAGGACCCAGGGGGCTCACCAGGTCAGCTCCAGAGGTTTGGGACGGGAAGGCAGCACAGACACGGTCCTTTTGGAGTCTCCCGTGAGGAACGCTAGAAAAACAGATGCTGATGTTTTGCCTGTGTTTGACTGGCCTTCTGTTAGACATCTCGGGAGAATTCACTGCAGCCCCTGTCCTGTGCATCACAACAGACAACTTAACAGGGATGAGGAGCTGGAAATATGCACAGATGGTGATATGATGCAAGTATTTGCCATTGAGACATACAGGCAGGCGAGGAGACCGTCTTCTGGTTCCCAGGTCCTTGCTGAACCCTTGGCTGAGACCCCACCTCTTCTTCAGCCCCCTCATCCTCTGCCACGCATGAGTTTATTCTGTGTGGCAGTGCTGTCTTATGGCTATTTCATCCTACCTCTTAGTCCATATTTCTCTGGCCTGGCTCTGGGATTAGCACTGGGGTTCTTGCTAGGACTTTTGCTCATTAGAATGGGTTCCTCCAGGTCTCGCTGCCCAGCCCCCACCGATAGACCAGCACAGACCTTGCTGGGAGAGCTGATTCTGACAGGTGGCACTGTTAACACTGAGCCTGACATCCTCAAGGTAAATGGATGAGGCATTAAGGAGGTAGTTGTCACATGGTTTTCACCTTACTTTCAGCATCTCGGTCTCACTCCAATACTCACACATTTCTCAACATGTCCTGTATAAATAACACGTGAGACAGAACTTACAGTTGAATCATAAACAATCATCCCACTTTCACAATTACGTTTCTTTGTTCCACCCAACACTTGTGTCTCTTGGAGGAATAGTTTGGCAATTTGGGAAACAATTTTGCAGATGACTTGCCAGGCAACCTCAAGAGACTCCAGAACGATTCTGCTAACAGCTAAGTCTAAACAGTCCGCCTCATTACTCCCTGTAAGATGGCAAATTGCTTTTTTACATTTTGGCTTTTTCTGCTAATTGAAGAAACAAGATATGTGTAACGTGTTGACCAAAAAACAAAAAATAAATTCTCAATTCCACCAGTGCTGCTAATTCTCCATTAAACTATAACAGACGACACAATACAATAATGTTATTAAAATAGCAACAGTCAAACCTCAAATGAGCAAAACCAGAATGTATTAATTTTAGGTGACAGTTTTAGATTAAGTTTGTTTCCTTTGCACTTTGCTGAATTTTACTTTTATCCGTACACCAACTTTTCTACCTCATTATTTTATCTTTTTTTTTTATTTAGAGCATTTCAATTCTGTTTTTTATGTGCAAATTAAAAATGGGCACAAATAGAGGTAGATAGAAAAGCACTGAAATGGCCAGTGTGGGATTGAGATCAATCCCACACTGACCATTTCAAGTGAAAACAATTCATCAGAAAACCAACATGATGAAAGTGACTGATTTCTGAATGCAATTTACAGTGCACATTTAAAAGCTACACGGGTACTTGTGATTAGTTTTTAACAGAGCTAATAGTTCTAAAACAAACCAGTGTCAAGTTGGCGAGTCACTTCAGCAACTCTGCTGACCTGTTCCTTCACAGATTAAAGGTTCAGAAAGTGCAACCACATAAAGTTCCCAGAATGCAATTAAAAGCTTCGATAATAAAAACTGCTGGAGATGCAGTGGTAATTACCGTTCTCCTCCTGGTTGAGCTTGACACAGGGCAGCTGGAGAGTACAGCTACCACCCAGACACTTTCAGTTCCAGAGGCAATTAGTGGGGGATACAGGCAGAAGGGAGCTGTAATTTGTCAGGGGCCAAGACAGCCGAGTGGGGTGGACAGTGGCGGTGATGGTTGGAAATGGGGGAGTTTCACTGTCTCAGTGTTGAGCTAATTGCCTCGTTTGGTCGTTAGCAGTTTGGTTTCAGTCTGTGGCTTGTTAAGATGTGAAAGTCAGAGCTGCTAAGTTTGCAAGTTTTTTTTTTTCAGATGTCGTCTGGTCTGGTAATCAGATGGCAGAATCACAGCAGTTAGGGTGTTTGATTGCAGGCACACCTCTGAGATGAGGCCGGGGGCTGACTCCCTTATTAATGAAGTGCAAATAAAGTGTCGGTTTACTGAATATGTTGTGTGTAGTACTTTTTTTTAGCAGCTAACTGGAGCATTAAGAGGAGCATCAAGGATTGTATGACAGCTGTATGTAAATCCAAATGAACACTTCAGCATATATTTCAGATTAAAGAGTAAAGTTTCATTCTAAAGCTTTGTATAAAGACCAGAAACAAGGAGAAACAGCTAGTAATTTTAAATAGCAATAATTTCTTAGCCATTAGAGAAAAGTTGTTTGCATTTGAGGCTCGGAGATCGAGATGTTCTACAATGATTTGATCGTTGAATATAGCGTTCATGTCATATTTGAATTACTGTGATTACAGGTAATTCACAACAGCATTCAAGGCGTAATTACGTCACTTGTCTTTTTCCAAAAGCTGCATTAAATCTGATATCACACTTACAACTTACAACATCATGTCAATGTAATTAAACCCACATTTAATGTATATGGTGTCATACTGTCAGTGCACATTATTTTTAACTCACACAGCAACCTCTGTAATCACACAGCAGCCATGAGTTGTCTTTCACGTGGGAATCTTTCCTGTCTCTACCAACTATCCCATGTGACGTGATCACGGCATATCCTGAATCCTTGCCATCTGTAACCTGCAGCCTATAATTGGCTGACTTTGTTCACAGCAGTATAAAGTCTGGAGAGACCTGGCAAGCCAAATCCAGGGCACAATGTCCCCTTGGCATCTTTGTTATGTTCCATACATATTGTCCAGTACTGACTGATTGTTATGGATGACTGCTCCTCTGAAGCCTCAGCTCACAGACTCATCTGCTATGCTGCATTTATTTCACAACTCAATTGTCCATGTTACAAATCAATTGTGTTGAATACCACAAAGGTGAATTTACCATGTTTGTTAGTTTGGATTTACCTCTTTGGATAGGAAAAGCACACATTAACAATCACATTTACTTTTTGCTCTTTACTTCAGTTTTAGACTGATTACAAACATCATAGTGTGATTTTCAAGATTGAACAATTCCAGATCATCTGTTTACTACTCACCTGAAACTGTGCTCATTTAAATCACCACTTACCCTCTCTGTTTCCAGGGGTGGATGAACGAGATACATGATTACGACCCAGAAACCTACCATCCAGCTCTGACTCACTCCGTGTTTGCCACCCTGGAGGGGTCCTGTCTCCGTCTGGATTCCCCGCGTACCAACATCAACCGCAGGGCCACATACGACGAAAGAGTCCACGAGGCCACCTTTGTCAAGTCACGCTGCTTTCATCTCGCAAAGAGCAAAGTATGAAGACTACTTAAGTAACTGTGTGAAGGGAATATTACTACTGTATCTGAGGCTGTTCTATTTTTTAATGCTATATTGAAAGGAAAGTGAAGACCTCATACATTTAGGTAAATCTCTGCCACTGTTCCCCCAAGGTATTCCTGCTGCCATCTGTGCTGGCACGGAAGAGGGTGTGGAACCCAAAGTATCCCATCTGCATCCAACTGGCCAGGGGAGGAAACTCCCAGGAGGGTGAGGGAGGAAGGTCTGAGGGGAGTCGGGGAGAGGAACCAGGAGCTGAACCAACAAGTCCAAAACAAAATTCTTCTAAGACCATCCCTGACCTGCCCAGCACTCTTTACCTCTTCGGCCGCACAGGACGAGAGAAAGAAGAGTGGTTTCGTCATTTCCTGTTTGCATCCATGGATACAGAGAGGGAAAAGGAGAGGGACAGACAGAGGCCTGGCAGATGTGTGTCCAGATCGGGTATGATTAACGTTAATAATGCATTAGAGAAGAGAAGGCTTCTAGATAAGGCATCTATACAAATGCTATGTATGTGTGGATTATGGATTACATGCTCCAATTCTTTGCATTTCAAAGCCAATCCCTTTCGAGGGAACACACAGATCTCACAGGACAATGGCATCAGGAAAAAACGTGACAGTGTTTTGAAGAAAACTACTGAGTGGGAAGAACACATCTTTTTTTTCTTTTTTTTTTCTGATGCAAATTTGTCATTTGATGTGATCCACTTTTTTTTTTTACATACTTTTTAATGCATTAGTTCAAGGCATTAGATAAAAAAAACAACTGCTCTGTTGGACTCTTGGGAAAGGATGGTGAGTTATGAAGGATAAGAGGCTTTAATTTAGTGTTTTGAAAAGTCGGTTTGGGAAATCCACTTTTTTTTTTTTTTTGCAGTTAGATGAGAAGATTCATACGACTCTAATGTTTGGGCCTTATGTTTTAAGCTGAATCCAGCAGCTGGTGCAGACTGCTACAGCCTACACGGTGAGGCTCATTTGACCAATGAGGGTAACCAAAGGCTCTGAATGGCTAATTTTCAGTGGCGTCTGAAAATTAGCCTGTGAAGCATACGGACATATTTAGCAAACAGATATGTGACTTTTTGTTTAACTCTCAGGAAGAAAGTGAATAAGCCTGAATAAACAGAATATTTTTCCATTGTAACCTGATAAATTAGTATATCTTCCTGCTTTCTAAAATCATGGCAGTTACGTTTTCTGTGAATGATTATTGATTTCCAAAGCACTGAGGATAAAAAGAATATGACAACAGACCATGAATGTTACATAAACCAACCAGGTAAATGTTTCCTGGATTATTCAGGCGATCCAGCTCTGGCACAGGGCGTTTGTAATATCCCAAGCAGCAAAGGCTCCAGTAGAGTGGGCAGCAGTGACGATGATGCCCCCTGCACACCTCCAGTCCCCTGCATCCCTGCAGCTCATGTCGGTCAGACCTCCAGTAGCACCAGGGGCCTTTCACTGCTAGACTACACAAGCTACATGGCTCGTCTCCTGGGTGCAGAGGAGATGAGCCCCCTTTCCAGCCCTGGGGCGGGCAGCACAGAGACAAGCCCCACCATGAAAGGAAACGTAAGTCATGCTTGCAGATAAAATTGAAAAGTGAAGCAACTTAAATGAAACTGCAGGTGCATTCCAGTTTACATCTCTCTAAAGTATCATGTAGACAGAGGTGTAGTACATTAGCATTGACCAGTGAGTACAAAATAACATTAGTCATCTATAACATGTTATAAAGGCAACACGTTTGTGTTGTTACACTCGAAAATATTCAACTGTCTAAAACGTCCTAAACCTGCAGCTTTCTTTCTTGTCCTTGCTCAGCCCTGACTCAGGTGTCTTTTTCTACAGTGTACCTGTGATCTGGCAGAGTACCCTGGGAAGAGCCAGACTACGTGGGCTAACGCTCTGATTGGTCGGATCTTCTGGGACTTCCTGCGAGAGAAGCACTGGGCCGACGCTGTTTCCCACAAGATCCAGAAGAAGCTCAGCAAAATCAGGGTGCGAGCAGTTTTATTTAAAGTTACTGTGGCAATTTAAAGTCATAGAAAAGGTTAACAATAAATATTATGTTTTTTATGTCATGGCATGTTCCCTGCAGCTGCCTTACTTTATGAATGAGCTGACTCTGACTGAGTTGGATATGGGCTGCTCTATGCCACATATCACTGCTACCTCCAGACCAGAGGTTAACCACAGGGGTGAGTACAATAACACACACACGCACAGTAACAGCAAGAGATGAGTGAGAAGATTACCTGTTGCTCATGTGATTACAGCTGAGTACTGCAGAGCATCAGATCAGACGTTGTTATCCTGTTGTAATCTCACAGAGCAAAAGAGCCATTACGCCATGGAGTTCAACATTTAGAGCGTATCGGCTTGTGCGTGTGAGTGCGAATGTGTGTTTGTTTTAATATCAGTCGGTCTGGCAGTCAACACTCCTAATGACAGGGGAAGTTTAAGTGTGTCAGTCCCTGTTTCTCCCGCCCACTTAGCTGTTACACAACCGCCCATCAACAAATTATCCTGTTTTCAGCTTCTCTCTGTTTTTCCCGCTCAGTGCACGTGTCAGAGGGGGATTTATAATCTGGCATAATTTATTATAAATTTAATTTCAAGGCTTGATAATCACAGTGAAAGCTGTTTAATCTGCCTACTGAGCAGTGTGTGTCCAGATTAGGCTGTGTTCATGGGCTTTGTCTTAGTTTGGCTGGTGTGGCGTTGACCTCTGTGTGGCGCCCTCTGCAGGCCTGTGGGTGGAGCTGCAGCTGGTCTACACCGGTGCCCTGCAGATGACCTTGCAGACCAAGTTCAACTTGTCCAAGCTGGGCAAAGAGGGCGGCCAGGACACAGACTGCACAACTGAAACTGGCAGCCCACGGTTAGTACTATACACAGTGTGCAAGTTTGTTTGAGAAGTAGTTTATGGACACAATAACCCGATGGGATTCTCTGTTTCCAGCTAATCTAATTAATCAAATTAAAAAAAAAAAAAAAAAAAAAACCACAATGCACCTCAATAGCATCTTTAGTTAGCTCTTCCCTGCCTGATAGTGCCATCAGGGGAATTATCTCTTTAGAAAGAAACGCCATCAGACATTATGCATAATCTGTGAAGTGCCCTCTCAGTCTCTATTGTCTGTAAGATATGTTTCATTACATTGCCCAGCTCAAGTAGTATGAGTGATATCAGAAATCACAGTAAGCCCTTCATTCCTATAGCACACACTAACGGCAGACACACACAAATACACACCTGCACAGCTCTCTTTCTATCCCCCTGATCCCTTTTGTCTTTGATCTACAGAGCAGAACCTCACATTACATTGATTAGCATGGAGCTGCCTGTCATAGACCGACGGTGGCAGGGATTAAAGTCCAGGCAACGCTTTAGGGTCTTTACAGCAATTTCAGGATTTGTTCATATACTTGTATCTGTCCATGTGTCCATGGAGGTATCTGTTAGGGTTTCAACATCCAATGTTACATTTAGCTTTTTTTAGTCCCAAAGAATGATGAAAATTCAGTGCATCTGCACCAGGATGGAAATGCCTCTGAAACAGAAGAGCTGAAGCTTCCATCTTCACCTCCATGTCCTTTCACCTGCCTAACGTGTCCACTCCTAACTTGTCTGCCTGTGTGTCCTCCCAGCTGCAGGCCCGTCCTCAGTGTGTTGGCGGACAGTGATGAGGAGTCGTCCAGCGCCGGGTCATCTGATGAGGAGGAGCTTCTCCTCTCTGAGCCCCAGGGGCCAGTGGGGGAGAAGGGATCCACACCTATGGCTGAAGGGTAAACGCTAATATAAAATAACAGAGTAATATCAAACAAAAATTCTGCCTATGTGTTTCCTAAATACAAATGCCTATACAGAGAACGAAGATGAAAGAAGAATGTTTTAGGTTACATTAATTAAAGAATATCACAAATGTACTATTAACTGCTACCTTTGAGTGATAAGTCAAATCACATTTGCATAAACAGTTTCGTCAAAAAGGAGAAAGTGCAGCTTTCATCACCGCAAAGTGTTACTTCTGCCCGTCTGTGTTGTGACTGCTCGCTTTTTTTTAAAGCAGAAAATAAACAGGGCTGACATCACGCTCCAGATGGCAGTCTCTTTCATTTACATTTCACCCTCTCATCCCTCCTCAAATTTAGACTTTCGCATCTGAGTACTAAATCTACTAACAAACGCAGGATCATACTAACACTCTCCTTTTCCTCTCCTCTAATCTTCTTCTACAGGACAGCGGGTGGCAGGACCGGGAGGAAGATTTTGAGATTTGTGGACAAAATTGCTAAATCCAAGTATTTCCAGAAGGCGACAGAGAACGAGTTCATTAAAAAGAAGTTTGAGGAGATGTCCAACACACCCCTGCTGCTCACTGTGGAGGTTCGGGAGCTGTCAGGGACTCTGGTCGTCAACATCCCACCACCCCCTACTGACAGGATATGGTATGAACAAAATGCCTGGGCATAAGCACATGGAAGCAAAAGCTGCTTAATGCAAATGTATTGAGGCAGGGCCAGGCCTTCAGTATGAGATTGCATACAAATGCACATGAACACAAACCCTTCAAAAACGTGTTAGATTATGCAAAATATAAGAAGTGTTTCAGTTTTATAATCAGTTGCTGTATAACTGATCCAAAGGCCAGATGAAAGACTACAGGGGATGGAGCTTTTACCGTCAGTGGTAAAACCAAGCCAAGGAAATGAAAACATACTTTTACACTGTATGTATATGTTTTTTAAACTTTATTTTTATTGCACCACGTTAATACACAACAAAACATATCACGAACATAGGGGATGGTCTTTTATACATGTAGAAATTAAGTAATAAAATAAATGAAAGAAAAACACTGAAGTGCTTTTACTATCCATGACACATATGGCATATAACAGGAGTCTGTAATCTTTTTTTTTTTTTCATTTGAAGAAAAAGTATTTTACATTATTGTCTGGACAGTTCTGAGGAAGAATAAAAAGTGCCAAATTTACAAATGTTTTATTAACATTTTTCATGCAATGTAGTTTAGTAGTTAAGTCGGATCAATCTTTATTCTTTTATCTTTGTCAAGTTTCTCTAGATTGTAAAGTAGTTTTCACATATTCTCTCACTTGTTTTTCTGAAGATACTGAAAGTAAAACTATGTTGTTGCGTTGGTGGATCCGGATATAGACATTAAAGTGTCTTCTTTATTCTGAAGCACCTGTACTGCATGTCATAAATGCCCTGAAACAATGCTCTTTCAAACATGCTTCATGTCATGCTGTTTATCAGCAGCCTGCTGTGTTTTGACTTTCTGTGGTGTGACTCACTTTTCACACTTCTCCTGCCAAAGGAATATTTATTTTATTTTACCAATCCATTTTAGTTGAGCCTGTTTTAAACACTGAGGCAACATGAGACTGAAATGTGGCTCATTGCAGTCACAATACAGATGATAATGTTTGATAAAAAAAAATGTTGCCATCTCCTCTGTAGGTACAGCTTCTGTGTGCCACCCAAGCTGGATCTGCATGTCCGTCCCAAACTGGGGGAGAGGGAGGTGACTTTCTGCCATGTAACCGAGTGGATTGAGAGGAAACTGCAGGATGAGTTCCAAGTAAAAAAAGAAAAAGCAGGTAGAATGTTTCCTTCTTCCTCTCAGCAACACAAGATGCCTCACAATCATGTTTTTATTTCCTCTCCAGAAAGTGTTTGTGCTGCCAAACATGGACGACATCTACTTGCCCCTGATGCACTCTGGCATGGAGCACCCTCAAGCCTCCCAGCATCTGTCCCCTCAGTCCCAACGCTCCCAAAGCTCCTCCACAGAGTCTATAGAGAGGATCCCACCTGAGATCTCCGGGGCAGAGTCTGACTAGGCGACGATCAAAGGAGATCTGAGGCTGCAAAATGGTTTAATTACATTATATATTCATAGTGAGAAGAGGAGGAATCAACAAACAGAATGTAAAGCTGTATTTGCCACTTGACTTCGGTAGCACTTAAACAGACTTACAGACCCTTGTGTTTATAACTGAGCCAGGAGTTTGTAAAGATCTGACATTTAGCGCTGTAGGTGTAGCTGGGGTTTGTTTGTACCATCTAAAGAAAATCATTTAATGATATGGTATAGTCAGAGCGATAGAATACTGTACATTACATAATGACAAACGACTACAAGTGATACCTTTTACCAGTGTTTACATGTGAATGAACCCAGTGAGATCATTTGCTGCTTTGATGTTTACAACTGTCACTTTGGATATAAGACGATGCACATTATTAAATTAAAGTTTGAAAAACACTCGTCAGTCCTGTTCTCCCAGGCCACAGTCACACACAGAGCATGGATAAGACTCTCATTCATGTGCAGCCCTTTCATGGATTTCCCTCTCCTTTTCAATGTCCGAAAAACACAAAGACAAAATACTGATGTAAATTTAACTAAGTATTAATAATGTAAACATCATTAATGCACCAGGGGTAACTTTAGCAAGTGCTTGAGCTGGCCCTAAAACTGAAAAGCTCCTGGAAGAGAACATTAAATAAGGTTTTGGCCGGCCAGGATTAGTTTCAGCACACTTAAACAGCACATAATTACAAAGAACAAACACAAAAATCCACGACACAAATGTCAAGATGGAGAACAAATTAACTCTTCAGCAAAACGACAACAGGGCATGGTGGGAAAAAAAAGTCTGTGAAAAATGCATGAAATGAAATCACATGTGTGACACTGTGTGGGAGGGTGTGTGTGTGTGTGTGTGTGTGTGTGTGTGTGTGTGTGTGAGTTTGTGCGGGTGTGTACATGTGTGGGTGTGTTCACAAGAATACTGCTGAGTTATGTGCAGTGCGGTTCAGCACACAGGCCCTGGGTCTATGTTTGGAACTGTTATGAGATGTAAATTCTTTGTTGCGGAGAATGCAATTATTCCACAGTGGAAATGATCGACTTCATGAGGTCATTTATGGTAACACGTGCCACATTTACATGTTTACATGGCAGAACTCTGGTATAACCCAGCATGGTCCTTTGACTGTAAATAGATTTTGAAATGGACATAAAGTCACTGTGCTTAAAATGTGGCTAATTGATGGGTGCAGAACAGGAAATGTTGACAGTCATTTCATACATAGGATCTGGTCCAGAGGCCAGTTTAGTTTCAGTAACCCATCCTCACACCTTTCTTGTTTCTTTAGCTTTTCAGGATTTACACAGAAAATTGTTAAAATTACTAATGCGTTTTCTTGATTCAAAGTAGAATCAAGAAGCCTGCTGCTTCAAACCCTCACAAACTCCGTCACCTGAAACTGAATTGTGCAATACATTTACCATTATCAGATCAGCTTCTGCAAGTAAATCACTTTATTATAGTAATAATATAGTATAAGTGATGATTATATCATCTTCCAGTACGTAGAAAAGGAAGACTGAGACTAATGCTGTGTCGAATTTCTTATCAGTAATCACAGTAGCTCTTTGGTTTACTTTAGGAGGGCCAGTCATCAACTCAAAGAAAAGTTTGCCTGCGTTTACAGATAAAGACATGAAACGTGAGATGAATAATTACTCTGAAGTATCCTGCTGATCGGAAAAGAGACCATTAATTACAGTTTTGACACACTTTTTATAACTCTGTTTATGATCACCAGATGAGTTATATGGACATAATGTGTGTGTGTGTGTGTGTGTGTGTGTGTGTGTGTGTGTGTGTGTGTGTGTGTGTGTGTGTGTATCTTTATGAGGAGCACTTTGAGCATAGACCTTATGGAGTGAGGACATTTTGGAGAAACACCCTCAAAAAGCAGTGCGAGGGTTAAGACATTCAGTTGGGGAATACATTATGTCAGTGAGTGTCCTCACAAAGATAGAAGTACAAGTTTGGAAGTGTGTGTGCGTGCGTGTGTGTGCATGTGTGTGTGTGTGTGTGTGTGTGTGTGTGTGTGTGTGTGTGTGTGTGTGTGTGTGTGAGACATTTACAGTAACCAGGAACCTTCAGTAATTGACAGAAGTACCAGTAAAAAGGGTATTTGACACTTAAACACACATAACTGTAAACTGCCATCACTGTTATGTGATACCTTTAATGTCCAGGAACAGAAATGTGTATTTAGTTTTTTGTATTTGTAAGTGAGATTTCTTTGCTATGAAAACAATTAATATGTAAAGCAGCGTTGGAGGTAAAGAAGCAGATGATGGCCACAGAAAAGGAACTTATATTGGTTGTACAGAATGCAAGCAATTCTTTCATCGTGTAAAAAAATAATAATAAAGTCAGCAGTTTATTTGATGATTATGTGATAAAGAGATCATTCATTTGGAATGTCATTTCCCTGAAGGAACTTACATCCAGGAAGAAGATGGCTATTCTTGGTGAGTCTAATTATAGGAGGATCAACACAGCAACAAGACAACAGGCTGGGAATTTAATCTTGATTAGATAAAAGGTGTCAAGCTTCAGTGTTTGGGTTTAGGATTGAAAGTATTTAATCTCACATGAATGGCTTTCAAAAAAAAAAAGAAAGAAAGAAAGAAACTTCAGATGGCCACCATGAGGCTAACTGTTACCCCGACTTAGTCCGTCTCACTTTGGATGAGATTCACTCCCTGTTTTCAGACTAATGTCCCCTCACTAATAATTTTCCCCCATCCCTTAGATGCTGAAAAGTTTAAAGTGTAATGGTTAGTCAAATAGTCTAGGCCTGGACCCAAAAGCAGACAGATGAGTAGTGTTCAAACAGGAGCAAATACAAAAGGAATGGAAGGATAGAGGAGGGATTCCGGAGCAGCGTGGCAGGATCGGCTGTAGTGGCGGTGAGATCGTTTCCTCCCCTTCATGGCACTGTTGCACATGCATGACACATTCAAGTGCAACATGTTTGGTTAAGTGACACACCTTGCTCTCACAAATGTGTCAAAATATAACTAGGTCAACAACTTTTCACATTTCCTGTTCTGCCATTCCTGATCTCCAGTATGATGTAACTGAAACTACCTTGATACATCAGAGTAGATTTCAAGTGATTCTGGATGTGAGGAGAACTGGAAATTCCTTTTCTGTCTGTCTGTCTTTCATTCTTTCATTCATTCTTTCTTTCTTTCTTTCTTTCTTTCTTTTTTCTTACTTTACGTACCAGCATTATTTATATTTATTATGTTACATTGCAGTCTTTTTCTAAAATCAAATTGAAATTAATTCTTTCCCTCATCAGTCTACACTCAATAACCAGTAATGACAACAAAAATTGAATTTCTGAGTGTTCTGCAAATTAATTCAAAAGGTAAAACTGAAATATGACATTGACATAAGTATTCAGACCCTTTGCTGCAGCTCTTGAAATTCAGCTCAGGTGCCTCCATTTCTCTTGATCATCTTTGAGACCTTTCTACACCTTGATTGGAGTCCATCTGTGGCGAATTCAGTTGATTGGAAAGGCACACGTCTGTCTATATAAGGTCTCACAGCTAACACGGCATCTCAGAGCAAACCATGAGGTTGAGGGAGCTGCCTGCACAGCTCAGAGGCGGGACTGTGTTGAGGTACAGATCTGGGGAAGGCTATAAAAAAACATTCTGTTGCATCAAAGGTTCTCAAGAGCACAATGGCCTCTGTAATTCATAAATGGAAGTAGTTTGAAATCAGGACTCTTCCTAGAGCTGGAAGTGAGCAATCTGGGGAGAAGTGCCTTAGTAAAGACAGGTGACCACAAACGTGATGGCCAATGTGGCTGAGCTCCAAAATTCATGTGTGGAGATGCAGGAAACTTCCTGAAGGATAAACATCACTGCAGCACTCCACCGGTCTGCCCTGTGTACTGTATATATTCAGTGATTCTATCTTGTCCACTTTTGCTTTTCTTTTTGACTGCTTCCATTTCCCATTATGCCAGCCAGCAGCTCCCAGACACCATGTCTTTTCTATTCAGCTGCATAAAGCTTAGAGACTAACGGAGATCATATTCGTGATAGTAATCTGAGAGCATTTTTTTTTTCCTGCTGAGAAATGCTATTTTAAAGTTTAGTTTACCGAGGCTCTTGTCAGTTTAAAAAAAAAATAAACGTCTGGGCAGACCGACTGACAGCTGCTCCAACAAGAAACCCCTGTTCTTCTGGATTCTAGGCGACTGCCAACAAATCTCAAGTCAGTTGCCAGAGCAATATGCAAACAAAGACACCAATTTGTATTGTTTGAATTAGCAGCCTTATCTCTTTTTGTCCATGCTGTCACACTATCACTTTCTATCACTCTCAGCATGATTTTCTGCATTTTCCTGTTGCCACAAGAATCTCTTTTGTACTCTTAGGATTTAATTTTTAAACTTCAGACATTTGTGGAAAAATTATGGTGTTACTGTCTCTCTGACTGATACTCATATTGTATGTAGAAATGCCTGGAAACCTATGAGCTTTCAGGTTTTTACTACCCAAATAAACACCCTCTGTTGTCTTTTATTTCATAAAATGTTCATGAATGAAAGACATTTTACTTTTGTGCAAATTACATTTTATTGACCTTTTTGTTAAACTTACACATGATGAGGTTTTATATGGATATATATGACAATACATGTTGTGAAATCTTACAGGTTATAATGTCCTACATGCTTTACGTGAAAGGGCAACAACATAATCATACAATCAGCTTGTTCGCTGCACCCATCAGATCTAGCAGTTGATCAAAATGCCTCCGCTTGTCATATTAAATCTGTTTACTATTGCACATTCAGTACTTATGCCTTTAAAACTTAGTAAAAAGTTGAAAGACGGAAACATAAAATATAGTTCAGCAGTTCACTGTAAATATTTAACCTCTTCAGCTCCAGCAAGCCACTTAAATTTCACCTTAACTGGCTTCAAAGATGGAAAAAAAATTCTAAAACTATATGACAATGTCATTTACATTTGCTTTAACTTGCTCCTTACAGTGCTTCATTGAAGCTACATTATTAGAATAAACTACATTTTCAAATATTCACCCACCCCAAATGCCATGCTCCATGTGATCATTTTATGGAATTCAGCATACATTTGTCTTGTCAAGGCTGAGATCACTTCAATCCTTCATATGACAAGAATTTACGCTGCATAGATCAGACCCATCGAAAGGTCAGTGGGGTTGAAGAGGTTAAATATTTTACATGAATGCATATTAAAAAAAGATTTCAATAAACTGGAGCTTATAGTTAAGAAAATAACTTTAATAAGTCTAGCATTTGTAGTGGTAAGTGTCAGGCTTAGCGGCTTTGAATGGACTCTGTCTGAATCTGAAGTCGGGTCTTGGTGGCCAGGGCTGCTTTGCGGGTCATAGTGGTGCAGCGGGTCAGGATCTCCTCAGTCTTGGGTCTGGGTGGCACCCTGGGAGCCCCCTCGCTGCCTTCGGAACTGGACGACACAGAGCTGCCAAAGCTGGTGTCGGACCCACGGCGGTCTGAGAGGCTGAAGTCAGGGCTGCTGTGCCCGCTGTCACTGACGTTAGGCTGGTTTGAAGCTGCAGGACGGCCTGTGGAGCTCTGACGCTGACCTTCCTCTTTTAACGATTCACTGGATTCACTGCCTGAGGAGAAGCTGGACTTGGTGCTGGTGTTGCTCATGCTGCGAATAAGGCTGTCTGTAGCCGAGGCATCCCTCTCCGTCTGTGTCTGCGACCAGCTCTCAGAGAGAACATCCAGGGATCGGGCCTTGTGGAGCCGCCCAGGCACACTGGGCTCACCTGTGGACTGACCTGTAGAATCCCTTGCTGGGTTGGTTTCTGCGTTGGTGTCTAATGGATAAGAAGCCTGAGGCTCCCTGCTGGTTGCCAGGTTCAGCGTGGAGCTATGCAGCTTTCTCTGTAGGCTGAAAAGGCCCGCTCGAGGGTTGTTGTATGGTTGCAGGTACATAGAGGGGATGTATCCTGCCTTCCCATTGAACCTGGAGAAAAGATAGGATGGAAAAGAGATTTTATTTCATAATTTAACACCCTAAATTGAACCTGGGAATTCATTTGACATTTAGTCTTATTGCATTGAAAAACCGACTGATCAACAGATAAGATTGTTGGGATACCTGATAAGCCACCAGCCATTGTCAGACTTTCTCAGCACCTCCACTACAGAGCCAATGGGCACAGACACCTCATCATCTTTCTTAGTCAAGTAACTCCTCACGGCACAATACAGGGCACCTGGAGGTCACAAACAAGAGAAGAAACTTGAATTACAAAGCAGGCACTTCGGTTAAAATCTCCTCAGCTAAAATCTTTCCTGAGACATAAGGTAAAATAATCACAAATGCACAAACTGTCTTTATAAAAACAGAGTTCATAGAGTTTTGGTAGAATCAGATAGATACATGGCCAAACAGTGCTCCTTAGTGTTTGCTGTTTGTAACAGCAAGGCTTCACAGGAATATGCTAAGTATGTGCATTTGGTATGCACTGATTGCAGTACATGATGCCAAAGCTCGATGTCGGGCTTACAAAGATACAGTTATGTAATCGAGCGTGTTAGGATCACTTCTCTCTGCATGAAGAGCGAGTCCATACATTCAGATTAAAAACGAGCTCCAACAAGTAAATATCTCACCTCCCAGCTGGAATTCAGCGTCGTCATCATCCTCTCCTTCCCATAACTCCAGATAGGGAGCAGGGAACCAAGCCAGGCGCTTATCCTCTTTCTCCACCAGCCACCAACCTGGAGAGAGAACAAAAGAAATGAGCGTGACGGAAGCTCAACGTTCAGAGAAGAATGTTTCTAACTGTAAAGGATAAAATGCTTTAATTATTTTTTTTTATTTTTGGTTTTATTTTCAGTAAGTTAAAGCACTGACCTGCAGGGTCTTTGATCAGGACATCCAGCTTCTCATTCACATCAACCTTAAAAGGCCGATTCTTGGTGTCCTTTGTCTCATAAGCGGCCACGCAGTGGTAAGTCTGGGTGACAAACGGGTGGGTGATGCTGCTGCCATGCTGGTGAGTAACAGTCCCCCCGCCACCATCAGGCATATCATCAGACATCAGGATCATGATGCTGCGTGAGAGAGAAGACATGTTGAGAACAGTCAGTTATCTACCTGGGACATGGTTTCCTACTGAACTGCAACTTGCGTGACTACTCAGCGTACCTGTTCTTGGTGAAGTCTGGCTGCAGGTCGTGGGCTTTGGGGATGAAGAACTGTGTGACCTCTGAGCTCTGAGTCACAGTTTGGTCGCACTTGAGCAGTTGGTCGCAGTAGCTCTCCAGAAACTTCATGCGTAGGACAGATCGCTTGGATCCTTTCTGCTGGAAGCTGCTCCTCATGGCCTTTCCTGGGAAAAAAAGCAATAAGAAAGGTTTCTTTCAACAAAGGTAAAACAAAGAAATACTTGAAGACATGCACAACAGCCTGAGAGGATGCTTTGCAGACAACTCATTTCACATTTAGATAAGCAAGTTTCAGAGCTGCTTGTAATCAGATGTAAGAAACAATCCAAACAGTCTTACCCCTAAATTTGGGGATCACTCTGCTGTTTTTCTGGAGAGGGTTCATGTGAGGGAACCTCTTTTTCAGCTGCCTCTGTTTGGGGAAAAAAAAATTTGTAAAGTTATTATTCTCAATAAGCTTAGGATATCTGATACCAAACTAGGTTAAAGATCCATTCTACAGTTTTCACACGGACTTTTGACGTTGCTGATTTTGACTTACATGAAATTTCTTGAAATCCTGGAAGGACCTGTAGATAATCACTTCAGTCTCATCAGACCATAAGACCGATATCATGTACATCTGTGGGGTAAAAAAAAAAACCCAAAAAGACAGCCCAAAATCTGAATCATTCCTACCTGAAATAAAATAAATGGTTCTTGCCTGAGAGCTTAACTCACCTTGAGTTTTGGTGTGTCCCTGCGGACGGCTCCAATGATGCGGGCACTAATCACAAAGCGCTGTTCACCGGCCATCGTGTCTCAGCTCGCAGGATGATCAGGTGCTTGGCTGGTCTTCAGTGTCCTCTCAAACTGCCTCCGCCGCTCTACCAGGTCAGGGACTAATGCTGCGGTAAATATAAGCTCCGCGCAGAGAAGGAGGCGGGGAGGAGGGGTTCGATCGACGAACAGCTGGTGGCTGTAGGAAAGGATGTAAACTTCCCCAAAAAAGGCGGAGCCGGCAGCCGCAACGGTGTAGGTGAATTATTGTAGCACACACACACACACAAGTGACCATCTCAGGGTGAGACTGCGGAGGTAGAATAAATCATCTGTCATTAAGCCATATTTCAGCCATAAGATACATATTTTATGACAAAGAAGGAACTGGTGCATTTAAAGGAACAGTTTAATATTTTGGGACCTGCACTTTTTTTTTAATTCAAATTCCCTTAAGATATAAACTGTTAATTACTGTGCCTTAGAGGTTCTGGTATGTGGAACTGATACCTTTGGGCTGGGCTAGACTAGCTGTTTGCCCTGTTTCCAGTCATTATGCTAAACTAAGCAAACCATCTGATCAGTGTAGATTCATATTTAACATACAGACATGAGAGCGGTATTAGTCTTCTCTAACTCTTGGCAAGAAAGCAAATTCCCTTTAACACTGGATGATCCATGGTAGGGGTATATTTCTCATGATACATTCTTTGAAGTTTTTATTTTATACACTAGTTGCAAACAAAGTTATTTCTTGGACACAAGCAAACATGTTTTGATTTTCTGCTCCACTCCTGTTTTCCTCAGTCACTTCCTGGTATCTCCTGCATCCTCAACCCCCCATAATTAAAGCTTTTCTGCACGTGCAGTCACTTTACACTTGTCATCTGGCAGCAATATCCCTTATCAGCAACCAGTGTGGAGAGGTGTGTGTCTGTGTGTCTATCTGTCTGTTGAGCTTGACTAAATAGGTAAGGGCGTGCATGTGTGTGTGTTTGTGTGTGTTGGGGGGAGCAGGTGTTTCTTCAAAGTGAGGATTGCACGAGAGGGGCTAGAGTCAGAGGGGGTTATCCCAGCCACTTATCAGATGGGTGTGGGTGCAGAGTCCTTGTCTGAAGTGGTGCCAGGATTTTATACACACAAACACAAAAGGTCAGGACTGTCCAGTTTTGGGTATGACCTGAGAAGATGTCAACACCTGAGTGTAAAGCCACACTAGGCTTTCCCCACTGAGGACCATGACTCTGAATTTTTTGGGCATCTGTTGATGACACGAGAGCGGGTAGAGGCACAGAGAACAGCACATGAGATGTACTGTAACGTACGTGGGAACAAAACACAGCTGAGTGCATTCATGGCATGAGAATAATCTCAGAAGTGTCATGAAGTCTGAAGGGCAGCTCATGATGTCCCAGAGCATAAGGTAACACTCGTGCAACAACACGAGTCCTGGCCACATCAACACTCTGCAGATTGAGAATTCCTCACAGTGCTGATCACATTAACATCTGTCTTCATCTGTGTTCCAGTATCAGCTGGAGAATGGATAAGAGTCAGCAAGGAGTTGTGAGTTTGGCTGCAGAAATTAGCATTTTTTAAATTAACTGTATGTGATTGTTGGATGTGTCAGGATGTCTGTTTCTGACGTTCCCACCAGCAGACAGTTGTTAGCACAGTACAGTACAAACCTCCAAAACACAGCCCTGAAGTCTAAACATAAGGCAACAAATTAGTGGAAGAAACTGATAACTAATTATTGTGTATATTATTAAATGTGAATGTCGTTTAAACAATCATTTCAGATTTGTAGTAATATGGATATGTGGATATTAACATGGTATTTAATAGGTTGTATTTAATTCTATAGAAAGAAAAAATACTAATAGTGTTGCCTCACATTCACCATCTTGTTTTAATGCATACAACATTACACATGGTGCTCTGAGAAACCAAACAAATGGGAAACTGAACAAGGTATCAAACAGAACGCTCACTCATTTCATTTCATTTCACCTGTCCTGATTTTTCACAGATGTCTTCACATTGACTCCATGGGGGACAGCGATGTCCCTTCAGAACAATAAACAATAGATGATTAGCTGATGTTGAAACGCAGCTTTTTTCCCATGTTGAGACACAGGAAAGGATTCACAGGAAACATTTCTTCCACAATTTGTCATTGATCTTAAACGAAACAAAACAAAAAAATTTTACCCTTGTTTACAAAAAGACACAAGAACGTTTATCCAACTTTAAAGTGTAAAAAATTGAGAAGAAGATTTACTTATATTCATCGATCCTGAGGTGTCTGAAATGAGTTTCCACTGTAATTTGTGCGCATGCATTCCTCAGCCCATCAACACAGAGGACTCATGGAGATCATTTGTAGGCTTATAGATAATAAGATTTTTATGAGTCTTTGTGAGGATCAGTTCAGAATTTAGCTGGGCGGTGGATCTACCTGAGATTAATGTCTCCTTCTGTCAAAAAGACAGTGCCTGTTTGTGAAAAAAAAAATCACCAGGATTTTCCACATAGCACCACACAATATCATTTGTTTGATTTGGACTGGCGTCACAATCATCTCTTTGTTTGGGCTACCTTGAAACTTGAAATGTCAGAGAAATTATCCAGGTGCATGGCTCATACTTTATCTTTCATTTTCTTTCTTCATGTCCACTGAACATTTACGAAATATTTCGTAAATGTTCAGAATATGGCTTTTCTCACGCAGGCAAAATTTACTGGCTGACAACAACAAGCAAAATTTCTTTCATGCTGTGTTTTTTTTTGTAATGAGGAAGAAAGTCATTAATGTTTCATGCTTACTCCTACTGACAAGTGATGCATGCATTTGTTTGACTGTATTTGATGAGAGCTAATCAAATGGCCGCTCTTTGAGATTAGGGAAAACAGAGAAGTGAAAAAAACACAAACCACACAGGTGAGGATGTGACAGGAAGCACAGTTTGTGGTTTGTAGCACAGCCCCTGACAAATGCTGCCAAATTCAACAGGGCACAAGCATGCTGCATGAAAAGGTGTAAGATGTTAATGGTTCTTTTCATGGTTCAAAGTTCATATTTGCTTTCAGTTGCTTGGACTACATCAAACACAGGACCATGTGGGCTGCTTCTAGTTTTTCATTTTTGCAGAAACAGGATTTCCATTTCATCATTCAGTGTGTGATAAAATAAACAAAAACATGAAGAACAAAACATAATCAGTTTACTGCACAGAATCGCCTCTAGCCAAGAAATGTGTGTGACCCATATCTGGGATTTTTGCCATCATGGTAGTATTTATGCCAAAATTATCCCGACCTATGAAAATATTTATGCTTTAAAAACCGTCCTACGCGGAAGCTGAGGATGTGAATATCGCACCAAGCATCTTGCAGAACAGGGGGAAAACTGCTGTTGATAATGCTGTTAAACATTCACTTTTTTATCACTGAGAATTCATTTCCCACATCCTTCTTAAAGACGTGGCCAAAGCTTTGTCCAGTGGTCTGAATCATGTGCAGAAGAAGGTGGAGTCAGAGGATAAGCTTCTGAGAAATTTATAAAAAGAAATTATCACAAGTAGACGGAAGTTGAGTGCAGTAGTAAACAAACCAGACTGTAATTCCATAGCTGTTGCTGGGAAATCACTGTTTGGTCCACAACTGTATCCACACAGAAACACACGCACACACACGCACACACACACACACACACACACACACACACACACACACACACACACACACACACACACA